>JBBGZY010000358.1:5302500-5664140 GCA_037952925.1 Lithobates clamitans | reverse complement strand
TGCAAGTTATTGTCATAAAAAGTGTTTGGGGACCCGGGTCCTGCCCAGGGGACATGGATCAATGCAAAAAAAAGTTTTAAAAACGGACGTTTTTTCAGGAGCAGTGATTTTATTAATGCTTAAAGTCAAACAATAAAAGTGTAATATCCCTTTAAATTTCGTACCTGGGGGGTGTCTATAGTATGCCTGTAAAGGGGCGCATGTTTCCTGTGTTTAGAACAGTCTGACAGCAAAATGACATTTGGAAGGAAAAAACTCATTTAAAACTACCCGCGGCTATTGCATTGCCGACAATACACATAGAAGTTCATTGATAAAAACGGCATGGGAATTCCCCACAGGGGAACCCCGAACCAAAAAAAAAAATGATGTGGGGGTCCCCCTAAATTCCATACAAGGCCCTTCAGGTCTGGTATGGATATTAAGGGGAACCCCAGCCAAAATTTAAAAAAAAAATTGACGTGGGGTTCCCCCTAAATTCCATACCAGACCCTTCAGGTCTGGTATGGATTTTAAGGGGAACCCCGCGCCAAAAGAAAAAAAAAAAGGCGTGGGGTCCCCCTAAAAATCCATACCAGACCCTTATCCGAGCACGCAACCTGGCAGGCCGCAGGAAAAGAGGGGGGACGAGAGTGCGGCCCCCCCCTCCTGAACCGTACCAGGCCACATGCCCTCAACATTGGGAGGGTGCTTTGGGGTAGCCCCCCAAAACACCTTGTCCCCATGTTGATGAGGACAAGGGCCTCATCCTCACAACCGTGGCCGGTGGTTGTGGGGGTCTGCGGGCGGGGGGCTTATCGGAATCTGGAAGCCCCCTTTAACAAGGGGACCCCCAGATCCCGGCCCCCCCCCTGTGTGAAATGGTAAGGGGGTACTTACCCCTACCATTTCACTAAAAAACTGTCAAAAATGTTAAAAATGACAAGAGACAGTTTTTGACAATTCCTTTATTTAAATGCTTCTTCTTTCTTCCTTCATCTTCTTCTTCTTCTGGTTCTTCTGGCTCTTCTGGTTCTTCCTCCGGCGTTCTCGTCCAGCATCTTCTCCGCGGCGTCTTCTATCTTCTTCTCCTCGGGCCGCTCCGCACCCATGGCATGAGGGGGGAGGCTCCCGCTCTTCATCTTCTTCATCTTCTTCTCTTCTTCATCTTCTTCATCTTCATCTTCATCTTCTTCTTCTTCTTCCTTCTTCTCTTCTTCCTGTCTTCTCCGGGCCGCTCCGCAGCCATGCTGTGGCATGGAGGGAGGCTCCCGCTGTGTGACGGCGTCTCTTCGTCTGACGGTTCTTAAATAACGGGGGGCGGGGCCATCCGGTGACCCCGCCCCCCTCTGACGCACGGTGACTTGAGGGACTTCCCTGTGACGTCACGGGGAATGCCACAGGGAAGTCCCGTCATGTCACCGTGCGTCAGAGGGGGGCGGGGTCACCGGGTGGCCCCGCCCCCCGTTATTTAAGAACCGTCAGACGAAGAGACGCCGTCACACAGCGGGAGCCTCCCTCCATGCCACAGCATGGCTGCGGAGCGGCCCGGAGAAGACAGGAAGAAGAGAAGAAGAGAAGAAGGAAGAAGAAGAAGAAGAAGAAGAAGATGAAGAAGAGAAGAAGATGAAGAGAAGAGCGGGAGCCTCCCCCCTCATTCCATGGGTGCGGAGCGGCCCGAGGAGAAGAAGATAGAAGACGCCGCGGAGAAGATGCTGGACGAGAACGCCGGAGGAAGAACCAGAAGAGCCAGAAGAACCAGAAGAAGAAGAAGATGAAGGAAGAAAGAAGAAAGAAGAAGCATTTAAATAAAGGAATTGTCAAAAACTGTCTCTTGTCATTTTTAACATTTTTGACAGTTTTTTAGTGAAATGGTAGGGGTAAGTACCCCCTTACCAATTCACACAGGGGGGGGGCCGGAATCTGGGGGTCCCCTTGTTAAAGGGGGCTTCCAGATTCCGATAAGCCCCCCGCCCACAGACCCCCACAACCACCGGCCAGGGTTGTGGGGATGAGGCCCTTGTCTTCATCAACATGGGGACAAGGTGTTTTGGGGGGCTACCCCAAAGCACCCTCCCAATGTTGAGGGCATGTGGCCTGGTACGGTTCAGGAGGGGGGGGGCCGCACTCTCGTCCCCCCCTCTTTTCCTGCGGCCTGCCAGGTTGCGTGCTCGGATAAGGGTCTGGTATGGATTTTTAGGGGGACCCCACGCCGTTTTTTTTTTTTTTTTTGGCGCGGGGTTCCCCTTAAAATCCATACCAGACCTGAAGGGTCAGGTATGGAATTTAGGGGGAACCCCACGTCAATTTTTTTTTTAAATTTTGGCTGGGGTTCCCCTTAATATCCATACCAGACCTGAAGGGCCTTGTATGGAATTTAGGGGGACTCCCACATCATTTTTTTTTTTTAATTTTGGTTCGGGGTTGCCCTGTGGGGAATTCCCATGCCGTTTTTATCAATGAACTTCTATGTGTATTGTCGGCAATGCAATAGCCGCGGTAGTTTTAAATGTGTTTTTTTCCTTCAAAATGTCACTTTGCTGTCAGACTGTTCTAAACACGGGAAACATGCGCCCCTTTACAGGCATACTATAGACACCCCCCAGGTATGAAATTTAAAGGGATATTACACTTTTATTGTTTGACTTTAAGCATTATTAAAATCACTGCTCCTGAAAAAACGGCCGTTTTTAAAACTTTTTTTTGCATTGATTCATGTCCCCTGGGGGAGGACCCGGGTCCCCAAACACTTTTTATGACAATAACTTGCATATTAGCCTTTAAAATTAGCACTTTTGATTATTCATGTTCGTGTCCCATAGACTTTAACGGCGTTCGCGTGTTCGAACGAATTTTTTTCCTGTTCGCGTGTTCTGGTGCGAACCGAACAGGGGGGTGTTCGGCTCATCCCTAGTCAAGATGGATATCTCCCTTATCAGACAGGACTTTCAAAAGCTCAGGGAAAGAGTGAAAGAAACTAAGACCAGACTGGGTGAGGTGGAGGATGCTATTCCACCCCTACAAACATCCTCAGACCGCGTACAAAGGCAAATACAGCAACTCCTTATAAAGCAAGATGATATGGAGACTAGGCTGAGAAGATGTAATATACGCCTGATAGGCCTGCCGGAAGGGTCTGAGGGTAAGGACACTACCACTTTTTTGGAACAACTACTGATCACTACTTATGGGAGAGAAGTCTTTTCCCCTATGTTACTACAGCTGACATCAATGGCTCCTAATACCCCCACTGAAACGAAATTTTCTAAACTTGTCTCCGCCTTCCATTTGATAGATACATGGCGATATAAGTTCCCACAGGTTAGGTCATATTCATGCTTCTCGTCCTCTCGTGGCTCCATGTCCCGTATAGATTTTATACTTATCTCCCCCAGGTTGACTCCAAGGCTATCGGAGGTAATGTTTTGCCCTAGAATAATGGTCGGACCATAGTCCTTATTGGATTACATTAAGTATTCCAGTGGCAAAGCCACCACGAACATGGCGTCTAAACCCATGCTGGCTCTCTCTTCTACCAGAGGATGGCGAGCTTATAGATAAATGGAAAATGTACTTTCTGGAAAATGATGATTCAGCATCACCATCCGCAGTTTGGGACTCTTAAGTTATTTGCTAGGCATACATTGATAACTGCTATCAATAAAATTAAGATGGACTCTTCTGGTGCCCTCGGTAAGGCGCTGGAGGACTTGTCCTCTGCTGAAAGAGTGTATGCCAACACCCCGACATCCGTAAATGCAGACCAACTTAAACTACAGACTAGAGTGGTTAACCAGCTACAGTACCAGAAAGCCAAACAAAAAATGTTCTTCTCCAAACAGAAAATGTTTGAACATGGGGAAAAGGCAGGCAAGTTACTGGCATACTTGGTACATAGCGAAGATAGACCCCCGGTGGTTATCACATTACATGGTCCCGGAGGACAAAAAGTCACAGACCCACCTACAATAACCTCAATGTTTAGGGACTTCTTTGCTGACTTATACACAACGACAGCCCCCACTGAGACCCACCCTATGTCTCTTTTTCTTGAAAAAGTGACTTTCCCACAGCTAACAGAAGAACTATTAGAAGCACCACTTACTATGGACGAAATAACAATTGCCATGGCTAGCTTTGCTAGGTCCAAATCCCCTTGTTCGGATGGACTCCCAATAGAGTTCTATTCTCAATTCAGTGAAATACTAACCCCTAAACTATTAAAATTGTATAATCATCTATTTGAAACTGGGACTTTACCCCCATCTATGACAGAGGCCACAATAGTCCTCATCCCCAAACCCGGCAAGGATCTGGGATTCCCAGAATCTTATCGTCCAATATCACTCCTACAGGTTGATATCAACATACTTGCCAAAGTACTATCTATCAGGCTCAATCAGGTAATATTAACATTAATACACGCAGACCAGGCTGGTTTCATGCCTGGACGCAACACCTCGTTTAACCTTCGGAAACTATACATTAACCTACAAGCTACACACGAGGAAGTTGGTTCACGGGTTGTTGTGACCTTAGACACAGCGAAAGCCTTCGACTCGGTAGAGTGGAGGTATCTCTGGAGATGCTTGGAGGGCTATGGATTTGGCCCAAAATTTATCAAATGGGTCCAACTTTTATACCAGGCACCTAGGGCCAGAGTGGTGGCTAATGGGTGGTCGTCTCAGCTATTCGACCTTAGTAGAGGCACGAGACAGGGCTGCCCCCTATCCCCATTACTGTATGCCCTGGCGGCAGAACCCCTGGCAATATCCATTCGAGCAAACCCAGAGATCAAGGGACTTGAAATGGGCTCCCTGACTGAAAAAATTAGCATGTATGCAGATGACACGCTATTGTACCTGGCAGACTCGGGCCCATCATTATGCAATGCACTCCGCACGATAGAAGAATTTGGAATATTTTCAGGACTGAAAATTAATTGGGACGAATCCCAAATTCTACCAATTGACAGTTTCCCACCCCCAGAATCCCAAACCAGGCTCCCACTTCAGAGAGTAGATGTTATTAAATATCTGGGGATTCACATAACCAGATCCCCTGTGGACTATATATCCCTAAATATAGCTCCTCTCATTTCCTTAGTTAAAAATAAAATACGGGTCTGGTCCAAATTACCATTAGGAGTCTGGGGTCGTATAAATTTAATCAAAATGATTCTACTACCCAAAATACTCTGTTTTATGGCACACCCCGTTTACTTACCCTTGAAACATTTTAAATCTCTAGAGTCCCTCCTAAAGACATTTGTGTGGGGTAATAATAGGCACAAATTAGCATGGCAAGCCCTCAAAAATCCGACTGATCTAGGTGGCTCTGCTCTACCCGACTTTAACCTATACTACATTGCAACACAGTTATCCCAGCTTTTCCATCTAGACAAAACTGACAGCGAGAGATTTCTTACGCTCCTATGTCCGAAGTGGGCGCAGTACACCAAAGACCCGATATATGCAATAGCGGCGGATATGGGAGGGATGGAACTAGGAGACAGAAGACACACCATGCTATACCACTACAGGAAAATATGGAATTTAGCAGCTTCTAGACTCGATATTTCACAGTTTAATGATTACACGCCGTTATGGCATAACAAAAATCTTCAGGAGTTTAATAAAATACATGACACATTCATATGGTCCATACAGAGAGTATTTTACCTGCATCATATATTAAAAGATGGACAGCTTAAAACCTTTGACCTACTTAAAGAAGAATTTACAATCCAGGACCAGATGTTCTTCAGATTCTTACAAATCAGTCATGCACTACAATCACAATTCCCTCACTCTTGCCCTAGTCCTGCACCCAATGTACTTATTGCTATAATTAAGAGCACAGACTCTCATAAATTGATCTCAGCTTTTTATAACTTGCTTTTAACCCTTGTAGCTACTAAAATAGCATATGGCCTTAAACCAAGATGGGAGATGGGACCGGTGGAGGACGAGGAATGGGGGGAGGCATTGGAGGCCTGCAAAACTGTATCTCCTAAACTCTCAGATCGATTGACGCAGCTCTACATTCTCCACAGGGCATATCTCACACCCCTCAGAGTGGCAAGATACAAGCGTACACAAACCACCACATGTCACATGTGTGGGAGAGAGACAGGCACTTTTTTCCATCAACTCTGGACATGCCCTAAGATAAAAGGCTTTTGGGAACAAATTGTGGCATTTTTGCACGACACAATGGGTTCACCTCTAGCCCTAGACCCTAAACAGTGCCTCTTGGGTATAGTTCCAGACACAACTGACAAATATACTAAAACTTTTTTACACGAAACACTCTTTGCAGCAAGAAAGGTTATAGCCAAAAAATGGATGGGGCAGGAGTCTCCTAAAGTAGTGGAATGGAAGGTGAAGATAAATAATACATTACCATACAAGAAATGTATATATATTAATAGAGGTTGCCCAGCCAAATACAACAAGATCTGGGATAGATGGCTTCAGGAATCTTCTACCTCTGTCTAATATAATCATATGATCACAGAGTGATAAAATAGTTATAAGTATGCATGGACAGTCTATAAAAACCAAATATGTATACCTTGAATGTCATTACACGTCAGATATGTTTGTACTTAATGTTATATTTTTATTCAAGTGATAACAATTGTTGTACTGTTACAGTGTCAACATGCTAACGTAATCATTTTATGTATGCACCAATTATTCAATAAAACCTTGTTTGATAAAAAAAAAAAATCTGAAGGTTTTCATTTTTCCCTTACAGCTTTCAGAATTTGTGAAAGACCCCCAAAACTATATGTTTTCTGAAAGCATATGACTTCTAAAATAAAAAGAAGGTGCTACAGATTTTTTTAAGCCCTGTGGTTATTGTCACTAAAAATACACTAAAACCATTATTAGCAGCTAAAAACACAATTTTACAAAATTCTTGCTAAATATAAAAGCTGATCCTGTATTGAGTTAATAAATAACAAATATTTGTAATTTTTAAATTGTGCCTGTTTTCAAAATGGTGAAAATGGAACGTACCCAAAAATTTCTCAATCTGGAGGTTTTCATTTTTCACTTACAGCTTTCAGAGTTTGTAAAGGACCCCCAAACCATATATTTTCTGAAAGCATATGAACTCTGGAATAAAAAGAAGGTGCTACTGATTTTTTAGGCCCTGCGGTATTTGCACAAATGTTTATCAAATCAAGATTTTCGCAAAAAATACACAAAAACCATTATTAGCAGATAAAAACACAGCTAATTTTGCAAAATTCCCGATGAATTCCAACTAAATATAAAAGCCTAACCTTTATGGCGTTAATAAATAACAAATATTTGTAATCTTTAATTTGCACATTTATGCTAAATTGTTAGAATCGAACGTACGCAAAAATGTAAATATCCAAATTTTTTCAAAATTTTCATTTTTCCCTTACAGCATTCAGAATTTGTGAAAGACCCCCTCCCCAAACAATATATTTTCTGAAAGCATAGGTCCAGTAGAATAAAAAAGTGCTACTGATTTTTATGGCCCTGCAATTTTTGCACAAATGTGGATCAAATCACTATTTTCACAAAAAACCCCAGTAAAATCCTTATTTGCACACATAAACAATATAACTTACGTAATTCCTGCTAAATTCCCACTAAGGCCTTGTTCAGTGGGGTGTGCTAAAGCGTACGCCCATGGAGGGCCGAGTTTACCTGCACGGGGATACACAGGTATTCTGTGCATCCCTGTGCAGGCAGTCCTATTCATTTCAAATAGGACACAGTAGCTGCAACGACAGATCTGACATCCATGTGGGTATAGGTGCATGGCCCCAAACGCAGACAGGGTGAGTTCAGGGACATGCACCCATACAGATGTCAAGTTGGGAGCAGTGGCTGTGTCCCAATTGACATGAATGGGACTGCCTGCACAGGAATGCACGGAACACCTGTGCATTTCCGTGTAGCTGCCGTGTCCCAATTGACATCAATGGGACTGCCTGCATGGGGATGTATGGAACACCTGTGTATCCCTCTGCAGCTAAACATGGCCATGTAGTGGTATGCCCTGAGTGAACAAGGCTTTAGGCTTTGTTGATACTTAAGGTTGGGAAGGGGGTCGGCATGCAGTTGCAGCGCATTTGTTGGCAAAAGCGCGATTAAAGCAGGTGGTGAAGAGGCATCGCATTGCTCCCTCACTGCCTGTCAGTAGCCTCTGGAGGGTAGCCTTGGGCTTTAGAGGCAAGGGCGATTTAGACCCGTGTCTAAATTTACCCTTAGGGCCCTTTAACACCGGCTGTCCGATCAGGTCCACCTGTCAGGTTTTCAGCCGGACTTGATCGGCCCCTTCTGTCTCCCCTATGGAGCGACGGATATCAGCGGTGACATGTCCGTTGACATCCATCACTATTCGATCCTGCCTTCAAAAAACAGACGGATGGAGGTCCTATTTTCCATCTGTCTGACGGATGAGATGAAAATGGACAGGTGGTCTGTTTTCATTCGTTCTCCCCATAGAGGGTGGCGGGACTGTGTCCATCTCTGCTCTGCACAGTGGAGCGGAGACGACCCTGTGATCCACGGGGGTTTAGCAGACCTAACCCCTGCTGAACAAGCGGTTTCCGTTCCATGGAGGTGCCTGTGTGAAAGGGCCTTCCTATGATTTATTTAGAATTTTTTTTACATTTTTCTTTTTTTTTTTTTACACATTTTTTTCCTTTTTTTAAATGGGGGGGGGGGGGGGGCGGGGGTTGGGGGGCTGTGGTCTTTGGAGAGACATCAGGGGTCTAAACAAACCTCTAATGTCTCTTTTTTTTTTTTTTTTTTCGTGTCCAGAATATAGACTGCTGAAGCTGCTCCATCGTTATTACTGAATAAAGAAACATTTATTTGTTAATGTCTCTTTTTTTAGACAGGGAAAGGGACTGAAGAGTTCAACTGCTGGGGGGGGGGGGGGGTGCCTGCCTAGGCAATCCGACTGGGAATGGATGAGTTGGGTACCTATCAAAGCTAGGTACCCTCTTGCCCCCCCCCCCCCCCCCCCCGAAAAAAAAGTGTTAAGTAAGTCAGAAGAGGAGGAACTTCCCCTTTTGTGTGTAGTTCTGTTATGAAATGATGTACTGTAAGTACACAAATATTTTTTAAACTGAATAGGTAGGTGGAGGGAACATTTTTAAGAATAGTTAGTTAGGCTGTTCTTATACTTTTACTCACCTATTCTGGTGCTTTTTCCCCTACTGTTCCTTGTGGTTCTTTTTACGGGTTCTTACATCATGTCACAGCATATCTGCACATTATGGCACATTTACAGTGGGGGAAAAAAAGTATTTGATCCCCTGCTGATTATGTACATCTGCCCACTGACAAAGAAATGACCAGTCTATAATTTTACTTATAGGTTTATTTTAACAGTGAGACACAGACTAACAACAAAAATATCCAGATAAACGCATTTCAAAAAAGTTATTTGATCCCCTATCAATCGGCAAGATTTCTGGTTCCCAGGCATCTTCTATACAGGTAACGAGCTGAGATTAGGATCACTCTCTTAAAGGGAGTGCTCCTAATCTCAGTTGTTACCTGTATAAAAGACACCTGTCCACAGAAGCAATCAATCAGATTCCAATCTCTCCACCGTGGCCAAGACCAAAGAGCTGTCCAAGGATGTCAGGGACAAGATTGTAAACCTACACAAGGCTGGAATGGGCTACAAGACCATCGCCAAGCAGCTTGGTGAGAGGGTAACAACAGTTGGTGCAATCATTCGCAAATGGAAGAAACACAAAATAACTGTCACTCTCACCTCGTAGAGTTTGAATTATCATGAGGATGGTGAGGAATCAGCCCAGAACTACACGAGAGAATCTTGTCAATGATATCAAGGCAGCTGGGACCATAGTCACCAAGAAAACATATGGTCACATACTATGCCATGAAGGACTGAAATCCCGCCATATAACAACGCCGGCTGGTCGACAAGCAGTTAAGGGGTACACTACCATTTCAAAACTGAAGTATGGCCAAAAATTGTTTTTGGCCATTTGCACAGTAAAAATAAGTTCGCTATAATGTTTTTTTTTTTTTTTTTTATGGTTGAACTGGATGGACTTGTGTCTTTTTTCAACCTGACTAACTATGTAACTATAATGATGTGTGGCCCATCTTTGGCGGCTGCAGCATTTATGACATATTTACATATCTTACTTTTACTCAGACAGAAGTCTCCTGCCCCCCCCGAATGTCTGATGCTGAGACCTGTACTTCTGGCTGCAGTGCACTGATCACTGTGAGTCGCTCGCTTTGCACCTCCTCAATTCAGAAAAAGTTTTGCCTCATTTTCAATTAATGCAAGGATCTCTTTGATTGGAGGAGGTGTGAATGAACTTCTAGATCTCCCCTCCTCTGCAAAAGGCCTTGCATTCAGTGAATAGTATCCAAGGCTTTTTATGAATGGAGGAGATCCTGAGCAATAAACCCAAATTAACCAGATTTTAAACACACACTGTTTAATTTACATTGTCCCTTCTATTTCTGTATGTGGATGATAGCTTTTTTTTTATTATTATTAAAATAATTACAGTGCTAAGTACCTTTTTCCTAATCAATATACACATGAGCCAGATCTTTACCAGCCTGTCTGCAGGGAAATATAAGCAGGAGGAGCTTCTAGTCTTCTGCTGCTGGTCACATGTTCAAAAAAAAAAGCCTTTAGAATACAGAGTAAAAATAAATACATAATATCAATAAACTGCTTTAAATAGTCATTCAAATATATATTTAAAATAAAATGTGCCACACCCCTCCAGCATGTGTCTTAGAACAGGAAGGAGATGATTCCTCCATTAATCTACATAATATCCCGCCCCCTTGTGCTTAAAGCGGAATTCCACCCATTTAAAAGTCAGCAGCTACAAAAAGTGTAGCTGTTGACTTATAATCAGACACTCACCTGTCCCATGGTCAAGCGATGCGGGCGCACGAAGCTCCGCTCCTCTCCGCGGTGCCGGCATTCTAACTCTGTAACCTGTGACGGGTCCCAGAAGATTGCAGGGAGGGGGGAGAGGTGATCTTCCTTCTGGTGCTAGGGGAGGAAGTGGGAGCTGGGTGCCTGTAAAAACATGATACCCCCCCCCAAAAAAAATGACATGCCAAATGTGGCATGTCAGGGGGTCACCAGCACTTAAAGCTAAATTTCCATTTTTGGGTGGAACTCCGCTTTAAAGTTATTGTAAACGATCACCTTGTAAAACAACCCATTCACTTTAAAATTGAAATGAAAGGCAAACATTTGTCTATAGATATAAAAATACATTATAAATACCTATTTTCCCCCTTTTTTATAAGTGATCACATTCCCTCTGTTCTGTTCTCAGCTGCATAAGAGCTGGACAAAAGTGGCGTGTCAGGAAAAGTCTGATCATTGGAGGAGAGCAGGCTGAGTTCCAAGCACATCTTGAAAACTGACTACGGTGTGCTCTCCTGCTTAGTGTGGTCAGTTTTTAATAGGAAAGCAGAGGGACTGGCAGGAACACCAGGCATTTTACACAAAGGAAGCAAAAAAAAGAGAACAGGATACTTCTTCATACAAGTGCATGGTACAGCAGGCACATATCAGGAATATAAAATGCTGGGGTTACAAACACTTTAATTGGTTAGTGGGCATGGAGGAGGGGAGGGAAACTGCCATTTACCACTATGTATATGCCCACATAGTCACATGGGCTGCTCAGATGTGATAGGGAGGAAATGCTCGGTATAGAAACTCTCCAACGCAACTTCAGCACATTGCACTCCTCATAAATAAACCTATTGATTCCTGCCTGTGAAATTCTCCTTACTTGTTTCATCTGCTTGCAATCTGTCTTGTAAAGTTTGATTATGTCACCGGCGTATGTGCTTCGCATCCATTGATTCACAGCATGCTCTATGTACCATAAGTAGATATTTGCCAGCACACAAAGGATCATCAATTTAGTCCTAAAAATCGTTAGGATGAAATTGATGATCCTTGGTGTGCTGGTGAATATCTACTTATCGCACAGGTAGCGGCGGTCGCTACAGCACCCAGTACCTTAAAACGCCTATTTCAGGAATGTGTGAGATGGGAAAATGCACTGTGGATGCTCTATGTGCCATCTCCCCAGCCACAGCATGCTGTGTATGAAAGTTCCATTGTCTGCAGCACAGCTTTGCAGACTCGCGAGACTGGGAAATTTATTCC
Organism: Lithobates clamitans; assembly: GCA_037952925.1. Lineage (NCBI taxonomy): Eukaryota > Metazoa > Chordata > Amphibia > Anura > Ranidae > Lithobates > Lithobates clamitans. Next base: position 5,651,960 of record JBBGZY010000358.1, on the reverse strand, counting down.
CAGCTTCCTGATTTTCCCCTTGTGACATCACACAGGGAGTACTACAAACTCTTATAGAGGCAATCATCTGAAGAAAGAGACTTGAGAAAGAGACTTGGATAATAAACAATCACGCATGTGTGAGATTTCAGCAGGGGAATCAAGGAAGGGCGGAAATGATGTCCAAAAATGAGTCAGAAAACAGTACTCAAGGTGGCGCAGCTGAATCCCAGAAGAAGAAACTTTTAAAAACTACTAAAATAAAGTAAATAAGCAGCAATTATGTATACATTATACTGTGCAAGGATTGCAAATACGTTTTCATATCACATGAGATGTGTTAAATCAGGTTAGGGAGACTCCAAACAAGACATTCAGATGAGATAGTAGATCCAGATAGGTGCAATTTTATTCATACACTGCAGTGGAGAAATATAACACAGCTCTCGGCTACTATAAGCGAGTAAAAGTGAAAGTGTTTGTGATATTACATCTACAGGTTATACAATTTTTATATGTATGAATATGCATAAAATATGGGCGTGTGTTAAGTGTGATATAGGTGTGATCGTATAGTTTAGTCCATATCTTAGTAGCAAGGGAACAGTTAAATGGGTGTATACATCATGTGACTGGCAAAAAAACTTGACTTCAGCAGTATTTGGTCGGTTCAGACTGGTTTTCATAAGGAAGTCATTTTGAGCAGATTTCTGGGTTCTTATCAGTAGTTTGTGTGGTCACATATCCAACTGTTTAGACTTCCCAGGAATAGAAACAAAACAAATTATTAAATATTATTATATATATAACCCAGCATTATTAGACCCCTATAATTCTACGCAGATGAAAATGGAGATAAGGAATGCAGAGTTTACTTCCTCTTTAAGTTTTGCCTTTTTTGTTGTTCAGTCCTTTAGTTGTGTCCGACTCTCCATGAGCTCATGGGCCATAGAGCGCCAGGCTTTTCTGTCCTCCACTGAGGTCCTTGCCTTTTTAAGTGTTGGAGGTGCATACAGATCCGGATGGGAGATACGTTATAATACATGCTAGTGTTTATGACAAAAATATGGTTCTTGTGGGACTTTATTTACCACCCCCGGCATCTGTACTCATACTGAATGACATTATAGTTATGACACCTCAGTTATTTTTTTGATGGGTGACTTTAATATGGTTCCTTACCCAAGCCTGGACAGACTGAGGGGGGTGTCCCAGGGGTACCTCTGCTTTAACACAATGGGCTTCGTCCTTTGCCTTGGTGGATGTCTGATGCTCCTTCAAGTCCCTGTCCCGGTTAGATTTGGCCTTTTCCTCTTCTACGGCCCTTTGCTGGGTTACAGAGGCAAGTATCCTCCCACGAGGTGTGTCTGATCATGCCCCACTCAGTCTAACTCTTTCCCTTTCGGCCCCCCCAGGCTCTAGTCCAATTTCTGGGCAACAGATGATCTCTTACAGGAACCTATCACATAATCTATATGCATTTACTGGGTTATGAATGGGGACACTGAATCTCCTCAGGTGAGGTGGGACTCTTTTAAAGCCTGGGTTAGAGATGCATATATCTCTCCAATTGCAGCACTTCAGAGGGAGGTGTCTCGCTCGTTAGAATTTCTGGAGGCTGAGGTGGTGGAGTATATTTCCTCCCCGACCTCGGAAAGGTATCGGGCAAGGCAACGTACACTGAGACAACTTTCCCTTCTCCGCGTGGAGAACACTAAAAAGGCCCTGTTATACTCCCAGCAGAGGGCTTTTGAGTATGGTGACAAAAATGGCTGTTTGTTAGCCTAGCTGACAAAGAGCCAAAGTCCTACAACTCACATTGTTAGTGTACAGGATGCAAATGGACACCCACTTTTAGCTCCAGATCTTATTAATAATTATTTTATGTAAACTGAAAGGTAACCAGGAAAGTCCGCCTAAACCTGCACTACCACCTCCGCGCTGGATGTAATAGAGAGCACATAACTGACATCACTTCCTGTCTGTAACTAACAAGAGACAGGAAGTGATGTCAGTTACAGACAGGAAGTAATCTGGAATAAAGACAAGATGTTCCATGTGGCAGGAAAGAGAAGACATTTCTGAAAGTAACAGCAGAGGAGGAGGAAAGCCAGTGTGTAGCAGTGAAGATCTGGAACGCATTCTAACCCCCATGAGAGTGGGTTGAGGCTCTGTTTGGCCAAACACGAGAGTGGGAGGCCTTAATAGCTGGTGAGTTTGAATTTCAGAAGGGAGTGGAATCACGTCACTGAGGTGTGGTGAAATTTGCGGATAACAGCAGAACGGTTTTGAGGATACCTGCACTGTCTTCTTGGAGTGGTGTTTTCTTGTCACACATTATCATCACTGTTTTTGTGGACTATTTTTGGATTTTTTTTATTTCACTTTGGACTTTATTTATTTTATTTTTTTATTTTTAGTTTTCATATATATTTTTCAAGTGATTAAATGTTGTAGGAACTACTTGTATTTTTTGTCACGTGGTGTATAGTAATATATATTTATCACATTATAGTTGGAATATTGGGGGACATTTATTTTGTTGTACACACTGGAGTGTTCTATTCATTTAGATCACTATTACTTTATGTGTTATAAGAGTGAGTGCTAAGTTATCATTCATCACCTTTGAGATTCAGCACATCTCTAACTCACCCCAAGGTACTAAGAACGGTGGGGTTTCAAGCAATTTTTTCATCATTGTTATAGTTAGCGCCGCTATCCATCTGCACCATTGGAGGGTGGATTCTGTTTATAAATAATTATTTTATGCAGTCTTTTTTAGAGATCTTTACGCGTCTAAAGCTACCTACTCACTGAATGATCTGGTTACCTTCTTAGACTCACTTAAACTTCCAACACTGGACATGCAGACAGAGAACGGCTAGATGCGGACATTTCTTTGGAGGAGATACAGACAGCTATTGGGCGATTGCAGGCGGGCAAGACTCCTCGTTCTGACGATCTCCCTAATTAATTTTACTCAACTAACTAATTTTGTTGAGATTGTAGCCCCAAGCTTACGGCCCTCTTTTCTGATCTATCATCCCTTGCCACTCTCCTCGAATCCATGGAAGAGGTGGTTATTGTGTTAATCCCAAAACCAGGCAAGGACACCCTGGAATGTGCCTCTTATAGGCCAATTTTGCTTCTAAATGTTGACGCTACAATGGGTCGAGGAGTTTAGATATCTGTAGAAAATTAAAGAAAACAGCTGAATAGCCGCACTCTGAATAACACCTTTTATTTGTAGCAAAACAGTCTAGAAGATCCAAAATCTCTTACATCATGGTGATGAAAGGTACAGACAGGCTAACACGTTTCACATCAATATAGATGCTTAATCATAGTAGATATCTGGGAGTGCAGGTAAATAGGCGAACATCGGAATCTTTCGATCGCAACCTCCAACCGTTATTAACTTTGCTAAAAATGTGTTGTTCGTCGTGGTCTGGGCTCCCATTGAATCCACTAGGTCGAATAAATTTGATCAAAATGATACTTCTCCCACACTTTAACTATATGATTCGTAACTGTCCAGTCTGGGTCCCTATCTCCTTTTTCAAAGAAATAGATAGCTGTCTGGGTTCCTTCATCTGGAATGGAGCCTCACCCTGTCTGGCCAAATCTACATTATCTCTCCCACCACGGTTGGGGGGACTGCCACTACCTAATTTTCGGGTGTATTTTTGGGCAGCTGTTTTGGTATCTGCCCACTGGTGGTTCCAAAGCTCCAGATCTAATGTGGCCACTTGTTTGGAGGCGGCTTTCTTGTAATCCTTAATGGATCTCCGTAATTTAATCTATAGGGGTCCGCGAGCCTACCGCTTCATCCTGGGGCCAACACGTACTACCTGCAGAATCTAGAAGGCTGCAACACAGCATTTTTCTGTTCCAGGCCAACTGTCACCTGCTCAACCTCTGTAGAGTAATCCTGGGCTCCCTCATTCCCGTAACATTCCGGACCCCCAGCTATGGGCACGTTATGGGGTTAAAACTATTGGGGATACTATGCCTGCTGGTACCCTATTGAATTTTTCACAAATGTCTTGTAGGTCCGGTCTGCCGGGGTGGATGCTGTTTTGGTATTTCCAGCTGCGTCATGTTGCTGGGGCCCAGTTCCCTCCTACCCTTAAGGCTGATCCTCTTGAGGAACCTTTGGCCCCTGGAGATTTAGACAAACCCTTATCGGCCCTTGATGGTGCTCTTCTTTGTACTAATTTACCTAAGATGGAAAAATTATAGAAGGGGGGTATTTCCTCTCTGGATAGGGAGGCTTGGGAGGATTGTTTGGAGCAGGGTCCCAAGCTTGTAGTTTCCTCCAGGGATAAATTAATTCAGGTTAAATTTCTCCATCGGGTATATTACTCTCCCTTAAGGCTCCAGAAAATGTTCCCTGAGTGAGACCCCATCTGTCCCCGCTGTAAACTCCAACAAGGTTATTATATTCATACAGTCAGGTCCATAAATATTGGGACATCAACACAATTCTAATCTTTTTGGCTCTATACACCACCACAATGGATTTGAAATGAAACAAACAAGATGTGCTTTAACTGCAGACTTTCAGCTTTAATTTGAGGGTATTTACATCCAAATCAGGTTAACGGGGTATGAATTACAACAGTTTTTATATGTGCCTCACACTTTTTAAGGGACCAAATGTAATGGGACAATTGGCTGCTCAGCTGTTCCATGGCCAGGTGTGTGTTATTCCCTCATTATCCCATTTACAAGGAGCAGATAAAAGGTCCAGAGTTAATTTCAAGTGTGCTATTTGCATTTGGAATCTGTTGCTGTCAACTCTCAATATGAGATCCAAAGAGCTGTCACTATCAGTGAAGCAAGCCATCATTAGGCTGAAAAAACAAAACAAACCCATCAGAGAGATAGCAAAAACATTAGGTGTGGCCAAATCAACTTTTTGGAACAACCTTAAAAAGAAAGAACGCACCGGTGAGCTCAGCAACACCAAAAGACCCGGAAGACCACTGAAAACAACTGTGGTGGATGACCGAACAATTCTTTCCCTGGTGGAGAAAACACCCTTCACAACAGTTGGCCAGATCAAGAACACTCTCCAGGAGGTAGGTGTATGTGTGTCAAATTCAACAATCAAGAGAAGACTTCACCAGAGTGAATATAGAGAATTCACCACAAGATGTAAACCATTGATGAGCCTCAAAAACAGGAAGGCCAGATTAGAGTTTGCCAAACAACATCTAAAAAAGCCTTCACAGTTCTGGAACAACATCCTATGGATAGATGAGACCAAGATCAACTTGTACCAGAGTGATGGGACGAGAAGGGTATGGAGAAGGAAAAAAACTGCTCATGATCCAAAGCATACCACCTCATCAGTGAAGCATGGTGGTGGTAGTGTCATGGCATGGGCATGTATGGCTGACAATGGAACTGGTTCTCTTGTATTTATTGATGATGTGACTGCTGACAAAAGCAACAGGATGAATTCTGAAGTGTTTCGGGCAATATTATCTGCTCATATTCAGCAAAATGCTTCAGAACTCATTGGACGGTGATTCACAGTGCAGATAGACAGATAGAATGACCCGAAGCATACTGCGAAAGCAACCAAAGAGTTTTTTAAGGGAAAGAAGTGGAATGTTATGCAATGGCCAAGTCAATCACCTGACCTGAATCCGATTGAGCATACATTTCACTTGGTGAAGACAAAACTGAAGGGAAAATGCCCTAAAAACAAGCAGGAACTGAAGACAGTTGCAGTAGAGGCCTGGCAGAGCATCACCAGGGATGAAACCCAGCGTCTGGTGATGTCTATGGGTTCCAGACTTCAGGCTGTGATTGACTGCAAAGGATTTGCAACCAAGTATTAAAAAGTGAAAGTTTGATGGATGATTGTTAATCTGTGCCATTACTTTTGGTCCCTTAAAAAGTGGGCGGCACATATGCAAACTGTTGTAATTCCTACACCGTTCACCTGATTTGGATGTAAATACCCTCAAATTAAAGCTGAAAGTCTGCAGTTAAAGCACATCTTGTTCATTTAATTTCAAATCCATTGTGGTGGTGTATACAGCCAAAAAGATTAGAATTGTGTAGATGTCCCAATATTTATGGACCTGACTGTATGTTCTGGGAGTGCCCTTCAGCTATGTCATACTGGAAGGCCATTTTTGATTAAATAAACCATAGATTCCAATTTACTTTAACACCCACCTCCTCTCTAGCCCTATTGGGAAACTCAGACGATGAACAGCACTCTCACAATTCCAAGCTTCTCATATCATATCTCCTGTACTATGCTAAAAAAGAAATTCTGATGAAATGGTCTTCATTGGCTGAACCTGATGTGTCTACCTGGGTGGCTATGATAAATGTGGCTCTCCCTTTATGTGAAATTACGTATTCAAATAGGGGATGCCATTGGAAATTTGACAAAGTGTGGTCCCCCTGGTCCTTGAGCTGATACTCCCAGTAAAGCAGAACTCCAGGATTAGTATGTGGTGGGTTAGGTAAAATACCCATTTTCTATTTCTATTTGTGTATACAAGAAATGTTTAATTAACTCCTTGCTCAAAATGGCCACCAGCAGCACCCCCCCCCCCCCCATCGAATGCAAGAAAGTATAATCAAGATGGCACCTTCACTCCAAGACTACACCCAAGAGATGACACCTAAGGGTCTGGAAGAAGCTCACCTTATATGGACATTGCCAATCACAAGCTACTAATGTCTAGATGATGCTATGTTAGTGCTGTACTCCCACATAGCATAACTCACTCACATATAAAACCCTGTGTAACCAGGAAGAATAAAGAAGTATCACGTATCTGAACACAGTCTTAGTGTGTGGTTCTTCATGATGCATGCATCAGATTACAAAGGCCTAAATTAGGACAGGACAGATACTCACCAGACTATTAGTCTGATTAATTTCAGCTGCCGCCCAAACGTGGGGCCCTGGGTTGTGAACCAACAGACAGCCGATCGCAAGGACGCCAAGGTGGATCAAGGCAGACTGGCTGGAGACTAATCACCTTCAGAGTACGGTAAGACATACTTTTTAGTACGTTACCAGTACGTGACCCATCTCCATTGTTGGTCTATCTCTGTGTCTGATGTGGCTGCCGGCGGTCACCAGAGACAGGTAATTGCTTGCCCGGGGTCTAATTTGTATCAAACCTGTACCTGAGTATCTGTTGCCCATGTTTGTGTCTGTATATGTGTGTCAGTTGTCAGAGAGAGAGAGGGACTGGGAGAGTGGGTTGGTGCACAGAGGGACTAATTTGACATAGTAACTCTCCTGCCGGTGGCAGCGCAGTGTGCGCGTCACGGAGGAGGGGTGTCTGTTTGCATGTCAAGAGGTAGCAGCGCAGTGGGCGCGTCACGAGTTAACAACGCAGTGATTCTGTTTGCGTGTCATGAGGTGGCAGCACGGTGGGTGCGTCACAAGGTGGCAGCGTGGTGATTCTGTGAAATCCGCTCCTGAGCATCTCTCTCATCCTGTGGCACCAATTAGTATGTCCTAAATGTGTATGTAGATTAATGTTTGGTATTCATGAGGGTGGCTGGGGTCTGTTGAGAGTAAAAGAATTAGGATATAGTCAGGAATTGTTAGGATGCCACCCTCTGAAACCCGAAAGACCTGAGGTCTTAGTCTTCCGGTCAGAGAGGGTATAGGAAAGTCGGTACAACAGATAGAAATAGAGGCTGAGCGGGAAGGGCACGGTATTGAGAGGTGCCCTTGTAATCAGGAACAGCCAGAAGTGTGTGAGGGGGCAGAGAAAGATTGTGTAAGAAACCTGGGATTTTTGCTGGGAGGTCCACGGAAGAGGAGAGGTGGGACAGGAACTAGTTAAATCAGAGAAAGAAATTTCAGCGTGTGACCCTGTAGTAGAAAGGGAGGGGGTGCAATATGTGAGGAATGTGAAAAAATTAGCAAAAGTATGTGGGATGACCGCTAGTGGAGGCCGGCTACAGCTGCAAGAATGGAGGAGAATAATGAAAGAGAAGCGAGGTGTTCTGCTGGATAACAACCTACTGAAGACAGCAGAAGCCTGGTATAATATAGCAAAGTCCATCCACAGAGAACAATGGATAGAGCAAGAGGTACAGCGGGGGAAACTGATACATATGTGTATCATAAATGCATTGACAAGAATGAACCTTTATGTGTGCTGACTGACAATAACAAGTCACCACACCTATGATAACTGTAACACCTGTCACTCCACTGAGCCCCGCCTGACATCACGCACCCCGTTACTGCCCTTACTTCCGCCCACAGCCCAACACACTCCTTCCGGCGGTCATCTTAGTACACCCAGTCAAGATGCCGGAAGATTCCCTATGACTCCTTCCGGCGGCCATCTTAGCACACCCAGTCAAGATGCCGGAAGGCCTACAGGCCCTATAACCTCCATCTACCTGGTCATAAGGGTGAGCGGTATCTTCTACATACCTCCCCTACCGACCTTTCCCCATACAACGGCAAGGGTAGATGTGAGTTTATTTATTCATTTCAGGTACTTATATAGCGCTGTCAATTTAGGCAGAGCTTTTACATATACATTGTACATTCACATCAGTCCCTACCCTCAAGGAGCTTACAATCTAAGGTCCCTAACTCACATTCATACATACTAGGGACAATTTAGACAGGATCCAATTAACTACCAGCATGTCTTTGGAGTGTGGGAGGAAACCAGAGTACCCGGAGGAAACCCACGCAGGCACAGGGAGAACATGCAAACTCCAGGCAGGTAGTGTCGTGGTTGGGATTCGAACCAGCAACCCTTCTTACTGCTAGGCGAGAGTGCTACCCACTACACCACTGTGCCGCCCTACTACACCACTGTGCGTTTACATTCATATCAACATCCATACCGGACACTTTCCCATCCTTTTTACAGGATGAGGAGTTGATTACTTGGAACCCCCTTCCCACACCCCAATGCCATGGGCAACAACAGTAGCTCCTAGGCCAGTGGCCGATGTACCTGTGATGTATGTCCATCCCAAGCATCCTCCCTGGTGACCACTCTGCCAGACCCATGCCCTTTTGCCTTAGGTTGGCCCAGATCCAAAAAAAAACTACTCAGCAACATAGAGAGATCTAGTCAGTTTATGTGAAATAAAAGCTGGAGACGCTTACTGGCCCATCATGGAGAAAAATCTCCATGATGCAAGGATTGTCGATGACAATACCTTTACTTCTGGTGTGGAATTCTGTGAACAGCTGCGTGAGAGGGCAAGGGACAGACTGGACGACCAAGCCACAAGTATCCAAGATGTTACTCAAGACAAAACGGAGTCAGTAGAAAAGTATTACACCAGACTGTTACAATTTTTTTCAGATTTGGGATCCACCACCCATAACAAGGCACACAGTCAGATGCTGTCTTCAGCCTTCGTGGCAGGCCTCAAGGAGTCAATCCGAAAAGGCCTCACCATGGCCCGACCGGAGTGCCGTGTGTTGCCCCTAGACACCCTGCTTTTGATAGCAAGGGGTCTGGAATCTTCTCAGACCACCAAGAAAACCACACCACTTATGGTTGCGGGGACTACCTCATACACACCGAGGCCACCACCAACCTGTTTCAACTGTGGAAATCCTGGACATTACAGAAGGGACTATAAAGCACCCAGATGCCCTAGGCAATTTCCCCCAACAGGAAACGCAAATGCACAAAATCAATATCTTCAACAACAGTACCAACATCAGCGGCAACAAGATCAAAACCCTGGACGTCCCACCTCTGAACACCTGGATCTCCTACGCTAGGAATTGGGCAAGCCTGTGTCACTCACCCCTGTCATGGCAACCTCTTCAAAGAACTCAGAAGGCCCATTAGCGAGGGTGACCCTACCCATTGAGGGGCATCCAATCACTTTCCTAATCGACACAGGTGCAGCCAGAAGCATGATTAGAGAAGAGGATTTACCTGATCACTCCTACCTTTCCGATATTGACATATCTTGTGTGGGTGTAGATGGAACTCCCAGAACTAACCCGTTGACCCGCCCCCTACTTGGAAAGTACCCAGACCTTCTGGCTCGATTCAATGTCTCTTCCACCTGTCCGCTCAAGCTCTTGGGAGCAGATGTACTGTCCAGACTTCAAGCTTCCATTGTCTTTTCTGAAGATGGATCTGTTACTGTCTCTTATCCACTGGGCATTAAGGACACTTCTGCGCTGTGTTCCATCTCTCTGCTAATGTCCATAGAAGAATCACCTACTACTGCAATGCCATCGGATGTGAAGGACAGAATTCCAGATTGTCTATGGTCCACTGGAGCTGAGGATGTAGGACACTTAAAGGTGCCACAAGTCATGGTGCAGTTGAAACCTGGAGCTCCCATGCCATGGAAACCACAATACCCACTAAAGTTAGCCCAATCTGCAGCTATTTCAAAGCATGTCAAGGCCCATGTATCAAATGGAGCCCTGATATCCTGTACATCTCCATGCAACACACCTCTGTACCCTGTGAAGAAGAGAACCCCTAAGGGAGAACCAGACAAGTACAGAATGGTCCAGGACCTCCAAGCAGTTAATGAAGCTACAGTCTTAGACACACCAATTGCCCCAAACCCTCACACTCTACTTATGGGGGTGCCTCAAACAGCAACATACTTCACAGTGGTGGACCTTGCAAACGCATTCTTCAGTGTCCCCCTCCACCCCTCCTGCTGGTACCTTTTTGCACTTATCCACGAAAAACAACAATATACCTGGACAGTTATGCCACAAGGGGCACAGAACTCTCTAAGCCAGTTTGCAAAAGCTATAGCTACCATCCTTGACACATGGCAAAAGGATGACCCAGAAGTGATTCTCCTCCAATATGTTAATGACCTTCTTCTCTGCGCAGATGAGTTACCCACTGCTGAAATCACGTCAGAAAGCCTGTTGTGCTATCTTGCCAACCAGGGTTGCAAAGCCTCAAAACCCAAATTGCAGTGGTGCTCAACATCTGTCATTTTCCTTGGACACTGTCTGTCCCACGGAACAAGACACCTAACAAGAGACAGAGTGAAAGCCATCTCAAACATTCCACTGCCACAAGGTCAGAAGCCCCTTCATGTCTTCCTCGGGCTGATCTCCTATTGTAGAGCATGGATTCCAGAAGCCTCCTTACTGATGCAACCCCTTTATGATGCCCTGAAGTCTGACCCCTTTCAAATGTCCTCAGAGGTAATATCCAACTTTGAGGCCCTCAAACAAGCCATTTCATCAGCTCCGGCTTTAGGGCTCCCAGACTACGAAAAAACGTTCAAGCTCTTTGTATCCGAACGTCTGGGACATGCTGCAGGTGTACTCACCCAATCACACGGCAACCGCCTACACCCCGTAGGATATTATTCCTGTTAACTGGATGCGGTAGCAAGAGGAGGTCCATCGTGTCTGCGAGCTGTCTTTGCTGCACAAGCCTTGCTTGACAAAACTTCGGACTTAGTCCTCGGACATTTCCTCATTCTGCTTGCTCCTTATGACATTGCTGCCATACTCAAACAGATCCAGCTGAAACATCTGTCCACTGCCAGACATTTTAGACTCCAATGCTTCCTCCTTCTACCGGACATTACTCTTTTACGTTGTCAAACACTGAACCCTTCCACCTTTCTTTCACTTCCCGAGGGGGAATAGAGGAGGAGTCCTGACTCGTCACCCCATGACTGCTTTGATTTAATGCGGCTGGAAACCACTCATCTCCCCACCATGAGTGAAATACCCCTGCAGGATCCAGACCTAACACATTTTGTTGATGGCTCCCGATTTGCTGACGAACAAGGCAAATACCACACGGGATACGCGGTCACCACTGAAAACACGGTTCTGCAAGCTGAAGCCTTACCACCAGTGATGTCTGCACAGGAGGCAGAGCTGCAAGCACTCACTACAGCATGTAAACTGGCAGAGGAAAAAAGAGCCAACATTCATACAGACTCAAGATACGCTTTTGGCGTTGCCCATGACTTTGGTGTTATCTGGCAGACCAGAGGATTCCTGACAGCTGCAGGAACACCTGTGAAACACAGTTCAGCTATCAAAGACCTGATGGACGCCTTACTTCTCCCAACCTAAGTGGCTATTCTGAAAGTAAAAGCACGTGGCAAACTGAACTCGAAGGAAGCCCGATGCAATCACCTAGCCGATTCAGCTGCCAAACCGGCAGCCAGCAGTCCACGGGAAGAAGTGGAAAGCAGGGTGGTAGAAGAAGACCACCTTGTGCTTGCCTTAAGACTCTCCCAATGGACAGAGTTTATCTGAAAGAACTGCAGGAAGCAGCAGGTCCGGATGAGAAGAAAAGCTGGAAGCGGAGGGGAGCAACCCTCAGGGATGGACTATTTGAGTGCAACAAGAAACCTCGCTTGCCCAGATATATGTACCGGGCTGTTGTACAATGGGCACATGGAGCTGCCCATCTGTCAAAGACTCTTATGAATTCCCTCATCAACAAATACTATGTAGCACCACAAATCACTTCACTGACTAGCAACTTCTGTAAGTCATGCACCATTTGTGCAAAGTGTAACCTGGGACACACAGAGAAGACGCCACAGAAACACCTGGCAAAGCCCTTGTACCCTTTCCAGCGGATACAAATCGACCACATCCAAATGCCAAAAAGAGGACGATTTGAATACGCCTATTAGTGGTAGATATATTCTCCGGGTGGCCAGAGGCTTACCCTGTAACCAACACGACCGCTAAAACGACTGCTAAGAAACTCCTCACTGAGGTGGTATGTAGGTACAGGGTCCCAGAAGTGATAGAGAGCAACCAAGGACCTGCCTTCACAGCATCAATAACCAAAGAAAAAAAAAAAAAAGTCATTAAGTGCTAAAAACTGGCAGTCATAAAGGACATATAGTCTTGTCATAAATGATGTAAGAAAATGACCGGACCCCAGTGCAGCTGCCAACTTCTGGAAAAAGTAGACAAAATTAAGCAACAAATGCAGCGCTCGATGGGACCAGTACCAAAAGAACTTTAGCAATGATAGTGCTCAATATAGTTCAATAACCAAAAAAGTCTGGGCTGCACTGGGAGCTACCTTAGCGTTTCACACACCCTACCACCCCCAGAGTAGCGGGAAGGTAGAAAGAATGAATGGCACCTTGAAAACCCGAATGCTCAAAATGGCCCACGAGACTGGTATGAGCTGGCCAGACAGTCTGCCCATTGCCCTGTTCAGCATCAGATACACACCAAGGGGAGAACACTCCCTATCCCCTTACAAGATTTTTTTTGTTCAGCCCCTAAACTTGGTTGTTATTTACCACAACAGTTACAACTGTAGTATGATGTTTTGACTAACTATGTAACTGCATTATCATCATGAGAATTAACCCGAATACATGCCCAGGTGTTTTCTTCCATTCCAGATCCTGAATTAGATACAGGAACACACCAACTGTTGCCTGGAGATTGGGTGCTGGTAAAGAAATGTGTGAGAAAAGACTCCCTTGAACCAAGATATGATGGTCCCTTCCAAGTCCTGCTGACCACAACCACATCTGTCAAGATGGCTGGGAACAACACTTGGATCCACGCCTCCCACTGCAAGAAAGTCCCAACCTCTGAGGACAAGACACTGCCTGCACCATGATGTCCATATTGTATATCCTTTTTCTGGTGGGGTTGGTGGGAGCTCAACAAGTGGCCATCATAAAAAAAGAGAGCATCACACAATTTTGTTACAACTCATCCAACACACATGTGGCCACTTTCGCCTTTGATTACTGCAATATAGCCTCCTGTCACTTAGATGTTGCCTGGCAATGTAACTGGTATAACACCCATGGACACAGATCTCTGTATGCATCCACCTATATATATGTCACAGATAGTTACTGGGGACAGAATTGTGACTATTGGGGGTCAGTGGGGTGGAATACAGGAGCAGACTGGGGGTACAAACCACAGAGTGCACTGAATAGAACAGATAAGAATGGAAAAACCATTGTTAAAAAGAATGACCCTGTCAAAACCAGGTACATGCCTATCCACTGGGAGAACAGGCCATGACATGCCCCTTACCCTAACTATAGAGAACCCTAGCGCCGGTGACGCCGGTATATATGTGTTAGGAACATGGGTCATGGTGTCAGGGGGTATAGGAGGGCCGCTGGGAAAGTTCCACCTAAAGGACATGTATAATTCAACAGACTGGCAACCCCCTCAGCTGGTAGTCAACCCTCTTAGACCCCACATCTGTACCCTAGATGACATGGTAGCGATGGCAAATCCCACCTTTGAGGACACCATGGCTGCAGAGACTGGCTTTTCTGACACCAATCTGGGGCTAGAATGGATGAAGTACAGTGCAGACAAACATAAGACCAACTGCTATGTTTGTGGTAGTGCTAGGCCACACCTGGGTACTGTTCCACTGTGGATACCTGAAGAAAGTGAGGAGTGCTTCCTTAGCCTGTTCACTAATACAACAACAAACCACTCATCTTGTGAAAAGTGGAAAAAAGACTACCCCATAGTTACCAAAACCCCAAGGCCAAGCGAAGGCATCACCATTTACCCAGGGAACTATACCTGTTACTCAAATTATCAAGGAAGGGGGAGGTTCCTGGGTAATTTCACAGAAGGTTACTGCTCTACCTACAGTAATGTACCGGGAAGGCAGGTACAGAACCAGGTCCAGTCCCTCAGTGATGTGTACTGGATTTGAAAATTAGGACAAGGCTAGAAGGGAACTGGAACGGAGTGTGTGCCCTGGCAAAGGTCATTATGCCCCTCCACATCCTCCCATATGACCCATCTCCCCCACACCTTGAACCATCACCCAACCGTAGGAGAAAGAGGAGTGCTCCTGAGGGAAGTTTTGACCCACATGTGTATTTAGATGCCATAGGGGTCCCAAGAGGGGTCCCAGATGAGTTTAAAGCCAGAGACCAAGTAAAGGCAGGTTTTGAGTCTCTGATTCCCATAATCACTGTCAACAAAAATGTAGACTGGATAAATTACATATATTACAACCAGCAGCGGTTTGTGAATTACACCAGAGATGCCCTACAGGGGATTGCTGACCAATTAGCCCCCACATCTTACATGGCATTTCAGAATAGGATGGCCTTGGACGTGATTTTAGCGGAGAAGGGGGGTGTTTGTAAAATGATAGAAGGTACAGGGACATGCTGTACATACATCCCTGACAACACCGGTCCAAATAGTAAGGTCACCCTGGCCATCAAAAAGTTGGAAAGCCTATCAGTTAAGCTGAAGAAGAATTCAGCTATCTCAGACCCATGGGACCAATATTTTAGCTGGATGAACGGGTGGAAAAATATTTTAGCCCAAATAGGTATAGCCGTTTTCATCATTTTGATCATCCTCGCTCTGATGGTTTGTTGCATTCTACCTTGTCTGAAGAAGTTAGTGCAGAAAACTGTGGAAAATAGCACCGCAATCTTCTTGAACCAAGAAGGAGGAGATTTTGATGGGGCAGATGAGAAACCATACACTCCATTGCAGTCCCTCCCTGTAAAGTATAATGTCTTTAGGGATAACATTTGACTTCCTTATGTGCAAAGTCTGTGGCAAGGGGGGTGATGGAAAAGCCATCACCCATCTAACGTGCAGCACAAAAGATTTCCAAGGCACATACGGACAGATGAGTTAGGATGATTAGGGACAGTTGAAAATAGTCATTTTAAGGGGGGACTGTGGTGGATTAGGTAAAATGCCCATTTTCTATTTCTAGCTTTTATACTAACAAAGTCTATATTTTTATGTATACAAGAAGTGTTTCATTAACTCCTTGCTCAAAATGGCCACCAGCAGCAGCCCTCCCATCGAATGCAAGAATGTATAATTAAGATGGCGCCTTTACTTCAAGACTACACCCAAGAGATGACACCTAAGGATCTGGAAGAAGCTCACCTTATATGGACATGGCCAATCACAAGCTACTAATGTCTAGATATCGCTATGTTAGTGCTGTACTCCCACGTAGCATAACTCACTCACATATAAAACCCTGTGTAACCAGGAAGAATTAAGAAGTATCACGTATCTGAACACAGTCTCAGTGTGTGGTTCTTCATGATGCATGCATCAGATTACAAAGGCCTAAATTAGGACGAGACAGATACTCACCAGACGATTAGTCTGATCCATTTCAAGTACACCCCCCCACACAAAACACTGAACAGTGATTACATTTGTGAAATTTCTTAACGTTTAAGAGATATGTCTGATTTAATTTTCAGGAAGTCAGCTCTGTGATTCAAAAAATGCATAATCTTTTCTGGCAGGGAGGATATCTTAGAACAGTGATTGCATCATATCCCCTTCTCTCTCTCTAACTGTAATCGGCCTTCATTTCCCATGAATCCTTGGGATGGGAGTGAATGTGGGAGGGTACACTAGGCTTGTACATGTAAATGTGAACTCGTCCACTTCAACATAAAGCACACCCCTCATTCTGCAATCAGCAAGCGGTATGATAGGTTACAGCCTTATAAATGCAAAGCATTTTAACCACTTGTTTACTGGGCACTTAAACCCCCCTCCTGTCCAGACCAATTTTCAGCTTTCAGCGCTGTCGCACTTTGAATGACAATTGCGCGGTCATACAACACTGTACCCAAATTAAATTTTTATCATTTTCCCCCCCACAAATAGAACTTTCTTTTGGTGGTATTTGATCACCTCTGTGGTTTTTTTTGTTAAATTTTTTTTAAAAGACCGAATTAAAAAAAAAATATATATATATTTTTTATATTTTGTTATAAAATTTTGCAAACAGGTAATTTTTCTCCTTCATTGATGTACGCTGATGAGGCTGCACTGATGGGCACCGATGGGCTGCACTGATGGGTACCGATGGGCTGCACTGATGGGCACCGATGGGCTGCACTGATGGGCACTGATGGGCTGCACTGGTGGGCACCGATGGGCTGCACTGGTGGGCACTGACAGGCGGCACAGAGGTGGCACTGAAGGGCATTGATAGGTGGCATTGGTGGGCACTGAGAAGTGGCACTAATAGGTGGCACTGATAGCCGGCAGTGATGGGCACAGATAGGTGGCAGTGATAGGCACAGATAGGTTACACTGAAAGGCAGCACTGCTAGGTGGCACTGATGAGGCACTGATTGGCACCACTGGTGGGCATTGATAGGTGGCACTTGTGGGCATTGATAGGTGGCACTCATGGGCATTGATAGGGGGCAATGGCAGGTGGCACTGGCAGGCGGTAATTGTGGGCACAGATGAGGCCTCCTTCCTCTTAGGGACCGATGTCCCTTGAGCATAAGCCGGTGATCTGCTTTTTTTTCTCCTCACGCTGTCAGCTTGAGGAGAAAAAAAGATTGCCGAGCTTTTGTTTACACACGTGATCAGCTGTCATTGGCTGACAGCTGATCACGTGGTAAGGGGCCGGGATTGGCCCCTACTCGGATCGGTGATCACCCGAGTCTCGGTGACTCAGTGATCACAGCGCGCACCCTGCAGGGGGCGCTTGGGGAGGACGTCCTATGACGGGCTCCTGGAAATTTAGGTCCGCGCTGTGGCCGTCATTCGGCTATAGCGCAGACCTCAAGTGGTTAATATAAATGCATATTAATATAATATTAATTAAATGCATTTAATAAATAAATTTAAATTAAATTAATACATGTAATGTATTTAATATAAATGCAAACCAGTGCAGCTTATCAGTGTCCACCAGTACCGAATGTCCGGGACCACCAGTGCCGCTTGTCAGGGACCACCAGAGCCGCTTTTCAGGGACCACCAGTGCCGCTTGTCAGGGACCATCATGTCAGGGACCACCAGTGCCACATGTCAGGGACTACCACGTCAGGGACCACCAGTACCGCTTGTCATGGACCTCCATGTCAGGGACCACCAGTGCCGCATGTCAGGGACTACCACGTCAAGGTATAAATGTATATTAATATAATATTAATTAAATGCATTTAATAAATAAATTTAAATTAAATTAATAAATGTAATGCATTTAATATAAATGCAAACCAGTGCAGCTTATCAGTGTCCACCAGTACCGAATGTCCGGGATCACCAGTGCCGAATGTCAGGGACCACCAGTGCTGCTTGTCAGGGACCACCAGTGCCGCTTGTCAGGGACCACCAGTCAGGGACCATCATGTCAGGGACCACCAGTGTGCTTCTCAGGGACCATCATGTCAGGGACCACCAGTGCCGCTTGTCAGGGACCACCAGTGCCACATGTCAGGGACTACCACGTCAGGGACCAACAGTACCGCTTGTCATGGACCTCCATGTCAGGGACCACCAGTGCCGCATGTCAGGGACTACCACGTCAAGGACCACCAGTACCACTTTTTATGGACCTCCATGTCAGGGACCACCATGTCATATGAGAACACTGATCGCTGATGCCCTGCCTTCCATCGTTCAGAGGCTATTCCAGCTTTCAAAAGCCGCGCCTCCTGCTCGTCTGTGATAGGCTGAACAGCTGTCAGTGTACAGCCTATCACGGACATTCTCTCATCCTCGTCCGTGGTAGAATGAGAGAATGTCCATGATAGGCTGACCGCTATGTGTTCTGCCTATCACAGACGAGAAGGAGGAGGCGCGGCTTTTGAACAATGGAATGGCCGCCGAACTGTATTATAACACGCTGATCGGAGGATGGAGATCGCTACAGGGAGGATGGAGATCGCCACAGGGAAGCTGCACAGGACACAGGTAGGCTGCACAGGGACACATGCACACAGGACACATACACATGTACAGGACACAGGGACACAGGACACATACACATGTACAGGACCCATGCACAGGACACAGGGACACATACACATGTACAGGACACAGGGACACATGCACATATACAGGACACAGGACACATGCGCAGAATACAGGTAGGCTGCACAGGACACAGGGAGGCATGCAGCTGCAGATGGGCATTGTTGACCCTCTGCATTTCTCACCCTCGTCTTATACTCGGGTCAATACATTTTTCCCAGTTTTTTGTGGTAAATTATGGGCCTCGACTTATACTCGAGTATATACGGTATGTTGTCCTCTCAACCCTATTTTTACTTTATCTCCCTAATATCAGTTCTTCTTTCTCTTACCTTTTTCATTTCCCTTCTTCCTTCACTAGGAACAGACTATTTCACTTTTCTCCCCTGACAGAATGGGGAACTGCTTTGTTTACACTGGCAGATCCCCCTTCTGCCTCTCTGTGGAGGGATCGCGGGTGGCCGGCGGACATCGAGTCCGCCGGACCCGCTGATTTGCTCCCCCCATTAGCGAATGTGCATGTGTCCTGTGCATGTGCATTCGCTAACGAGTTGAGCAAATCAGGGGGTCCGGCGGACTCGATGTCCGCCGGCCACCCGCGATCCCTCCACAGAGAGGCAGAAGGGGGATCTGCCAGTGTAAACAAAGCAGATCCCCATTCTCTCAGGGGAGAAAAGTGAAATAGTCTGTTCCTAGTGATTAGGAACAGCGATCTGTCTCTACTCCCTGTCAGTCCACTCCCCCCACAGTTAGAAAACACCTCCCTAGGGAACATTTAACCCTTTGATCACCCCCTGGTGTTAGCCCCTTCCCTGCCAGTGTCATTTATGGATTTTTATAGCACTGATCGCTGTATAAATGTCACTGATCCCAAAAAAAGTGTCCGATCTGTCCGCCGCAATCCCGCTAAAAATAGCAGATCACCGCCATTACTAAATAAATAAATAATAATAATAAAAAAAAGTCATAAATATATCCCCTATTTTGTAGACACGATAGCTTTTGAGCAAACCAATCAATATAAGCTAACTGGGATTTTTTTACCAAAAATATGTAGATGAATACTTATTGGCCTAAACTGAGAAGGAAATTGTTTTTTTTTTTACATTTTTTGGGGGGGATATTTATTATAGTAAAAAATATTGTTTTTGTTTTCAAAATTGACGCTCTTTATATGTTTATAGTGCAAAAAATAAAAACCGCAGAGGTGATCAAGTACCACCAAAAGAAAGCTCTGTTTGTGGGAAAAAAAGGACATCAGTTTTGTTTGGGTGCAACGTCACACGCCCGCGCAATTGTCAGTTAAAGCGACACAGTGCCGTATTGCAAAAAAAAAAAAAAAGATGTAAGATATGTAACAAACACTACAGCCTCCAAAGACGGGGCGCACACCATCAGAGCCCAGCTTATTTTTTTACTTTGCTAA
Source organism: Lithobates clamitans (assembly GCA_037952925.1). Classification (NCBI taxonomy): domain Eukaryota; kingdom Metazoa; phylum Chordata; class Amphibia; order Anura; family Ranidae; genus Lithobates; species Lithobates clamitans. Next base: position 5,631,813 of record JBBGZY010000358.1, on the reverse strand, counting down.
TGGTTAGAATAATTTTTGGCTGTACTGCAGCTTTAAACATTTTCCCCATGACAGCCCTGCTTCACTAAGGCGTCTGCCGGAAGTGACGTAGCCTCCGCTAGAGCCATGTGGAAGTATTTGGCGGAAGTGCGGTGACTAGTTCTTCCTGGGTCAAAGCCGGTAAGATGGCGGCGGACACGCAGGTTAGTGTGGCAGTGATTGAGCTGATTGGTGTGTGTATTTATAGCCTTCGGCCCGTGTGTTGTGGTGATGTTGGCGGGGTGTAATGTGCGGTGGTGGGATAAGAGGCAGCGGCTGTGTGTCGTAGCGCCTCTCCGCAATGATGAGTCACATGCTCCATACGGTCTGTGGGAGAGCTGGGACTCCCTCATTGTCAGCGGGCCGGGCACTATTGTACACAGTCTCCCCTCAGACATGGCGTGCCTGTGGTACACTCTGACATGTTTCACCCCTCTTAGGGCTTAAAGAGGAACTAAAGTTCCATTGTGGTACACTGTGAGCAGGTAGGCATTTTATTGCAGAAGAGTTCAGTGCAATGTCTCCTGCCATAAAACATACTTTTATGTACCCAAATGACTCCAGCTGTGGTAGGTCACAGCCAATGAGGAGAGAGCAGGGCCACACTGTTTATGTAAATGGACAATGTCCATTCACAAGAGCGCGGCTCGGGAGCCCCCGTTGCAAGAGGCTTGCTATTGGGGGCAGAGGGGAGGAGCCATTACTGCTGGCAGGGGACCCAAAAAGAAGAGGATGGGGGCTGCTCTGTGCAAAACATTACACAGGACAGGTAAAAAAAAATAACAAAAAATGTTTATATATAATAATATTACAACCTTCAGAATCACTTTAATCATAGCGTTACCTATGACTTGACCTCTATGATTAAGCCCTAGGAGGGGTGAAACGTGGCAGAGGGGCGGGAACTGTGTTTTACGACCACCTGTACAGAGTAACTTACCAGTGAAATCTCCATGGAGTTCGGTCTTGTTCTTCAATTCAGCCAAATCCCATGCTTTCATCTTGTCCTTGTTCGCATTCAGCCACCTTTAACTTAAAGTGGTTGTAAAGGTTCATGAGTTTTTTTTTTTTTTAATTAATAACAAACATGTCATACTTGCCTGCTCTGTGCAAGGGTTTTGCACAGAGCAGCCCCAATCCTCCTTTTCTGGGGTGCCCCGGCAGCGATCCTGGTGCCTCCTCTTTGGCGAGTGTCCCCACAGACAGCTGCATTCCCTGTGGCACTCGTGCAGGTGCGCTCATGAGTTCCACTGCTGTGTCCGTTGACACAGACAGCAGGACTCGGCCCCGTGTCACTGGAGTTGATTGACAGCAGCGGGAGCCAATGTTTTCCCCTGCTTGCCACTAAGTCGAGTGAGGGAATGATGGCCCCCACCTGACTGTGCCCTTGGAAGACGGCAGCGACGTCAAACTTCACTTCCGCCCAACAGCCTTAAAGTGACAATTTTTTTTTTTTTATTAAATTTATTGCTTTTAAGTGTAAATATGAGATCTGAGGTCTTTTTGACCCCAGATCTCACATTAAAGAGGTCCTGTCATGCTTTTTTCTATTACAAGAGATGTTTACATTCCTTGTAGGGATGCACCGAATGGGTTTTTTTGGTGCCGAAACCGAGACCAAAAATAAATCTTCCTTGATCCTGGAAACCGATACCGAAACAACACTGAAAGTGACTGTTTTTAAAAATACTTTTTATACAGGAGATGGTCAGAGACTGCAGAGATTGCACAGGAGATGGTCAGAGACTGCAGAGATTGTACAGGAGATGGTCAGAGACTGCAGAGATTGTACAGGAGATGGTCAGAGACTGCAGAGATTGTACAGGAGATGGTCAGAGACTGCAGAGATTGTACAGGAGATGGTCAGAGACTGCAGAGATTGTACAGGAGATGGTCAGAGACTGCAGAGATTGTACAGGAGATGGTCAGAGACTGCAGAGATTGTACAGGAGATGGTCAGAGACTGCAGAGATTGTACAGGAGATGGTCAGAGACTGCAGAGATTGTACAGGAGATGGTCAGAGACTGCAGAGATTGTACAGGAGATGGTCAGAGACTGCAGAGATTGTACAGGAGATGGTCAGAGACTGCAGAGATTGTACAGGAGATGGTCAGAGACTGCAGAGATTGTACAGGAGATGGTCAGAGACTGCAGAGATTGTACAGGAGATGGTCAGAGACTGCAGAGATTGTACAGGAGATGGTCAGAGACTGCAGAGATTGTACAGGAGATGGTCAGAGACTGCAGAGATTGTACAGGAGATGGTCAGAGACTGCAGAGATTGTACAGGAGATGGTCAGAGACTGCAGAGATTGTACAGGAGATGGTCAGAGACTGCAGAGATTGTACAGGAGATGGTCAGAGACTGCAGAGATTGTACAGGAGATGGTCAGAGACTGCAGAGATTGTACAGGAGATGGTCAGAGACTGCAGAGATTGTACAGGAGATGGTCAGAGACTGCAGAGATTGTACAGGAGATGGTCAGAGACTGCAGAGATTGTACAGGAGATGGTCAGAGACTGCAGAGATTGTACAGGAGATGGTCAGAGACTGCAGAGATTGTACAGGAGATGGTCAGAGACTGCAGAGATTGTACAGGAGATGGTCAGAGACTGCAGAGATTGTACAGGAGATGGTCAGAGACTGCAGAGATTGTACAGGAGATGGTCAGAGACTGCAGAGATGGTACAGGAGATGGACTGAGGACATGGTACAGGAGATGGTACAGGAGATGGACTGAGGACATGGTACAGGAGATGGGCTGAGGACATGGTACAGGAGATGGACTGAGGACATGGTACAGGAGATGGACTGAGGACACGGCACAGGAGATGGACTGAGGACACGGCACAGGAGATGGACTGAGGACACCGGCACAGGAGATGGTCAGAGACTGAGGGCACCGGCACAGGAGATGGTCAGAGACTGAGGGCACCGGCACAGGAGATGGTCAGAGACTGAGGGCACCGGCACAGGAGATGGTCAGAGACTGAGGGCACCGGCACAGGAGATGGTCAGAGACTGAGGGCACCGGCACAGGAGATGGTCAGAGACTGAGGGCACCGGCACAGGAGATGGTCAGAGACTGAGGGCACCGGCACAGGAGATGGTCAGAGACTGAGGGCACCGGCACAGGAGATGGTCAGAGACTGAGGGCACCGGCACAGGAGATGGTCAGAGACTGAGGGCACCGGCACAGGAGATGGTCAGAGACTGAGGACACCGGCACAGGAGATGGTCAGAGACTGAGGACACCGGCACAGGAGATGGTCAGAGACTGAGGACACGGTGCAAGAAATCAATGCAGCCTCACCAGTGCCCGTCAGATGCAGTGCAGCCAAGCCAGTGTCCCCATTGCAGTGCAGCCAGTGTCCCCAGTAGTGTAGCCAGTGTCCCAATTGCAGCCAGTGAAGGGAGAGGAGAGCCGCCGCCTGTTTGATTAAAGCGTCGGGAACATCACAGCTTTAATTTCAATAGCTGTGTGATCCCCACTGCGCGCCGTCACATGCAGCCCCTCCCCCTTGTCCGGGGAACTTTGATAAACAGATCACCCGTCCCAGGATTGTCGCCTATGGAGATTTTTAAGTTCCAAAGTTTGTCGCCATTCCACGAGCTGGCGCAATTTTGAAGCATGACATGTTGGGTATCAATTTACATCATCTTTCACAATAAAGAAGAAAATTGGGCTAACTTTACTGTGTTCTTAGTTTTTTATTCAAAAAAGTGTATTGCGTTTGTAAGACCACTGAGCAAATACGGTGTGACAAAGTATTGCAACAACCGCTGTTTTATTCTCTAAGGTTTCTGGAAAAAATATATAATGTTTGAGGAAGTAATTTTCTAGCAAAAATTAAAAGATTTTAACTTGTAAACAACCGTTGTCAAAAATAGGCCTGTCCTTAAGTGGTTAAAGTGACTGTGAACGCTCACCTTGTAAAACAGCCCATTTAGTTTAAAATAGAAATGAAAGGCAAAACATTTGTGTATAGATATATTAAAAAAATTATAAAAAAGGGAAAAAGTTATTTATGAGTGATCACATTTCCTCTGTTTTCAGCTGCACAAAAGCTGGGGGAGAGGAGAGGAGGCTGCAGCACACTGATCTTCCCAGTGAAAGGCTGTGCAGTTGGGGGGCATCACCACAATTATGATTATTGGGGGAGAGCACACCGAGTTCCCATCACAGCTAGATTGCTTACCACGGTGTGTTCTGCTTAGTGTGGTCAGTTTATAATAGTAAAGCAGAGGGACTGGCAGGATCACCAGGGATTTCACACAAAGGAAGTAATGCAAAGAGAACAGGAGACTTTTTCATACAAGTACATGGTACAACAGGCACATATCAGGAATATGAAATGATGGGTTTACAAATGCTTTAATAACTGGAGCTCCAAAAAGTACATGAACTACTTTTGAAGCAGAATGGGGAGTTTTAGGCTCCAATGAATTCAATTGAAGAACACAAAAAAGAGCACACGTAGTTCCAATTTTTTGTCACATATTATTGCAGCAGTTTAGAAAATGCAGAATTTCATAAAAAATACACTAACATTAATTTTAGGGCACACAAACACAATAAATTACCCTTTTTGGAATGAATAAGTAGATACCCAACATGCCAAACCTTAAAATTGGGTGCACCCATGAAACGGCAGCAAACTTCAGTGCCCTATATTTTCCATAGGCGATTTAAAAGTCCCTACAGGTCATCAGTTTAGAGTTACCCAAGAATAATGGGCCTTGATTTATTGATCTCACGCTGACGCGCGTGTCAGTATGAAACATAATTGATGATTTTGTGCGTAGACCCCCCTGACACATGCGTTTACGTTCGTATGTGGGGGCTGGGTGAAACTTTAATTTTATTTAAAAAAAACTTTTATTTTGTTTTAAATCACATAAAGGACAAAGTCACTTATGCAATGTGTGTTTTTTTTGGTGACAAGTTCTTTTTAATGAGACATCAGGGGTCTAAAAGACTCTTGATTTCTCACCTGTCTTTTAGTGAAGCTGATAGAATGCAGATCATGTTCCATTAGCTTCCAGTATGGCTGGGGGAAAGTAGCACGGGGACCTGGAAGTGATGATGTACACATTGCTTTTCGGGTCAGTAAGAGGAGGGGAGGATTGCAAACGCATGTTTGCTGGGCTCCCTCCCCGGTACCCTACACTACCTGTATTGACGATTATAGGTGCATGGAGTCCAGCTTACTTGGGGTGGGGGGTGGGAGGGAATCCTAGTAATGGGGGGGTGTGGAAGCATCCCAAAGCTGGCCCCTGCTTTTAAATAGATTCTTTAGTCCAAGCTGGCCAAAGCAAACTATTTCTAGTACTGAGACATGCAGCTGTTGGCTTTACTATTTAAACCGTAACTAGCATCAGCAACATACAATGTACAGCGCTGTGTGTTCAGGGAGTCCTGTTCTGGAAGAAATTAGGCGCTGCTCAGCCATTGACAGGAAGCCTTGAATTTTTATGAATGAATGAATACAAGATATCCCCTGTTCGGCTAAAGTGGAAGGGTGACATCACAATATCTTCCTCAGCCAATCATAAGAAGCCTTGTATTCATTCATAATGTTACAAGACTCTCTGTGAATGGCTGAGCAGCGCTTAAACCGACTCAATTTTGTTCTAGGAATGGGACTCTCTGTACCACTTGCTGGAATGCAGCGCTTTATGTAGCTGATGCTACATACAGTTTATTCAGTGCTGACAGCCGTCGCGTCTTGGTGAATGCAATAATTTGTTTTGGGCCAGCTTGACCCAAACAAACGATTAAAAATGTAATGTTAAGATCCGCTTCTTTCCTGCCCCTCTTGGTCTCGCACCACCATCATCTTCTGTGCCATAATGGGAAAGCTGCCGGCTCTTCTGGCTTCGGCCAGCAGCTTCCCAATGACGCGCCATCTGGCCTGCCCCCCTACTACTTTCTCAATAAAGGACTATGTTTTATACATACAGTACATGTACGTCTGTTGCATATTCTAGGAAGCACAGCGGGCAAAGGGCATGTCATTAGTCTCGGCGAGTCGCGTGAAAAGAGAGCCCGATTTCCACAACGGAGGGAAGGCGAGGTGGTCTGCATCTAACATCCGATTTGAGGATGACTTTTTTTTTTTAGTGCAGTATTTGCTGAAACCCGGTGAATAAAGAAAAGTGAACCATGAAATCAGAACACACAGAAAAACGTGCACAGGGTTACAGTAGTAGAATAACCTCTGAAGAGGAAGGGGCTTAAGGCTCCTAACAGGGGTAATGTACTCTTTATCCACCTACGCAGAAGCCAGACTGATCTCGCTCCTTAGGGACCTGCTGAAAGTTAGTCTAAGTACTTGGGGAGGGCTCTCCTGGAGAGAGACCCCAATGGGAAGAGAAAAAGACCCAAAAGCTATAGATCATAGTCCCTGACATCAGGGCAGGCCCTAAAAAAACCCTGCAGGCTCAGTTACTGCCATTTAAAGGATAAGTTCACCTTTTAAAAAAACTAATAATTGCACATCTTTTTGCAGGTAAAAATAAAAATGTGTGTTTTACTAGGAGCCTGCAAACATTGCACCCACGATCATCAGCAAATCACAGGTGCAATACAGGACACCTGCAGACCGTCGGCGAAAGCTATCTGCTCATACCTCGTACGGACAGGCAGTTACATACTGACAGGAAGCCTCAATGAACTACCTAGAGTGTTCATCCTGATAGTTCATTGAGAACTACTAGCCAACAGCTGCACAGGCTGTCAGTACTTGTATTTCTCCCATTCACTGAACTGTGTTAATGAATGACACTGCTAGGTATGCAGTAGGGGTGCAATGGATCAAAAAACTCATGGTTCGGATCGTTCCTCGGATCAGGAGTCATGGATCGGATCATTTTCGGATCAACAAAAAAAAATTTATTGAATTTACCAAAACCTGTGAGAATTCCACCACTATATAGTCCCCACTGTAATATCCACGTCATCTCCCCCCCACTGTAATATCCACGTCATCACCCCCCACTGTAATATCCACATCTCCCCTACGATTGTCTGCTTGCTTGCAGTTGAGGAGGGTGATGATGTCAGCGCGCCGCTCACCTAAGCCACAGCCTGGTGTACCAAAATGGCCGCTGCTCCGAAGCCGCGCGTGTGCCGATCCGAACAGGGTGAACCGTTGGGATCACAGATCGGTGACGCTCCGTTGGACCCCCTAGTAGGCACAGCTGCATTTAAAAAATTGTGACAGGGAGATTGGGGAGAAGATCCCCAGCTTGCTGTCACTACAGGCAGCGGTTCGGGGAGATGCTGCAGCAGTGGGAACATGTTACATATTTCACCCAAAAAAAAACAGGTGAAACACACAACATGTCCCCAAAGGTGAACTTATCCAAAAAAAAAAAACCCACCCATGCACCTCAAGTGCTCATTTATGATAAGTATTCTTTATTTTAAAGCAAAGATTGTGCTGTGTCTTGCTCACATTTATGCCTTGTGACTCAGTGCCGGTTTACACTGATGCGAGTTCATAACGAATGTGATGCATCAAAAACATTCTAAATTCGCATGTCATCCATAAAGTCATTGTTTTCAATGACCGTCGTTCACATACATGCGTTGCGATTCCCCTACAAATGCGATAAAAAAAAAAAGGGTCTTGTGCGAGTTTACAGCGTTGCGTTGCGATTTTAGCCTCCATAGACATCAATGTAAATCGTTCTGGAATCGCATTGATGGTTTAGATATGTGCGAATTCCACCACACTACTCTCCACAAAAAACAGGAAATACACAGGAAGTTAACACCTTTTTTTTTTTTTTTTTTTTTTTGTTCCCATTATGATTCCATTGGCTAGAACATCAATCGCAGCTATGACCAACTCCTGAAATTCGCGGTAAAATCGCTGGAAATTTGTGGTAAAATCGCACCTCACACAGGACAAAAAAACGGAACAAATTCACAGCGCAGCAGTGTGAACCGGCACTCAAGCTTTCTATAGCTTGATTTGAAATTTAGGATCAGGCCCACCAAAAGCTTTTCCTTTCTCTTGTGGATTCAACATCTAGCTATAAAGCTCGTCTAATATCAACTGCATGTGTGACAGATTGGAGTTTCAGCAAACCAGTAGTGTGAATATGGGGAGCAGAATAGCCTAATCTTTCCTGACCTGGGAATAAATCTGTAATAAAGCTTAGAGTATATGTGAAACACAAACATTTTTCTCATTTAGTAAAGTAAAGCCTTATCAGAATTTTTTGACACCTGGCTCACATGCTGGAGATTTTGCTTTCACTTTACTGTAGACACAGCAGTAAGTGAGAGGAATCACGCCAAGGTGAGGGAAATCCCTTCCATTTCTTTTTATAAATGTATATTCTCAATCCAATTTTTCTAGCTTCTATTTCTTTTTCCGAGAATCATTGCTCTTTGTCAGGCTAATCTACATGGGCTGATGAGCATTTATGGAGCATTATTTTTTTTTTTTTTAACAAACATGGCTTAGAGCAGTAGATACAGGACAAGTTAAAGGAGGTAACTATGGATTCAGTAATTTGGTGCCCGAAGATGGATTGCCACAGCATATGACAAATCTGCAGTTTCCTGGCAAACTTTAAAGCATGTTGGCTGTCATTTCAGACCAAGGGTACAAAATTTTACAGTGGTATTAAAAATTTGATGAAACAGCAGAAAGTTTATTTCCACTTTTTCAGCCAAAACCCCAAATTATTTAAAAAGTGCTATTTAGTGTTTTCCTTTCTCCTTGTGGAGATTAGTGAAGACGTATGTTTCCTCAGACTTTCTACTAAGCCCCGCTAAGATCCTCATCCATCGTCCCCTTGTATATTCATATTTGTGTGGACTTAAAGGGTAAGTTCACCTTTACAGAAAAATCTGTAAGGTGAACTTACACAGGTTCCCCCTCCTCGTCTCCCAATCCCGCTGACCTGGACCGCCACAATCTCCGGTTCTAAGCCCCAGTATATCTGCGCCAGGTGTCCAGGGCTTAGAAATTTCCTGAGCTGAATGTCCAAAATGTCCCTTGTCAGGGGGACGTTTTGGAGCATTCTAATTGGGTGGTGCCGACCAATCAGCAGCCGCATAGCCCGTCCATAGCCCGTCCTGTCAGCTATGCAGAAGACGCGAGGATGGAGAGCTAATGATGCAGATATACCGGGGCTTAGAACCGGAGATTGTGGCGGTCCAGGTCAGTGGACTGGGGGGGGGGGCTGAGGAGGGGGACCTGTGTAAGTTCATCTTACAGATTTTTCTGTAAAGGTGAACTTACACTTTAAGCATGGATTAGAACTGGGAAATTTTGGTATGCTGAATTTTATTCAGGGTAATTTGGACAAGGTTAAAGATGAACTCCAGGAAACCTAAAAATTATCCCTTTGTGGTATGGCTGCCCCTGCACGGCAAGGGTCAACTGCTCCTTTCTATCCAGGGTATTTGGAAAAGCAGATTTACTCACCTGATTCTTTGCTCCTGCAGGCTCCTTTGTTAGACTGGCCACCGTGGCCTATTTTTCCCTGCACTCAGTCTAAGGGCCTCTGACGTCGTCATAACTGATGCAGGGTCTATAGCCCTGCATTGGACATGAGGATGCTAAGGGATAGACCACCACTGGAGCATGGGAAAGCGGAGGATCAGGTAAGAAAAAATGCTTTTACTGTCCTCTAGATAAACAAGCAGTTAACCCATGCAGTGTGGGAATAGCCCACTGCAAGAAAGAATTTCCGCTTAGGGCGTTTTTCAGGCGTTTTCCTTCAGGGGGCAAAATGTATAGATTTGTCCCAATTCATCCTAAATCCAGAAGTCTACATAGTTGTTTATATTTTGGAAAAGGTGGAACAAGGAGTAGCATCTGCATATAGATTGATATGGTTTGATCTGTGCGGTACTATCAGGAGATATGGCTATTCCATTCTGTCAGATGCTTTATGCATGTCAAGAGATACTAGAGGTCTAATGTTCATATTGCAAGTTTGTGAAAATCTATCTAATGTTAAGTCTGGTTGATCTACCAGGGACAAACCCCATCTGGTTAACAGTAATATTAGTATTCTTACACTCGGGGGGGATCTTTGCCTGCTTTAAAGCATAACCCAAGGCAAAACCTTTTGTTTTAGTTTTGAAGAGTGGAGAGGGATTACATTACTTTATTGGTTTTTATTGCTGTCTGTGCCCCCGTTATGGAGATTCACGCTTTCTATTTGTCTTGTTTACCATTGTCCTTGAAAGTGAAAGAAAAAAGATTCCAAATTTTTGGTTGAAACCAGAACAGTGATAGAGTGGAAATCTTCCAATGGGGACACTAGTTCTGGTGGCATGCCAGGATCCCTCACTTTGGAGAAATTTCTTCTCACTCCCTGCTTTGGTTATAGGAACGGAACTGAAAGAGGAACCTCCCCTATGGGACACAGATGACAACAAAACTGACAGGTTATAACCCTTCCTTACTCTATATCCAAAATGGGGGAAAAAAAAGTTTGCCTTTAGTTACACTTTAAAGCGGTTGTGAACTCATTTTTTACCTAAAACAATAAACGCGGTATACTACTCTGCACAAGGTTAATGCACATCATGGCCCTTAACCTTCTCTTCTGGGGTTCCTCGCCAGTTTTTTGGCTCCTTCATAGGAAAACGTTTTGTATTGGGTCACACAAGCGAGCTAAATGCTAAGTCAGGTTGTAGGCGTCAATGAACGCATACAGTGTGGCTCGGCCCTGCTCCCCCTCCTCACGGGATTTGATTGACAACAAATGTAGCCAATGGCTCCCACTACTACCAGTGCAGCGGAGAGAAGACCTGCAGACTGACACAGCCCTGGATCAATACAGGTAAGTATTTGGGGAGGTGGTGGTGGTGGTGGTGGTGGTGGGGGGGGGGGGGGGTGGCGTCGGGAAGAGCTACTGAAAAAGGTTTGTTTTTTTTTTTTTTTTTGTTTTTTTTTTAATTCTGATGTATAGAATGCATTAAGGTAAAAACCTTTCAACTATAGAACTGCTTTAAGTAGTAGAACAACAGAGCTTCACATATGGTTGGGGTGAATGACCCGACTGAGTCTAAGAAAGGTATGATTTTGTAGGAAATTCACCTAGATCAGATATTTTTTGGTTGGAAATTGGGCAACAGCATGCATAACTTTGATTGGAGGACATCCAAATCTTAAGACAATGAGAGTGCTCTGTTTCAGTGTGTTGTACTGTGGAGGTAAAAATCTGAGTGTAGAAATTGGTAAATACTTTTAATATCTAGAGAAATTCCTTCTTTTGGCTTTAGATTCTTTAAAAGAAACATGTAAGGCAAAAATTTAGGTTGCTAACACCATAAAAGTATGCAGATCAGGAGAATTGACTTTACCTTAACTGTCTGCATGCTGGTGCCAGGTCAGTGACATGTATAGTTATGAAGCCAGGGACAGTCAGACAAGTACCATTTTCAGGAGGTCAGTAATGGCAACCAACCTAGTTCTCTCACTACAAGTTTCCTTTAACTACTTGTCTACTGGGCACTTTTACCTCCTTTCTGCCAAGGCTAATTTTCAGCTTTCAGCACTGTCACACTTTGAATGACAATTGCGCAGTCATGCTACACTGTACTCATATGACATTTTTATTATTTTTTTTTCACACAAATAGAGCTTTCTTTTGGTGGTATTTAATCACCACTGAGTTTTTTTATTTTTTGCTAAATAAACAAAAAAATCCAACGTTTTTGGGGGAAAAAAATGCAGCACTAATGGGCAGCAATGATAGGTGACACTGGTGGGCACTGATTGGGACTGCGCTGATAATCAGGACACTGACAATCAGTGCCCTGATTATCACTATACATGTCCCAAGTGGGGTTATCGGCTCTCCTCCCCTCATGCTGTCAGTGTGAGGAAAGGAATGACAATAACGGGGTTGTGTTTACATCATGATCAGCCGTGATTGGACACAGCTGATCATGTGGTAAAGGGCCGCTGTGATTGGCCCTTTACCCTGATTTGTGATCAGCTGTGTCCTAAGGAGAGGGTGCAATCACTGGAGGACATTATATGTTGCCCTCCCGGAACTGGACTACTGCGCTGTAGCTGTCATTCGGCTATAGTACAGTCGGGAAGTGGTGCTAAAGTTTTTTACCTTAATGCAAAAGAGAAAAAAAACTTTCCATGTCTGTACCCCTCCCACCCTCCCTCAACACTTACCTGTCACCACTCTTTATCCAACGCTGTCCCCATCGGCAGCCCCACTATCTATTCTTCCTGCATTCACAGAACACAGAAGCAGCAGTGCAAGCCACTGGCGCCTGCTGCTGTAAATCAAATCATGTAAGGGTGGAGCACGGGACGGCACCAAACAACGCTGTTTGTCTATGGACACACACAGCCCGGTTTGGGAGTGCGCCCGCATGCTGGTTGGAGTTCACTCTGAAGGGAGAAAGAGCTGAGAGCACCAGTGGTGGAACCCTAGAAGAGAGAGTGAAGGACCACTCTGTACAATACCATTGTACAGAGAAGGTACATATAACATGTTTTTTTATTTTAGAAAAATAAAAATTGGGCCACTGCTGGCATGTCTCTGATTATTGTTCTTTTTGGTCGTTTTGATTATCTAAATCATTATTATTTTTTTTAATCCTTAATGTTTTCCAGGCGCAGGACGCTCTGAAGAAGTTTGCAGCAAAGGTGACAACAGCCAGTGTGAAAGAACGCAGACAAATCCTCAGTGAATTAAAAGCATGCATTTCTACAAAAGGTGAGGGTCACAATACATAAGAATACTCCAACCAGACATCTTTATATTGAGTTACAAAATTTTAAACACTATGAAAAAAAGAAACCAACAAGTAATTTTAGCGAGAGCTGATGAGGTTCTTACTAAAGAGAATACCCATGACACCATGTAGCTGTAACATATATTAGGGTTAGCTGTTGGCTTATAGGAAACTTCAGGCAGTCCCTAAAGACCCTTGTGGCATTGCCCACCATGTTGAATGAACATTTGATCTCCTTCGGGGGAGTGCTCTGGCATGAAATGGTGAGTGCCCTGGCAGTAGCCCTGCTGGTAGCATTGTGCCTTGAAGCTAGGTGATGTCACCAGTGGGGGGGAGCACGCTGGCGGTGGCCATATTGGATGTGATGCATTGGGGACTCCCTGTGTGACTACAGGTCACAGCAGAACATCCTTTAGTGGGACTACAAGTCAAAGCAGAAGTGATTATTTTTCTGTCGGGCTATAGGTCACAGCAGCATGACCTCCACTATTGTACTATATGTCACAACAATGCTATTCTTGTGTGGGTCTACAGTACAAGTCGCAGTAAGTGTTAAAGGGACCACATAACATTTCCTTGATGGATGGAGTACTGTTCTGGGAAGGCTGTCCACAAGGTTTAGGGGTGTGTCTATGGGAATGTTTGACCATTCTTCCAGAAGCGCATTTGTGAGGTCAGGCACTGATGTGGATGTGAAGGCCTGGCTCGCAGTCTCCGCTCTGATTCATCCCAAAGGTGTTCTATCAGGTTGAGGTCAGGTCTTTGTGCCACCCCAAACTCGCTCATCCATGTGTTTATGGACCTTGCAGTGCTCCAAATCATTTGGTGGAGGGGGGATTATGGTGTGGGGTTGCGCTTGGCTCCTTAGTTCCAGGGAAGGGAGCTATTAAGGCATCAGCATACCGAAACATTTTGGACAATTCCATACTCCCAAATAAGTGGACTTATTTCTCTGTAGGACTAGAGATCCTCAAGTGTTCTCATTGGATGCTATAGTGGCATAGTGGGACCTGTTCTCCCTAATCTATGCCTTGCTGTTACAGCTTCTTTCTCGTCTCCTTTTGGGCGGAGGGAGTTCTGGTGATTTTGATTGCCCAGCTTAGCCCTGAGAACGTAGAACTCCAACATTGTGAACATGTCAGCGGATGACCCTTGGACCCTTTCCGAATCATCTCAACCTCCTGCTGCAAAGTCCGATCTTACAGTTGCTGGCTTTAAGAGAGTCTGTTTCTCTCATTCCTACCCTACTAAGGATTCGGAAGGTGACTTCAAAGGTGGTTTACCACAGGTCCTCAAGGATAGGTTCACTTTTGGGTACATGTTCCACCCGTTTGGTAACCTGTTTCCAATGCTGCTGCGGATATCGGCTTGTAGTTCTCTTTGTTAAAAATCTTTTTATTTGAAAAAAATTTTCATTACAACATGCACAAAACAGAAAAGAAATAAATACAAAGACAAGGACCATTACCGAGAACAAGGGCACATTAATAATGTCCTTTTTATCCATACATTCTTATCCATCCAATATGTACCAGTTCAAGATACCCATGTGCAATAAACTTCAGAAAAAAAGAAAGGATTCTTCATTTTCATTTTCCGTCCCGTTTGCTCCCTCCCCCCACCCCCTTCCAATCTCCCACCATTCACCAAACCATACATCCTAAACCCAACCCGCCCCGTACCATCTTCACCCCACCCTCCCTTCGGTCCAACCCTTTCCTGGTCCAGCCATGCTTTCCATATTTTTTCAAATTTCTTATAATTACCCCTCTTCTTATAGATGTACTTTTCCCTGCAAATCACCTCCCTTACTGCTTTCTCCCATTCCGGCACCGTCGGTGCCTCCTTTCTCTGCCAACGCTGTGCAATAAGCTTTCTTCCCTGAAACAGACATCTAGCTCTTGCTATCTGTATGTCCTTTTGAGGTCACTTTGTCCACCGTCAATCCCAGCAGGCACTCTCTCGCCTCCAGCCTCAGCGACGTGCCAAACACCAGGTTTATCTTTTCCACCACCCCTTTCCAATATCTATGCAATTTGGGACATCGCCAGAACATATGAATCAAATCTCCATACCCCCCTCCACATCTTTGACACTTCGAGTCTGGTCTTTGCCCCACTTGAATAATTTCAGGGGTGTATAATATGCCCTATAAGATAAATAAAAGTGAGACATCACCTGTGAGGGAGAGAGAGTGACTCTGGGCCCCGATGACAAGACATACTCCCACTGATCGTCAGACAGTACTCCCACATCTTTCTCCCATTTGATCCTATTTTTGTTTTCCACCATACCTTCCTGAGTTGCTGCCGTTAGGCATCCATAAATGTCAGAGATCAATCCCCTTGTGGAGCTCGCATCGATCAGCTTTCTCAAAGAGGCCATTTCACACCACACTGGCACTTCCTTCCCAAATTGTGCCTCCAGGGCATGCCTGATTTGTAAATATCTATAAAATGACCTGTTGGAGATTGCATATTCCTCTACCAGCTCCCGAAAGGACTTCAACCTCCCTGCCCTATACACCTGTGCCAGATAGTGAATACCCTGACGGTCCCACTCCTCAAAGCGTCCCATTTTTTTAAGCTTGTTAAGGCTGTTGTTATCCCAGAGTGGGGAAAATTCAGCAAAACCAGTGTATCCCAGAATTTTTTTGACTTTTGCCCAGACCTTGACCATCATCTGTGTAGTGGGGCATTTGGTGCAAAATGAATCTGCCTCTAATCCCTCTGCAATTGTGTCATGTCCGGTGTCATTCAACAAGATGCTACCCCCCGCTCCTACGTCTCTTAGCCTGTTACTGCCTCCCACCTGTTGCAATTGGGCTGCTAAGAAATAGTCTCATGGATCTGGTACCGCCAGACCGCCCCTCACCTCTGATTGCCGTAGTGTCCGCAAGCCGATCCTAGCCACCCCATTTTTCCAGATGAGCTCTCTGAACACACTATCTATTTTTTTAAACCAATGCTTGGGAATCCAAACAGGAGAGTTCTGCAAGACATATAAAATTTGGGGTAACCAGACCATTTTGATCAGGTTGCAGCGCCCGGCAACCGAGAGGGGGAGGCGTCTCCATACTCGGCACTTTTGCTTCAGCTTTTTCATAAGTGGAACTAGGTTTCCGGATATATACTGTCCTGGATCTCTAGATATATTAAGCCCCAAGTATTTCATTTGTCTCACTACTTGGACTTGGGACGCCTGGTGAGGGAGGGGCCTGCTCAAGGTATCCACAGGCAAGATCACTGATTTCTCCCAATTAACCAGCAACCCAGAGAAAACTCCAAACTCCTCTACTATTCCCATAGCAGTTTCCAATGAGTCCTGCGTATCTGCCAAGAACAGCAGAATGTCGTCGGCGTACAGGGCCACTTTGTCCACCCCTCTCTTTCTTTTAAACCCCTGTACGCCCTGTGCCATCCTCAGAGCAGCAGCTAAGGGCTCAATTGCCAAAGCAAAGAGCAGGGGGGACAAAGGACACCCCTGTCTCGTACCCCTGCTCAACCGGAACCACTCTGAGCACTGCCCATTGATTTTAACCCTGGCCCTCGGATTGTTATACAACAATCTTAGCCACTGAACAAACCTAGAGCCAAACTGATATTCCGCCAACACCTTCCATAAGTAATGCCATTCCAGAGAGTCAAAGGCTTTGGCTGCATCTAGTGAGAG
Organism: Lithobates clamitans; assembly: GCA_037952925.1. Lineage (NCBI taxonomy): Eukaryota > Metazoa > Chordata > Amphibia > Anura > Ranidae > Lithobates > Lithobates clamitans. The sequence continues at coordinate 5,615,382 of JBBGZY010000358.1, read as the reverse complement.
AATTGCTCTCTTGCCGCTATTTTCTTTAGGTATTTGCATGTTGAGATATACCCGCCTTATGTTCATACTTGTAGATCTGTCCGGGATGAACCCGATCTGGTCTAAATGTATTAGTTTAGAAATTATCTTATTCAGCCTTGCGGCTAATATTTTTGCTAAGATCCTCACGTCCGAACATAAGAGTGAGATGGGCCTATATGAGGTCATGTCTATTGGGTTCTTCCCTTCTTTCAGCAAAGTTATTAGTATGGCTTCTGACATAGAGGGGGGCAAAGCCCTTTCCTCCCTGGCTCCGTTAAATACCTCCCAAGAGTAAGGGTAGCAACACCTCCCCATATTTTTTAAATACTTCTATGGGCAGGCCGTCCGGGCCCGGTGATTTTTGGCCCGCCATATCTCCCACTGCCCTTTGCAATTCTTTGAGAGTCAATGGGGCGTCCAGCATTTCCCGGTCCTCGTTCGATACCGGAGTTATCCCCAACCCCTCAAAGAAGCCTTGCATTTCCCCCTCCACATCTGTTTTGGAGGAGCTATATAGCTTCTCAAATTATGTCCTAAATTCGCCTAATATATCAGGGGTAGTTTTTTTTATTACTCCTTCCCTCCCCTCAATTGCTGGCACAGCACTCGGGGGGGCGTTTGCCTTAATTATCAGAGACAGAGCTTTCCTGACTCGCTCTCCTTCTCCAAAAAAGCTCCGCCTCTGAAAAGATCTAATCTTTTCCATCTTCTCTCGGAGTACCCTACTATACTCTTCCTGTCTCCCCACCCAACTCTCATAGTTGCCTTGGGATGGTGTTACTATGAACTGCGCCTCCGCCAATCTTGCCCTTTCTTTGGCTCCTAATTCCTCTCCTTGTGACTGTTTTTTTACATATGCCATTTTCTGAATTAAGGCTCCTTGGAGGTATGCCTTCAGAGAGTCCCATACCACCCCCAATGGGGCTGATCCTAAATTTATGTTAATAAACTCTGACAACCCCTCCATTATTTTCTCTTCCTCTCCTATAAGTTCGAGCCAGAAGGGGTTAATCTTCCAGCTACCTCTACTGTATTGCCCCCCTACCTTCACAGTGGTAATGACTGGCGTATGGTCCGAAACACCTCTTGGCTCGTAGGTTATTTCCTCGACTACATTTAGTGCTTCCTCGTTACCTAAAACGAGGTTGATTCTGGATAAGGTGGCATGGGTCCTGGAGTGGCATGAATACTGCCTCTCCCCCGGATGCCTCCTCCTCCAGATATCTACCAGCCCTACTTCATCGCAATATTGCAGAAGGGGACTCCTGGCGACCTCTCCAGCTTTACCCTTTGGTGGGAACCTGTCTATTCATCGTCATGTTAAAGTCCCCCATTACTATTACCGGGGTCCCAGGGGAATTCACTATAAACCTGGCTAGATCTTCCAAGATTACCATGCTAAATGGGGGAGGGATATAAACATTGGCTAGTATTAATCTTTTATTTTCTATTAAGCAAGAGAGAAAAATATACCTTCCATATTCATCCACTTTACTCTGACCACAGGAGAAGGCCAAATCTGTACTTATCAATACACTCACCCCTCTTGCATAGGATGAGTGAGTAGAATGAAACTGTGTCTGAAACTGCTTATTGCCTAGAGTTTGAATTGTATCTTTTACCAGATGGGTCTCCTGGAAACAGAGTATTTTGACATTCCCCTTTTTGGCTATTGAGAAAATGACTAGTTTTTTAAGGCTATCCTTTATCCCCCTTACGTTCCATGAGCATATATTAACCCGTTTTTCCATATCCGGGATTTTATTACACCTTCTTTTTAATGCTCATAAACCGTTGGGTCTGGTGCTTTTGCAGTACTTTGGCCTCCTAGTAAACCAAACCACCCCCTTTTGTGAATACTATGTATCACCCTACCTTTTTTCAATCCCTTTGATCTAGCAACCTGAACCCATTCGCGTCCCCTCATATCAACACTCCCTACCATTCGTCCCTGATTGTGTACCTCCACCTCTCCCCCCATTCCCCTCCCTCCTCCCTCCCCCCCACCTACACACTACCCCCCCCCCTCCAACCCCCCCCCCTACACACTACTCCCAATTTTGGGCCTAACCCTCGAGCTTCTATTGTGACCTTCTAGGCCTTTTGAGGCTTTAGGAAAAAGAAAACCGTGCGCCAAACCCAGTAGGAGGGGACTTTTCCCCTAGAATAAAGAAAGAGAAAAAATTTTTGCTTATTACTGTGCATATAAATTGTGCATTTACCTCTATAAGTGCATTTAAATTTATATTTGATCCCCCCCTCCCCCCGCTCCACTCCCAAATTGCGTCATCATAAAAAGTCAAGAGAGAAAAAAAAAAAAAGATTTAAAACACCAAAAAAAGGAAACCAAGTAAACAAAAGTTCCAAAAAAGCGCCTAGCTCCCTTCTCCCCGCTTAATTCTCTCTTCGTTCTTTTCTAGCCAAGTTGACACTTGGCCTCCCCCAGAGCTGAAACACGCAACCGTGCCGGGTACAAGAGCGCATAATTAATAGTTGTTGAAGTTTTCGTTTACATTCTCCAAATTTAGCTCTTTGTCTCTGTAGCTCGGAGGAAAAATCTGGATAAATTGAAATCCTAGCTACATTGTGCTGGATATTCCTTAACTCTCTTGCTCTCTGTAAAATAGTGACCTTGTCCCGGAAACATAAAAGCTTAAAAATGAGGGGCCTGGGGTGGCCTCCTGGAGCTGGGGCCCTCGGGCCTATCCTATGTGCGCGCTCAGTATCAAAGGTGTTTGAAAATGAGTCCTTGCCAAATTTCTCCCTCAGCCAGTCCTCCATGAATTGAATGGGGTTATTCCCCTCACAGCCCTCTGGGAGCCCAAGTACCCTCAGATTTTCTCTACGCAACCTGTTCTCCATGCTGTCCATTTTCTGCAAACAATCTTTCAATTGAATTTTCATGAGTGCTACTTCTTGTTTTAATGGATACACGTCGTCTTCCATTTGGCTGAACCTCTCCTCGAGAGCTGTTGTCCGGGTACATACTATGCGCACTTCCCCCTTAACAGCAAGCAATTCATCTTTAATGCCTTTAAGTTGCTCAGACATATCGTTGATTGATTGCTTGCAGGTATTGACGGCTATGAGAATATCATTTAGGGATGGCTCCCTCTCATTTACCGGGCCCCCCTGACCTCCCCCTACCGCCCCCTCCAGGCCCGATACCTGTTGCTTTTCCGGGGCCCCACCTGCTGCCAGACCCGCTGGTGGCATAGCTACCAAAGTCTTGTTTTCTTGGGACTGGCTTCTCCTCCCAGGGTGGCCAGCTTGTTGCTGACCCCCCCCCCCCCCCGAGCTGCTAGATTTTTTAGGGGTTTGGTTTGGGGTGTGCGCAAAGCGCTCCAATTTGGCGGCCACTTGATTCCCCTTCTCCTTGGTGCTGCGAGTTCCAAGAGCCCCTGTCCCTTGTTGAGCTGGCCCGTCCTCCATCCCCTTCTTCCTTGACATTTCCGACAGGGTACTGCTATTCACAACACAGTGCTGGGCTCTGCCCTGATTTCTGGGTCTGTGTGCCTCTTATTCCCCTGCCTGATTTGAAGCGGCAAGTGTCTTTTACTACAAGGCCTTTATACTATGGTGTGCTGTGGGTGAGTGTGCAAGATAGCAGCCGACTCACCCCTCCAGCGCTTCAAACAGGATCCTTTGCTGCTCGGTCCTTCCAGGGGCACTCCAGCAACGTTGCTCAATCCCAGGTGTCGGCGCCTCCCTCTCTCACTGGGACAGGCGCCGCTGATGCTACACTCGGGAGAGCTCCGTGCGAGTAGCCCAGCACAGTACGGCGGCGTGTCACAGCAGCGGCGGTTACTCCAGACGCTCCAGGCGTCCCCCTTCTACGGCGTCTCCCTCGGATCACACTATGTCAGGCATAGGAGCCGGAGCGAGGGGTGAGAGCTGGGTACGGCCACAGCGCCTTCCCTCACCTCAACATCCGGTCACGCCCCCCTCCAATCAAGCATCGACGGCTTGTAGTTCTCAATGAACTACCACGGCGTTGTGTGGTAGTTCTGTCAGTCCTGTCAGTGTTTCTGCCCGTACGGGATGTAAGGGCACACAGATACACTGACAGGTCTGCAGGAGGCCTACATGGCACCAGCGATCTTCTGATCGCTGGTGCAGTACTTTGCAGGCTCCAAAAAGTTGTCCCCGCGTGGGGTCGCATCCTGGCTTTTCTCCAGTTTGGAATTAACATGGGACTGACCTTAAGTGTGATTAGTCAGATTTCGTCCTTGCCGGTCCTCTTTTAGAGACCCTATTGCTTTGCAATTCCTGGTGCGTACCTTTTGTGCAAGGTGGGTGGCATGTTGTTGTAATGGTGTTGACTCTGTGGGACATCAACCTCGTACTTTTTTTTTTTTTTTTTGCAGAAATCTGTGATCCCATCCAAGATTTCTCTTTTAGTCCTATCTGCTATTTTTATGGTTGCTATTACTTTGACTCGCAGATCCTGGTGTTTCACCGTTACAAGACACCTCAGCCATCCTTTTTACCTTTACCTTTTTTACCATTTAATCTGTGGTCTTCAGTGCATACTTTTTATGATGTTTTACCATGTGGCTGTTCCAGCCACTGAGGATGCCACTTTTGGTCAGCGACTTTGGCAAGCTGGTGCATGAGGTTTTGTTTTGGTTGGTTGGGTCCTGTTGGCCACCCCTCAAATTCATTGCATTGGAACATCCCTATTATAGTGCTTGAGAAGATACCTTGTTTCCTGGGATGTACGATAAAGAAAATGGGATTTTTGGCCTATCTGTAATATCGTTTTCTTGGAGTACATCACAGGACACAGTGATCCCACCCCTCTGCCTTTTGTGGTTTATGGCTTGCTACAAAAACTGAAACCTTGCCTAACAGGAAGGGGGGGTATGGCTGGGAGGGCTCTTCCTGACTTTTTTGCCAGTGTGCAATCACCTGAATGGGGCAGCATAACCCTACCGTAATGCAGATGTAGAAATCCTGTATTCTTTGATGTACTCCATGAAAAGGATTTTCCCAGGTAAACCAAAAATGCTGTTTTTACAGCAAGATTTGGGCTGAATCTTACATTTATTAACTGTATTATTACCCTGGACTTACTTTTGGAAATACTAATGTTTGTTTTATATTCAGCTTTTTCTTTTTAGATTCCTTGAGCTATTTATTGTTGCACGAGCATAATATTTAGTGATAGTTTGGTCTATTAACAGTATTGCATAGACATCAGATTGTAATTGCGCTTGAACTGCTAGGTTAAATTGCATTTATGTGAGTGGAACTTCTTGCTGTTATTTGACTTAGTTAATACTGGAACTATTTTTTTTCTGGGGAAAAAAAACCCCCTGAAAACATGCCCTGTTGTGATTTACTAGATGACCTGACTGATATTTACAGCATACAGAGCTTTTTTTGTAGTCTGTTATTCTTTTTCCTTATTTGCAGATCTGCCAGAAGCTGCTGTGAAAGGTCTATGCAGATTATTCTGCCTAACATTGCATCGATACAGGTGGGTTTGCTAAAAGTGATAAATTTGGTTGTGTTAAAAGGGTGAATTTATTTATATCTGAATGTGCTTTACAGAGATGCAGCATCCCGCCGAGCTCTGCAGTCTGTCATCCAGCAGTTGTTGGAATCCCAGCCAGATGTAACAGCTAAAACTTTGCTACAGTCACTCCAGACATTTGGGGTGGGAAACAAGAGTGTAGAACCTAGGTAAATTGTGCCATGTCATAACACTGCATTGCTTTGAGTCTTTTTGGTTTCAAGAGAACATTTATTCATCTGTTCATTTATTTTTCAGCAAAAGCAGTGGTTCTGCAGCAACCTTAGCCTTGGCATGGACTTGTGTTGTTTCTAGGGTTGTGTTTTCTGTCCCTGATAAACAACAGGGGGAAACGTGGAACAAACTGGTACGTACTTTCTGTGGTTATATAGTATGCAATAGTGTAGTGATCAGTAACCTCCTGCTACCAATCACCACTTGGCAATCGAACCAGAAAAGGAAAATGGCTGGTTTATGTTTGGAAGATGCACCACACTGCTGTTTTAACTATATTACTAAGTAGACCAATTATTGGCAAGAGTTTTATGTACAAGAAGTTTCAGAATGTGAGCGAACTTTTTCTGCTGTTGAATTCTTGTTGGATTTGTCCTAGAAGGGTTAAAGCCTTTGATATATGGTCACACCTTATGAACCGTACACTTTGGAGATGACCAAAACATTGAAGGTGCATGGCCCTGCACATTTACATATTTACTTTGATTAACCAAGCTTTTTTCAGCCAGGGAGCCACAGTATCCCGGGGTGCCCTCTGGGTTCTTCCGGGGAGCCATTGCAAAATGTCTAAAAATTGCCCAAAAGTGTCCACAAGCTAGCAGGTGGATCAAGCCTGCCTTTTTTTCCTGTTAGACAAAGCCACAGGTTTTTATTTTGCAGCGTTACAACCTTGGGCACAATGCGGGCCAGATGCTGGTGTTCTAACAATTAATTACATCACCAGATGATGAAGAGCACATCGGACAATTGCACAGCATCCTTGTTTGCCACTTTCTATCACCTCTGGGGTCATGTTAGCTGCATAAGGGAGAGAAACTAAGGGAGAAGAGAAATTATGAAATATTAGTCAGTAGCAGTGTGCATTGTATTGCATTGCAATCACCTCTAATGTTGGGTGTCCTACATGTGTGCCTTATGTAAAACTGTTGGTTTAGTGTTTTACATTTTAGAATGGGATGCTCTGAGATTGTACATAACTTTTAAAGGGTGTTTTTACATTTCTTCAGTTTCTAATCTAGGCCAAAATTATGTCATACATCCCATCTTCTTGGGTATTTTTTTTTCTTTTACCTGGAGGAGGGGCTTTCTCAGCTAAGCACACCCTCGTCTTGCTCAGATACAGTTTGCGTTTTTAGGATTAAAACAATACATCGGGTTCAACATATAAGAAAACCTGTACTGATGATATATGGGTGCTTCATTCAAAAGGTATAGAATTCCTGAAGATTAGGAAGTAGAACTGAATTAAAACTGGAATAAATGTACATGATCTATCAGTATACCACTAGTCTAAAGCGGAGCTCCAGGCTCCTTCAGAAAAGTCAGCAGCTACAAATACTGTAGCTGCTGACTTTTAATTTTAGGACACTTACCTGTCCACAAACCCAGCAGTGTCCTCTCCCGAGCTGATTTTTCAATCGGCTTTTGGGTGCTGCTGCCACCACAATCTCGTCTAAGGGCCTTGCGGCTTTACAGTCTTCTTTTTTTTTTTTTTTTTTTTTTTAAAGAAATTTTTATTAAGTTTTAGAAGCCAACATACAAAAGAAAAACTTTGTTTATTCATAGTAGTGCATCTGCAGTAATACTTAATCATTCAATAAATAGATTTCAATTTACATGTCTCTTGTGATTGTTAACAGCAAGGTTATGGGAAATGACCAACATGCAATTCTCCAGTCATGAGGCAGCCAGGGGGTTAACATTGTGAGGTGCACAGCACGATCAGGAACAGTATACAGAAGTGTACCTATTCTGGAGTAAGGGTTAGAGGGCTAGCCAGCCATCTGCCCCATATTTTGTAAAAGGTTTTGGTGACGTGAGTTTGTATAGAGGTAAAAAGTCATTAATCAATTTTAACCAGAGAGATTTTAGAGGTATCTGTGATCCTTTCCAGGACAACAAAATGACTTTCTTCGCGTAGAAGTGTAGGATGCGAAGAAGTCTGCCTAGGAGGCAGTTTTTGGGGGTGGAGAATGTTTGAGAGACCTACTGCTGATGATTTGAAAGACCCTATCTCCACCCAGAAGTTCTGGACTACTGGACAGGTCCAAAAACAGTGTAAAAAGTCTGCCACTTGACCACATCCTCAAACCCTGCTGTGGGAGCCAATCCCATTTTGTGTAACCTAACAGGAGTAAGGTGGGATAGGTGAAAGATTTTTATATTTATAATACGATTCCCGGAAGATATTACTGAGGTTTTGTATGCGTCACTGAATTCTGACCAGTCATCATCTGTAAATGTAATGTGCATAGAGGCCCATTTCGTCTGAGCCATTTGAAATCTAGGGTTACAGTCAGTCATAAGGGCAGCATAGTACGTGGAGATACGTTTAGTAGGGTCAGGGTGTCTTAGTATTTTCTCTAACTGAGGTATGTGGACAGGGTTTTCTAAAGAGCCAAACTGAGCATATATGAGCGTGGTAAAATCTGTTGAAAGGATTTAAATCCCTGTGTGTCATATAAAAGACACAAGTATTTAACTTCCCCAGTACCAACGTTGTGGGTCAGGTATAGAGCACAGTTCTTTCAAGTTTGGATTAAACCACAGAGGGTTGTTTGGGGAGGCCGACCGAGACTCTTTAGAAATGTTTGCACAATTATTTTAAACCGGGAGAGCGAGGTACTTGGCATAGATGTGCCTGGGCGGGCCGGAAATGGACCTCTGTATTTAATGTTGTGGAGGGTCTCTAGAGAGGAGGCGATAAATCCTTCAGTGGATATACAGGTGTTCGCCGCAACTGGGTACAGCCAGTCATGAATGTGGACCAATTGGGAGGCTAAAGAGTATAAATAGAAGTTAGGGAATGCCAAGCCCGCCAGATGCGTTGGCAACCTCAACATCTCCAGCACCACCCTAGGGGGCCTACCGTTCCACAAGAACGCCGTACAGATTGTATCTAGCCGCTTGAAGATTGACTTAGGGATTTTACATGGGGAGTTGGCTAGAATATATAACAGCTTAGGTAAATGGATCATTTTAAGGGTGTTGGCCCGTGAGGTCTAGAGGTAGGTCCATCCACTGCTTAGTTTGTAGTTGTAATTGGGTCAATAGGGGACACAGGTTATTTTCAATATAGGAGGACAAGGGTAACTGCACTATAACCCCCAGGTATCTATAAGAGGACACTACCTGTAGTCTGGAGTCCGGGTGAATCTGCAGAGTTGCATCAAGATCTAAAGCAGGGATCTCCAAACTACGGCTCTCCAGCTGTTGCAGAACTACACGACCCATGAGGCATTGTAAAATGCTGACATTCACAGACATGACTAGGCATGATGGGAATTGTAGTTCCTGAACAACTGGAGGGCCATAGTTTGAAGACCTCTGGTCTAAAGGAAATAGATTGGATTTGTCCCAGAACCCAGAGTAGTCACCAAAATTGTCAATCTTAGATAATAGCGTTTTTAGTGAGTCTTGGGTATCAGCCAGGTAGACCAAGGTGTCATCCACATATAGAAAAACTCTCTCCTCTATGGTGGCAATAGGGAGGCCCTTAATCAGCCGGGAGCTGCGAATGCGCACAGCTAAAGGCTCCATAGCTAGGGCAAATAGGAGGGGTGACAACGGGCAAATAGGAGGGGTGACAACGGACAACCCTGCCTAGTGCCCCTAGTAATGGGGAAAGTATCTGTAATTTAGGAATTAACTTGTATACGGGCCAGTGGGGAGGTATAGAGGAGTCTTATCCAAGCTATAATGCGGGGTCCAAAGCCATACCGCTGTAATACTTGAAAAAGATAAGGCCATTCCACGCTGTCAAAGGCCTTGCATGTATCCAAAGATACTTTTGAAGATATTGAAGACTGGATATTCATCCTTGTAGATCTACCAGGTATGAAGCCTCCTTGATCGCCCCTGACCAGTTTCGCAAGCTGAGCATTCAGACGGTTGGCCAAGACTTTGGCGAGGATTTTAACATCCACATTAATGAGAGAGATTGGGCGGTATGAGTCACATTTAAGAGTATCCTTACGTGGCTTCAATAATAGGATAATCAAAGCTTCCCGTATAGAGGGGGGGGGGGGGATTCCAGTGTCTAAGGCCTTGTTATACGTATGCAAAAGAAATGGGCATATTATGTGGTGAAACTGGGTATACCACTCAGCAGGGAAGCCGTTTAAGCCTTGTGTCTTATGTGCTGGCAGCTGCGAAATGTCCACCGCAATTTCTTCAACACAGAGAGGTGCCTCCAATTCCTCACGCCTTTCAACTGAAAGGGATGGGAGAGATATCTGGGCCAGGTAGTCATTTAGTTGGGAGTCAGTATAATCTGCTCTGGAGGAGTATAGGTCCTTGTAAAAGTCCAGAAATGTCTCCATGATATCCCTAGGAGCGTCACTAGTCTGGCCCTGTGTAGTCAAGATCCGAGGGATAGAAATAGGGGAGTGTTCAGGTCTAGTCAAGTAAGCGAGCCACCCGTGCATTCCGTGCATTGGCAGCGACAGGACGTGTCTCTTAGCGGCTCTCGTCACAGAAGAACAGCTCCCTACAGCGCATTTATCGGTGATTACACCCCCAGCTTTTCCATCGGAGATATATATGGTGCCTATGGAGCCACATTGATCCAGGTTGGAGACCGCATCTAGCTTGCTATACAGAGCCCGGGGGTGGCTCCACAGCGTGGTTTGACACAGCTAATCACTGTGTCACATGCTCTAAGGTGAGCGCAATCACTTTGGGGGGTCACCGAGGCACACCGTGGCATGTTTTGTGACACTTGGATTTAACACGCTGGATAATTTGGACATTTTAATGTTTTTTTTTTTTTTTGGACACTAATATATACACAACTTTTCTGGATATTTTTTGAACACTGTTATATGCACTTTTTTGGGTGATGTTATACTTCTACAGATTTAATTTATTTAGGGTTCACTTGGCGCACTTTAATGTATTTTACTTTCTGATTACAACAGAGTATATGCATGTTTCACTTTATAAGAATTATTGCACGTTTTTATCAATTTATATATACATTATGTGCACAATTATTTGTGATTTCATGATTACATGTTGTAATATTTATTTATTTATATGCACACTGCACTTATGAACTATTGTATGTAAACATATATATTTTTTCCTTAAATATTTATTTTGGCATTATAGTAATTGTGTGCAAACATATATATTTTTTCCTTAAATCTTTTTTTTGATATTATAGTCACGTTGAGTAGTTCACATGATATATACTTAAGCGCAGCGCAACCTTGTTTTATATTGGTACAGTAGGATACCACTCCCGTAACATCAGGGGGAGGGGCAATCATCACCTTGAGGAGCATATACCACATTTAAAGGCAAAGTGTGCAAACCCGTCACCTGTCTATAGAGGCAAAGGGTAGTGGAGTTGTAATTAGTGAGCATAAGGGATGCTTGTAGGGAGCACTGGCCATCTTCAATCAGTCAGTCCTGCGTCTCTGTAAAACTCCATAACGATTGTTTAACCACGCCATGGCTTCTTTAGGGTTGGTGCAGAAATGAGCTTTGGCATCATGGATAACACGCAGTTTAGCAGGGAAAAGCATAGCGTATAAAAGACCCTCGGTGCGCAGGCGGGCTTTCACTGCCGCAAAGGATATGCGTTGTCGTTGGACTTCAGATGAGAAATCATGATAGACTGAGATGGTATCGCCGTTGTACTTTAGAGGACCTGTCTCTCTGGCAAGGTGTAGAATGGCAACTTTATCCTGGAAGTTAAGGATCCCTGCAATCGTGGGGGGGATCCTGCAGGAGGGGGATGTGGAGGGGCACGGTGCGCACGCTTGATAACCTAGGAGAAAGAAAGAGGGTGCGTCTGTACCAAAAATGTTCCGTAGCCAGGAGTATAAGAATTTTTCTGGTTGAGAGCCCTCAGCGCATTCAGGAAACCCCACAAAACGGAGATTGTTCCTGCGCGAACAATTTTCCAAGCCATCAATTTTAGTGCGAGGAGCCGCCATTTCACATGTGTAATCCGCACAGTGGCAGATAAGGGGTGCACAACATCCTCCAGGGAACTTATACGTTCTTCAGTAGCTCCTGTGTTGCACATCTTTTTTCAATAGGGAGAAGTCCATGCGGATAGATGCTATCTGGGTCGAAAGGGAGGCCTTGCAGTCCAGCATAATAGTAGCCAGTGTAGGTTCAGCAGGGGGGGAATCTAGGGCCTGGCAGTCCTCATTATCTAGGGGGGAGTCCTGGGGCGGCAGGGGAGTCTGGCTGGGTATCAAATAGAGCAGGGGTGGATTCAGTCACCAGAGCTGTAGGCTGTCTGAGAGGAAGAGGAGGACGATGGCTGCAGCGTGTCAGGCGGCTCTGCCTGTGTCTCGGTGCCATCTTGCCATCTGAAATGGGCGAGTTGTCCCGCCGTGGATGGCCCGTATTTCACCATGGACTCCAGCCTGAAGTGGGCCCACGACTGTGGTGAAGAGTTTGGTACCGGTCTTGAAGAGAAGGGACCCAGGATCACTGCTGGATGCGATTTGTGTGCCGGAGTGGTGTCTACACGTCTGCTGGCTCCACCATCAAGCCATGCCCCTTGGCTTTACAGTCTGTTCCCTACTACGCATGCGTGAAGTACGCTGTCCTTTGTGAATGACCCAGCGGCAGAGGAAGGAGAAAGGGGACCGAGCTTCCGTCTGAGTTCGCCAAGACAAAATCACACGGAAGTGGCAGTGGGTACCTGTCAAAACCAGGTACCTGCACCCCCCCATGTGACAGAGGAGGCAGACAAGTGGAGCTTCCCCTTTTGGGTGGAGTTCCGCTTTAAGCACGACAGAGGTCAGACTTGCTGCGTTTTAGTTTTTCTGGTTAAAACTTTTTGCCCTTCTGAAATAATAGAACACCATTTAGCCATATGCAAAGCAGAACTGAGCTAGGTAAAATAGTCTAAGCAAAGAGGATGTGGGGGTTACTGAGCTTAATTCCTTTAGCACACTGGGATGTGTACCATTTGGAATAGTCACTTTGAGCACTTTTCACACCAACTGTATTGGTCAATGCAGTCTCAGTTTATGGAGAAGGCAGTTCAAACCAACCTGCAGTGGTGGCATGCACTGAGGAAAAATTAGGCATGTTGAATCTTTTTTTTTTTTTTAACAGAAAAAGGCATGTTAAATCTCATGTGGAAAAAATTCAGGTATTTAAAAAAAAAACAAAAAAAAAAAAACATGCAATGTGCCACATAGTGGCACACACAAAAAAGAGACACAGAAATGCCCATCAAAAGCACGTCAGAGCATATTTTAATATTGTAAATCTCAGTCTTCTAGATGCACCATACTAGTAGATTAACTGGTGTCTAGCTATATTGGCCCAGGACTGCTTCTAACATTTTTTTATGGCTGTGATAGGGATATTTATTGTAGGCTTTTCTGAGACAGTAAATTGATCTCTGTACGCTGTAAAATTGCTTATCGTGCTTTTTAAAAAAAAAAAAATGTTATAAAGGAAACTAGGTGAAAAAATGAATAAAATGTTTTAACATGCAAATAGTATATGCAGTAGGTTTTCTTCTTTTTAAATGTAATTGATGGATGTGCCATGTTCTTTGTTAGGTGGAGTGCCAGTCATTTCTGTTGATGGAGATTATTGGAGGCTCACATCGACATGCTGTTCAGGGGTCTTCAAAGAGGATAAATACATTGTGGAAGGAGGTGTGTGTGATAATGATTTTAGTGACTATTTATTTTTTACTCTCAGATTACACCTTATGTAAAAATATCTCTCTTCTCCAGAATGCTGGTCTAGTGGAAAAATACCTTGATGCAGTATTTAGCCTTGAGCCCAATCAGAATGTTGCTGGTATTCTCGGTCTTGCTGTACAATTCTGTGTGAAGCAGAACAAGATGGATATTCTTAACAAGTACAGGGTAGGTGTTTAGAAGTGAGACGCTTTAATGCTTTTTTTTTATAGATACAGATTGCATGCAACCGCAGTATCCATGTTCTGGTCTTAGTAAATTTTCTTGTTTTTCTAGAGTAACCTTATTGATTTCTATGTGAAGATGGTTCTCATGAGTAAAGTGAAACCTCCTAAATATATATTGGTAAATCCTTTTAGCTCACTATATATTTTATTAAGTTTATATGACCGAGAGATTAAACAATTTATATAATGGTTTTACTATGCCTGATTTCAGGAGAGTTGTACACCTCAACTTCAGTATGTTACTCATGATGAATTTAAAGAACAAATTTTGCCTATGCTGCAAAAATCACTTCTTCGTAGCCCTGAAAATGTGATTGAAAGTAAGTATGCCTGGTAATGTATAGAGATACCGGTCTGGACATTTAGAAACTCTGTTTTTATAGCAACCTTGTCGCAAAAATTAATTCCCCCAAAAAGACATGCTTGTAAAAGAAAAAAGTATATAAATTTTCCACTGCCTGCTCTGTTGAACACTGCTCTATTGCTTAGAATTTGTCCCCTGAAATCTCTTTAACACCCGCTGTCCTTGCTGGTTACTTCTACTGACCTCCATGTCACAATTGTCATTAGTAGTGACATGGAGGTCGGCAGAATGAACTAGTGAGCACTGTAGGAATGCAGGAGATTGACACTGCAGGAGGTGTTTCCCAGTAGAATTCGGGGGACAGCTTCTCAGCCATGCAGAGTATATACTCTGTTCTTTTACAAGTGTATGTGTATATATATATATATATATATATATAATTTTTTTTTTTTTTTTTTTTTTTTTTTACATACATTTTTTTTTTTTTTTTTGGGGATTCATCTTGACAGGGTCGCTTTAATGCTTTCTTTTTTCTTTTCAGCTATTTCTTCACTGTTTGCATTTGTGACCATAGACTTGAGCCAGTATGCCCTAGAGCTTGGAAAAGGGTTGGCCGGTAAGCTTGACTGTTCTTTTGTACTGTTATGTATTTAATGATTAGCAGATTTTGCAGTCCTTTTTGCAAATGTATATGACAACATTCTTCTACAGAAGCATCTATTACTTTTTCATACACTTAAATATACTATCATTACAATATTGCTGGTAAATGTGGCTGATGTAATTTTAACTCTAGGGTTAGATTTTTATACTTCTACTTTCACTTATACTTTAGGACAGTTGAAGTCTAATAACTCCCAGCTGATGGATGGAGCAGTGGTTGCTTTGCAGAACTTGGCACATCAGTGTAGTGACTCCGCTGCGGTGGAGGCCTTGGCAAAACATTTGTTTGCTATCCTGGGAGGTGAGGCAAGAACAAATTTTCCTTTTTCTTTGACATTTAAAGAAAACTATAAAATTAACCAGCTCTGTATTTCAGGTTCAGAAGGAAAACTCACAGCTGTTGCACAGAAAATTAGTGTTCTTTCAGGTAATGACAACTTTACAGTATGTCATGTCTCCAATATAAGATAACTGTTTGAGTTGCATTGTGCTTGGTTTCTTTAATTTATGCTCACAGATTACACCTCCTATTATTACCATACTGGGGTATAAACCAAATCTATAAGAGGCTGGAAATTAAGTAAAAGTTGTTTTCTTTTATAACCACCCTGGCAGTACAGCGCTGATAAACATATATATTTGTGACCATGAAAAACAAAATTAAAGTCCACTGTGTTTAAAACCGTCCCAATTTTTTTTAAAGTATATAGCAATCTTGTGCTTTTCATCGACTGCTCTATGGTATAATCACCACGTGTTGCACACTCCACCACCACAATCTGCTCACTTGGTGCTTAGACCTATTAAGACTGGGTCAGGATGCGCCTTCCGCAGAAGTGAGTCTGATTTTGCACTCTCCAGCTTTAGCAAATAAACCCCACACTCACCTGTCCCAAGATCCAACGATATGGTCACCCGAGCCATCCCTTCTCTCTGTCTGTCTTGGGCGCCGGCTTGTCAACTGTGGGCACTTGGCTGTGACTGCTTGCAGCTTCACAGCCAGGTGCCCACTGCACATGTGTGAGGATGCTGCGCATTGTGACTGGTTCTACAGTTTTTTGGGACCTGTGACATGTCCCAGATTACTGCAAGGAGGGAGGGGAGAGGAGAACTTCTGGTCGGATCGCCTAGGTCAGGGTTCTCCAAACTTTCTAAACAAAGGGCCAGTTTACTTTCCTTCAAACTTTACGGGGGGGTGCACTGTTGCCAGTAGGAGCAAAAAATGTCCTGGCATCAGTGGGAGTAAACAATGTTCCATGATTGGTATTAGGGGGAGGAATAGTGCTTCATTATTGGTGGCAATGGGAGTAATAGTGCGCCATCATTGGTGTCAATGGGAGGGATAGTACGCCATTATTGGCGTTAGTGGGAGGAATAGTGCGCCATTGTTGGTGTCTGTGCCAGAAACTGTCAGCAACAGTGGGGGGAATAATGCCCCAAGAGCCAGATAAAAGCAAGCAAAGGGCTGCAACCAGCCTCGGGACCGCAGTTTGGAGACCACTGGCCTAGGTGATCTGAGCAGAGGTGTGAGCGGGTACATGTCAAAGCCAGGTACCCCCCCCTCAAAAAAAGTGCCATTTGGAGAAGAGGAGTGGGTGAGGAGGCCTTAAAGAGGCCTTCTTCTTTTGGGTGGCGCTCCGCTTTATGGTCTGCCTTCACCCCATGCTGCTTACTACCTGAACAAGCTAATAAGAGCATTGAAATACCAGACACCTAGATTGGTCTCCTTTTTCTCATCGGGCATTTGATTTTTGATATTACTGCCTCTGAATAGATACTGTGTGAGGCATGGGGTCTGGTTGGCGGCTTGTAGAAAGGGTCCAGTTTTTTGTTGAGCTTTCTAAAGGCAGTGATTTATACCTTTTTGAGGTTTGCAGTTTTTACTTGATTACCCACAACGATCGATTGAAGAAGAATCTCATTATTTTATTTTCTCCTCACCGTATGCTGTAATAAGAAAAATATAGTTGCTTTACTTCTTTTTTTACATGAATTTCAAAATGTACTATATTTTCTACTGTGTGGACTTTATACAGCTAAAGGAGCTTTGTCACAAGCCATTGAATTAAGCAACCATTACAAAAATAACAAACCACATACTAGTTCCTGGGTTAATGGTTCAGGCTGGGTTCACACTATTGCAATTGGATGCCGGTTCTTCACATCCAGTTCGCAATAGCAGGAGATTTTGACCGTCTCTCTATGGAGCTGGTTCACATATATCCACTGCGGCTCCGGTGCTAAGCCCTGTGTGTCTTTTTGGTCCGTTTCAGGTCCGAATTTGGGCTGAAATCGGACCTGAACCGGTGAACGGGGGGCGCACCGGATTCCTACTGTGAGCCGCATGCGAAGATAGTCTGAACCCAGCCTTAATGAATATATTATTAATCCTCCAGAAGTAGTTTGTGGCACATAAGTGCGGGAATTGATTTTTTTTATTTAAGCTTTTTCACAGGCATTTTGCAAAATGACAAATGCTTTAAATCTAGCCAGTAAGGCAAGATCAAGGATTACTTTGTAGATTTATGTTGACTTTCATGTCTAAACAGAGAAGTGTATTGAATTATTTTCTCCACTCTGTTTTAAGGGATTGGCAGTCTAAGTCATCATGGAATTTCTGGACCCTCAAGCCAAGAATTAAGCAGGACTGTGTCTGAGTTGTTCATCCCATTTCTTCAGCAGGAAGGTGAGAACACTCATTATTGTTTAACAGTATGTAAACATAGTTACTATTGTTGTATCAGAGAAAGAAATACCCTCCTTGTTAAAGGACTATTGGAAGTGGCAGTACAAACAAGTAAGCTTCAAACTGATATGGAAAAGTATTTACAAATCTTTATTACATCAAACATATTTAATAAAAACATTGTGGCTAGAAACAGAGTACAATGATCACAGCCTGAGTGTATGGACAATTTTTTTTTGTTTAGCCAGTAGGCTGAATGGGGAAAAAAACTCAGATTCCTGCATACACATAAGTGATATTAATACAGGAATCTCCCCGCTGCAGCGGCTGATCAAATGCTGGTTTTCCAGCAAGACCGTTTGACAGAACCTGGTCTAACAATTGGCTTCTGTTGAACAAAGAGCTACACATGGATCAAAATTTGGCCGGTTCAGCATGATACGTGTATACCCAGCTTAAGTCTATATCCCAATACAGCATATTTGTCAGGATGTTGAGCTATTGCCATGGACACTTGTGGCTAATTTGCTTTTTAGCAATCATAGCTTCAGTGAAGATGCCAAAAGCCAGACACATTGACTCCATGCTAATGATAACTGTCATTTATTGATGTTAACATAGCTTTTCCTAACCAAGATTCCTTTAAAGTTTACTATGGTTACAATCTGCAATGAGCAGTTAATGCTGACACTAATAATTCTTTTAGCTGTCTGCAAGAGGACATTTTACTCACTGACTAATAGTGTAAGGAGTGTTTTTCCCATAGACATGTACTATATAAGAAGATATTCCTACTGATCAATAATGTATGAAGCATTCTTTCTATTGACCTCCAATGTAAGGAGCATTTTTTTTACACTGGCCACCAGAGTGAGGGGAGACTGACTACTAACTACTAGTGTAAGGGTTTCCTTCTCCAATTTTCCACTAGTTTAAGGGATGACTTTCCCCCAGTGACCATCAGTGTAGGAGGGCCCTTCTCCTGACCACTGGTATAAGGGGCCCCTTCTCACACTGACCACCAATGTAAGTAAAGACTTTTCCGCAGGCTGTCTTTATGAGGGGCATTTCACTGCAGATCAATGATATGAGGGAAACTGTGTTTCCTTTTTGCCAGTATTATTAGTTTTCATTTTGTTATTACCACAGATAAATGTATTGTATAGCACAGCCCTGGGTGTCAAATACACAAAGTATGCCATATTTCTTATTATTTACTATATTCTTATTAGTACAATTTACTGTTCATACTGTTGTACCTCGATTTGTTGACACAATTGAGAGGATGCCATTGAGCTTTGTTGCCTAAAAAGACAGTGTCAGTTTGCTCAGGCAGCCTGCAGGATAAGGCAACAGTGTTTCTGCAAAGGGGCCCCCGACCACCTTATACTCACCTTTCCTGTACTCCCTCATTGCGTCTTATGTGTTGGCACTAAAATCACCGGTGTCGGCAATTGTGGAGAGTGGTGAAGTCACTCCCTCTGTCAACTAATAGTGTGCAGCTCTGACAGTTGCCTGCTATGTCTGATCACTGTCACAGAGAAGTTGGTCACATGCTCCTCCATACCTAGAAGCATCAGGTGGTGTCCCTGGCTGCGAAGCAAGGTGAATAAAAATGTATATAAAAACACAGTGCTCCAACCCCTTACTAATATAGAGAGATAGATATATATAGAGAGAGAGAGAGAGAGATAGATATAGAGAGAGAGAGAGATAGATATAGAGAGAGAGAGATAGATAGATATATATATATCTATATCTATATATAGATATATATCTATATATCTATCACCCTCTGTGCAAATCTGTTTTTACATATACATTGGGGACAGAAAGTATTCAGACCCCCTTAAATTGTTCACTCTGTTATATTGCAGCCATTTGCTAAAATCATTTAAGTTAATTTTTTTCCTCATTAATGTGCACACAGCACCCCATATTGACAGAAAAACACAGAATTGTTGACATTTTTGCAGATTTATTAAAAAAGAAAAACTGAAATATCACATGGTCCTAAGTATTCATACCCTTTGTTGTGACACTCATATATTTAACTCAGGTGCTGTCCATTTCTTCATCCTTGAGATGGTTCTACACCTTCATTTGTGTCCAGCTGTGTTTGATTATACTGATTGGACTTGATTAGGAAAGCCACACACCTGTCTATATAAGGCTGGATTCACACCTATGCATTTTTAGTGCTTTTTGCAGATTTGCACTACAGTCCATAAAACATTGTTTCCTATGGAACACGTTCTGTAGTGCAAATCTGCAAAATGCAAAAAGCACTAAAAATGCATAGGTGTGAATCCAGCCTAAGACCTTACAGCTCACAGTGCATGTCAGAGCAAATGAGAATCATGAGGTCAAAGGAACTGCCTGAAGAGCTCAGAGACAAAATTGTGGCAAGGCACAGATTTGGCCAAGGTTACAAAAAAATTTCTGCTGCACTTAAGGTCCCTAAGAGCACAGTGGCCTCCATAATCCTTAAATGGAAGACGTTTGGGATGACCAGAACCCTTCCTAGAGCTGGCCGTCCGGCCAAACTGAGTTATCGGGGGAGAAGAGCCTTGGTGAGAGAGGTAAAGAAGAACCCAAAGATCACTGTGGCTGAGTTCAGGAGATTGGAGAAAGTTGTAGGAAGTCAACCATCACTGCAGCCCTCCACCAGTCGGGGCTTTATGGCAGAGTGGCCCGACGGAAGCCTCTCCTCAGTGCAAGACACATGAAAGCCCACATGGAGTTTGCTTAAAAGACACCTGAAGGACTCCAAGATGGTGAGAAATAAGATTCTCTAGTCTGATGAGACCAAGATAGAACTTTTTGGCCTTAATTCTAAGCGGTATGTGTGGAGAAAACCAGGCACTGCTCATCACCTGTCCAATACAATCCCAACAGTGAAGCATGGTGGTGGCAGACACATGCTGTGGGGGTGTTTTTCAGCTGCAGGGACAGGACGACTGGTTGCAATCGAGGGAAAGATGAATGCGGCCAAGTACAGGGATATCCTGGACGAAAACCTTCTCCAGAGTGCTCAGGTCATCAGACTGGGCCAAAGGTTTACCTTCCAACAAGACAATGACTCTAAGCACACAGCTAAAATAATGGAGTGGCTTCACAACAACTCCGTGACTGTTCTTGATTGGCCCAGCCAGAGCCCTGACTTAAACCCAATTGAGCATCTCTGGGGAGACCTAAAAATGGCTGTCCACCAACATTTACCATCCAACCTGACAGAACTGGAGAGGATCTGCAAGGAGGAATGGCAGAGGATCCCCAAATCCAGGTGTGAAAAACTTGTTGCATCGTTCCCAAAAAGACTCATGGCTGTGTTAGATCAAAAGGGTGCTTCTACTAAATACTGAGCAAAGGGTCTGAATACTTAGGACCATGTGATATTTGTTTTTCTTTAACCACTTGACAACTTGGCACTTAAACCCCCCTCCTGCCCAGACCAATTTTCAGCTTTCAGCGCTCTCACACTTTGAATGACAAATACTCAGTCATGTAATACTGTACCCAAATGAATTTTTTGTCCTTTTTTTCATACAAATAGAGCTTTCTTTTGGTGGTATTTGATCACCTCTGGGTTTTTTATTTTTTGCATTATAAATGAAAAAAGACAGAACATTTTGAAAAAAAACACATTTTTCTTTCTTTCTGTGATAAAATTTTGCAAATTATTAATTTTTCTTCATAAACTTTGGCCACAATTTATACTGCTACATATCTTTGGTAAAAGTAACCAACATTAGTGGATATTATTTGGTCTTTGTGAAAGTTATAGAGTTTACAAGCTGTGGTGCAAATCATAAAAAATTGATCACACCTGATGTACTGACGGCCTATCTCATGGCACTGATGACACGTGACACTGATGACAGATGGCACGAATATGTGGCACTGATGACAGATGGCGCTAATATGTGGCACTGATGACAGATGGCGCTAATATGTGGCACTGATGACAGATGGCGCTAATATGTGGCACTGATGACAGATGGCGCTAATATGTGGCACTGATGACAGATGGCACTAATACGTGGCACTGATGACAGATGGCACTAATACGTGGCACTGATGACAGATGGCACTAATACGTGGCACTGATGACAGATGGCACTAATACGTGGCACTGATGACAGATGGCACTAATACGTGGCACTGATGACAGATGGCACTAATATGTGGCACTGATGACAGATGGCACTAATACGTGGCACTGATGACAGATGGCACTAATACGTGGCACTGATGACAGATGGCACTAATACGTGGCACTGATGACAGATGGCACTGACAGGTGACACTGATGACAGATGGCACTGACAGGTGACACTGATGACAGATGGCACTGACAGGTGACACTGATGACAGATGGCACTGACAGGTGACACTGATGACAGATGGCACGTGACACTGACAGGTGCCACTGATGACAGATGGCACTGATACGTGGCACTGATGACAGATGGCACTTATACGTGGCAGTGGGGACAGATGACAGTGGGGACAGATGGCACTGATACGTGGCACTGATGACAGATGGCACTTATACGTGGCAGTGGGGACAGATGACAGTGGGGACAGATGGCACTGAGGTACTGTGTTCACTTTTTTTTTTCCTTTTTTTTTTTCCCCTAAAACTCACGCTGCAGCTCTTAGCTCTCCCTCATCACACGTTGTCTCTGTGAGGAGGGAGAGCTGGCGACGAGAGATGATCTCATATGTTTACATATGAGATCATCTCTCATTGGAAGCCCTGATCGCGCTGCAAATGGCTGCAATATAACAAAGAGTGAAAAATTTAAGGGGTTCTGAATACTTTCCGTCCCCACTGTATATTGTGCAAAAAAAAAAAAATGTAATCCTCATATAAGCATAAAAATGTTTTAGTGCCTATTTAATATACAAATTATCTTCTAATAATAAAATCACAATAAATAAAACTCATTTAACAATATAACTTTATGCAAATTATCTGTGTACGTGCATTTGCATGAGGGGTGATTGCATATATGAAGTTTGGGATTTGAGCGTGGTTTTGTTTGTATATTATTTATTTGTTGTTCTTTTTTTTTTTTTTGGATATTGTACAGCAGCTATAAGATTAGGGTGGTAGCGCAGGATTTTTTGGGTGTTTACAAGGTGAATAGAAATGGCTTGGGGGGAGTGGCCTTTTAGGAGAACTGTCACTTTTGCCCTGCATGTAAACACTGCTTTGTCATAAAGTCTTTCTCTGCCCCTAAGAGCCCTTGCACACTGGGGCGGTTTGCAGGCGCTATTGCGCTAATAGAAGCACCTGCAAACCGCCCCGAAAGTGCCGCTGCTGTCATCCCAGTGTGAAAGCCCCGAGGGCTTGCACACTGGAGCGATGCGCTGGCAGGACGGTAAAAAAAGTCCTGCCAGCAGCATCTTCGGAGCGGTGAAGGAGCGGTGTGTATACCGCTCCTTCACCGCTCCTGCCCATTGAAATCAATGGGACGGCGCGGCTATACCGCCGGCAATGCGCCTCTGCAGAGGTGCTTTGTGGTGGTATTTAACCCTTTCTCGGCCGCTAGCGGGGCGGTTTTACCCCCCGCTAGCGGCCGAGAAAGGGTTAAATACCACCACAAAGCATACCGACGGTAAAACGCCGCTAATAATAGCGGCGTTTTACCGCCGACGCCGCCCCCCCGCCCCAGTGTGCAAGGGCTCTAACTGCCAGAAAACCGAGAGAGAGGCAGCTAATATGTGCCCAGCAATTGTGACCTGTCCCAAGGTAACAAAGTTTTAGTCCTAAAGTTTACAGGGGCATTCTTCAAAATAATGACAGAACTTTATTCCTTAAGACCCCTTTCACACTGAGGCAGTTTTCGGGCATTTTAGCGCTAGAAAAAGCTCCTGAAAACTGCCTCCCATTCTCTGAAGCGGGTGCTTTCACACCTGGGCGGTGCGCTTACAGGCCATTAGAAAAAGTCCTACAAGTATCATCTTTTGGGGCGGTTTGGGAGCGCTGTATTTAGGGCTCCCAGAATGCTCCTGCCCATTGGAATGAATGGGCGGCGCTTCCAAAGTGCTTCGGAAGCGCCGCAACACAGGAGTTTTTAACCCCTTTTTTGGGGTTGAAAGCGCTCCGCTAGTGGCCGAAAAGCGCCGCTTAAACATCGCTAAAGTGCTGCTAAAACGAGTGGCGCTTTAGTGTTAACCCGGCCCCAGTGTGAAAGGGGTCTAAAGGGGAAACTATAATGTATTTTAACATACTGCTGATGAGTGGTTGAGTCGGTGGGCTTTACATTCATCAATGAGACAAACTGAGAGCTGAAAAATTATGAAAAGGAGCCAAATCTTTACATGCTGACTCAAACAGAATGCAAAATATTAAAATACCGTATTTCATATTCAAGTGCCTAAAATGTTTTGAAAGGTGTTTTTTTTTTTTGTCGTGACCAAAATAAATCATGTTCAAAACCACTTTAAATTGCTCTTAAGATTTGTTTCTAAATGTTCCATAGATTCACAGTGCTTTCACATAGTGTACTATGGATTGTACTGATATATTTGCCTTCCTTTTTTATTTTAGTTCATGAAGGAACTCTTGTTCATGCTGTGGCTGTGCTTACTCAATGGTGTCAAAAGTTCACTACTGAAGTCCCCAAGAAGCTAATAGAATGGTTTCAGAAAGCTGCTTCTCTGAAAACCAGCACTTCAGGTGTTAGGCATTCATATTTCCAGTGTATGTTGGTGTCATTTAGAGGTGAGTTTTTTTTTTCCTTTTTTTTAACTGTATAATATTTCTTTTTTTTTTCTCAATACTTTTTTTATTAACAAATTGTAATACAATACACATAAACCAATGCAAGCACATTTACAAAAACATATGGATTGGTAACTACTACATACTGCAATGGGTAAACGTAAAAAGAGTTTTTTCATTGCCTTTTTGCCCCTTTCTTTCTTTATTCCCCCTCCCATCCCTCCCTTGTGTTGCACCTGCTCATTCCCCACCCACTCTCGCCCTACCCAAATAAGACCCCCCACCCCCCGCCCCACCCAAGCAGAGGGTTTAACAGGAAACATTATCAGTCTGACTAGTGCCTTATCACGAGCCTCTTTCCACATGACACCTTGCTTTTGTACTCCATGCTCTCACCTACATAAGATACCTGTTCCTCTATATCTCAAGGGGAAACACCCATCCAGGCTAGCCATGGTCTCCAAATCTTTACAAATTTATCATAGCTACCCCTTCTAATATACGTTGTTTTTTCTATCCACACTAATTTATTCATCACTTCGACCCACTCCTCCGGAGTTGGAGGTGTGGCAGAGAGCCACGCCTGGGCTATCAGTTTTCTTGCCTGGTAGAGGCACCTCCCTACCGCGATCCTAATGTCGTTATTCCCTATATTCTCCCCTGTCAGGCCAAGGATGCATGCCTTAGCCTCCAGTGATAGGCTAATTTTCCACCTAGCTTCTATGGTCTTGACTATCACTCTCCAGTATCTTGCTAGCTTTGGACACCGCCACATCATGTGTATAAGGTCGCCTGTGTCCAAACACCTGGGGCATTTATCATCTAGTCTATTACCAAATTTATGTAATATTTTTGGGGTGTAATAGGCTCTATGCAGTAGGAGGAGGTGCGAAGCCTGCTGCGACGGAGAGACAGACACCAGCGGACCAAACTCCAAAATCTTCTTCCACTGGTAATCTGTGATCTCCCCCACATCCGCCTCCCACCTCTCTCTAACTCTCATGGTCATCTGTGGAGCAAGTAGTTTTTCCGACAATTGGTCATATATCTTTGCTATCAGGCCTTTGGTACTATTTATGCTAACAATATTTTCTAGAAAAGGGATCTTACACCATGCAGGCGGGTAGTTCTTAAACTGTATAATATTTCTAACTATCTTTTCACTGGGGTTGAGGCCTGGTCATGACCATTAACTAGATAATGTGTCAAATTTTACCCATAAAATACACCTGTCATCACAGAAATATAAAGGATCCTTTTCAGACCTGTCGTAGTGAGAATTCTGGCTGTCGTGTTTGATGCTTTCACATTTTCTGGGTCACTGATTTGAAACAAGTACAAAGATATCCTCTCGCATTACTAACTTACTGACATCTCAGCATGAATGTCACACCACTTCCTTAAACTAAATCTCTCTAAAACTGAGCTATTAAATTTCCCCCTGCACGTTCCCCCCTCCATGACTTTTCCATCAAAATCAACAATGCAACTATCAGTCCCTCCCCTCACGCCAGGGTACTAGGTGTAATCCTAGACTCTGACTTGTCATTTCAGCCCCAAGTCCAATCGTTGTCAAAAGTTTGTAGAATTCACCTCCGTAACATCTCTAAAATTTGCCCCCTTATTAACAAATGAAACCACCAAGCTCCTCATTCACTCCCTTGTTATCTCTCGCCTTAACTATTGCAACTCCCTTCTCATTGGCCTACCTCTTCATAGGCTATCCCCTCTTCAGTCTATCATGAATGCTGCTGCCAGACTTATCCACCTTACCAACTGCTCAGTGTCTGCCAACCCTCTTCTCCAATCCCTACACTGGCTCTTAATCACCCAGCGAATTAAATTCAAAATACTAACCACAACATGCAAAGCCATTCACAACTCTGCCCCGAGCTACATCACCAATCTTGTCTTCAAATATCGCCCAAATCGTCCTCTGCTCTTCTCAAGACCTCCTACTCTCAAGCTCTCTTGTCTCCTCCTCCCATGCTCGTCTCCAGGATGTCTCCAGAGCCTCTCCCATCCTCTGGAACTCGCTACCTCCACTGGTCCGGCTATCCCCTACTCTTGCTACCTTCAGGCGATCCCTGAAAACTCATCTCTTCAGGAAAGCCTATCACATCTCCAACCCCTTCCATCAGCTCATTCCCCACAGTTACAACCTTTTGTACCACCTGCCCTACTCTATTAGATTATTATTATTATTCTTATTCAAAATTTATATAGCGCCAACAGTTTACGCAGTGCTTTACAACTTGAGGGTATACAGTACAAATACAATACACTTTAATACAGTAGGAATCAGAGGGTCCTTCTCCTTGTAAGCTCTTCTGAGCAGGGCCCTCTTAATCCTCTTGTATTTTATTGTATTGTAACTGTATTGTCTCCTTTTTATATTGTAAAGAGCTGCGTAAACTGTTGGCGCTATATAAATCCTGTATTATAATAATAATATGAAATTCTAACTTTTATTTGCATTGTGCTTGTCCCATGTCTGTGAAGCCAGACACAGGCGGGCAACTAGCAATTTCAGAATGAGTTATCCATTGCAGCCACCTTCTATTTTTCCTGTGTAGGTGTACTTTGAAGTGACTGCACATACCTAAAGCAGCTTTCTTAATCGTACATCATGGGACACAGAGCCATAGTAATTACTATGTGGGTTATAGGCCACCTTCAGGTGATGGACACTGGCACACCCTAAGACAGGAAGTCCACTCCTTATATAACTCCTCCCACTACTGGGAGTACCTCAGTTTTTTCGCCAGTGTCTAAGGTGTTGGTCACGAGTAAAGATGTGCTGTGCTGAGCTCCACTGGTGCAATCCTTGCTAGGGCTAGCTATGCAGCTGGATCCATTCAAAGTGTCTTTTTAGGCCAAATTGAATGGTACCCGGGCCTCGGGCCGCAAGTAACGAGGTTTAGTCTGTAACACTTCTCTTTCTAGAGAGCTAGACCCTGGGATCCAGTGCTTTTTTTGTTTTTTCAGCCTTAAGTTTTTAATGGCGTGGTGTTTTACGAGTCTAGGAGTGCGGATCCCCCGATTAAAAAAAGGGGGTCCCACTTCCTGAAGGTTTTTTAAATGGAGCCCACCGTGAGAGGTGAAGACTGGGTCTGTTGGTTTTACCACAGAAAACGCTGCGGCAGGAAAGGTAAGTGGAGACTTCTAAAGAATTTTACATTTTTTGAATTGTCTCCTTTAAAAAGTAAATGTTGTCATGCCTAAAGGTCACCACTGGGGGCTGTATAGAGCACATCATGCAAAGCTCCTGGCTAGTTTTCTTTTTCGCGGTGAACGGCTCTTTAGGGATGATTTCGATAAATACTTCCAAAAAATTTTTTGTGCAAAAAGTATAATTTTGCTAGTTGGTAGAGGAGTAAACATATTTCATTTAAACAAGTTCCTTCTCCAGTGCCAGGAGCATCTGCTTCCAGGCAGTCACAACGTCCTCTGCCGTCAAGTTCAAGAAGGAAACTGAAGCCTCCTTATGAGGGGGCACCCCCGCTCGCTTGAGTGGGGGGAAGACTTCCGCAGTCTGGCAGGAAGAGTGTCAGAGATAACGGCCACATTACCCTGAAAGTGCCCGATCTTGTCTGATATCAGAGGCTAAGCAGGGTCGGGCCTGGTCAGTACCTGGATGGGATTCCGCCTAGGAATGCCAGGTGCCGTAGGCTGCAGATGGGTGACTTCCCCTAACTCTAGGGTACAAACTTGAGTTCCGAAGGTCCCTGTCTCCTAGTTTTCTCAGACTCCAGAGCAAAAGAAGTCTCTCTTTCAAGCATTGGACCAGCTTTTGTCTCAGAAGATTGATCTTAGTGGTTCCCATGCAAGAGCAGGGATTGGGGTTTTATTTAAACCTTTTTACGGTACCAAATGAGTATGTCAGACCCATTCTAGGAAAGAAGTGTGGGCTGTTCGGTCCAATGGTATTTACCTTAATGCAGGGAAGCTGGCTTCCAGAATCATAGATTAGAGTCTAGAAAGCATATGTCTCCTGGTGTGTATCCAGGGGTTGGCGCCTCAGGAAGTATGTCATGGGTAGAATCCTTGACTTTCTGTAGATGGGGTTAGAAAAGAACCTGGACTTGCGTACTATCAAAGGCCAGGTTTCAACATTGTCTATATTATTTCAACAACCACTTGCTTTGCATTCTTTGGTTCATAGCTTATTCATGGGGTAACGTGGCTTAATTGTCCGGTTAAGTCACCCCTGAACCCTTGGGACTTGGATTTAGTTCTGTCGGCATTGCTGAAACAGACTTTTTGAGCCGACACAGCATATTCCCTTGGTCCTTTTGATAAGGAATCTAATTTTCTGATAGCCATATCTTCTGCAAGAAGGATATCAGAGTTGGCGGCTCTTTCTTGTAAGAGCCATATTTGATTATTCACAAGGATAAGGTAGTATTGCGTCCTCATCCTAACTTTTTACCGAAGGTAATATCAGGTTTTTATCCAAACTAGGATATTGTGCTACCTTCATTTTTTCCAGAACCCTGTTCTAAGGAAGGAAAATTACTACATTCTCTTGATGTGGTGAGAGCACTCAAGGTCTACTTGAAGGCGACTGCTCAGATTCGAAAAACTGCTGTTTTGTTGTGTTGCCTGAAGGTCCTAGAAAAAGGACAGGCGGCATCGAAATCTACTGTTTCTAAATGGATTCAGCAAGTAACCGTTCAGGCTTATGGTTTAATGAGGAGGATTCCGCCCTCTCAAATCAAAAGCGCACTCCACTAGGCCTGTTAGTGCTTCGTGGGAGTGCATCACCAAGCTTCCATGGTTCAAATCTGCAAGGCCTCAACTTGGTCTTCAGTCCATACTTTTACCAGGTTTTAGCAGGTGAATGTAAAAAGGCATGAGGATATCGCCTTTGGACATAGTGTGCTTCAGGCAGCAGTATAACTCTTCTAGTCTCATGTTGCCCTAATTCTGTTGTGTCTCCCTTCCCTCAGTTGGCATTGCTCTGGGACATCCCACATAGTAATTATTTTGGCTCTGTGTCCCGTGATGTACGATTAAGAAAATAGGATTTTTATAACAGCTTACCTGTAAAATCCTTTTCTTTGAAGTACATCACGGGACACAGAGGTCCCTCACCTCTTTCTGGTATACACGTGTATTGCCTTGCTACAAAACCGAGGTACAGGGGGTCCCCTAGTTACAAACATCCGACTTACAAACGACTCCTACTTACAAACGGAGGCAGACAACAGGAAGTGAGAGGAAATCTACCCCTAGAAAGGGAAATTCTCTCCTGTAAGAGCTATTTTGGGGAAAAGGTACCTCCACTGATGCTTTATCACCAAGGCTTGTTTCCACAACAACCCAAAATTTTCAAAATCCAATTGTCATTGGGACAGAAAGTGAGGAGAAATCTTCTTAACAGGGGCACACACAGCAAAACAAATGTTACAGCGGTGTTAACCCTTCCCTATGCTATCCAAAAAGCTTAAAAATAGTTTTTTTGGCTGGAGCTACACTTAAAAAATGTACCTGTTCCGACTTACAAACAGATTTGACTTAAGAACAAACCTATAGTCCCTAACTTGTTTGTAACCCGGGGACCCCCTGTACTCCCAGTTATATAGGTAGTGGACCTCCTGTCTTAGGGTGTGCCAGTGTCCATCACCTGAAGGTGGCCTATAACCCAAATAGTAATTACTATGGCTCTGTGTCCCGTGATGTACTTCAAAGAAAAGAATTTTACAGGTAAGCTGTTATAAAAATGCTATTTCTTTCTCGGACATCACGGGACACAGAGCCACAGTAATTACTGATGGGTTATATAGGTATCACTAGGTATTGGACACTGGTCACACCCTAATCAGGAAGTTCAACCCCCTATATAATCCCTCCCCTTCCAGGGATACCTCAGTTTTTATGCCAGTGTCTTAGGTGTTGGAAGTGCAAAGATGTCCTGTGCTGAAGCTCCAAAGGGAATATCCTGGCAAAGCCAGGCGAACCGGATCCATTCAAAGTGTCTTTCATGGCCGAATTGGATGGTACCCGGGCCTCGTGTCCAAAGAAACGAGGTTTTACCTGTAACGCTTCTCTTTTTAGAGAGCTGGACCCCGCGGATCAGAAAATGGCTTTAAACGTCCTAATTTCTGGCGAGGTGCTTTACAGGGCCAGAACTGAAGGATCCCCCTACTCGTAGGGGGCCCCAATCTCTGATGGTTTTCACAAACGGAGCCCACCGTGAGAGGTGAAGATTGGGTCTGTGTAAACTGAACCCTGCGGCTGGATAAGGTAAGAGGAGATTCCACAGAATTTTTGAATTCTAGTGGGTTTTCTCCTTTAAGGTAAATGCATGCTATGCCTATTGTGACCACCGGGGACAGCCAAGAGCACTAAACTTCTCATGCTTGATTCTGTCTCAGCGTTCGATGCACAGGCTCTTCCACTGGCTCCAAGGTAAGATGGTGGGGGGTTTTCTCAGCTGGGATGTTCCCCCCAGGCTAGGGAGAGGCTTAGGTATGCTGTAAGGCGGGTTAGACCGCACTGTCACAGCCGCTGCCGCCGTCGAAGCCGCCATTGCAATGCAGGGCCCATCACTGCCGGCCTCCTCCTTATTCCCCCACCCCCAGCCTTCCTTCAGGCTTGTCAGGAAGGGTCGGCTCGTGCGGGAAGCGCTAGTTTTTCAAAAAAACGAGGGCAGGGGGGGGGCGGGGCGTCAGCAGCGTCAGCGTGCTCAGACGCCCACAGTGCCAGAAAGCATGGCTATTTAAAGCACACTTAATAGGTGCTCTGAGCCTTGGAGGGACACAGAGCTGACAGTCGCATGTAAGGTGGGACACAGGCATTCCCCTAGGCTGCATTTACTAAGAAACACCGGACTGGGCATTTGGTAGCAAGGCTTTTGCCAGACTACATCGCTCAGCAGTCAGTGTTCATTTTTGGATACCTCACACCTTGTTGCTTTGCACTTTGGGTAGAAGAGGTTCAAGCACCCCAAGAACCAGAGACACTAGGGGGTCTCGTTCAGGTTCTGAGGACCCCCTGTCTGCTACACCCTCCCCTCCTGAGGGACCAGGGGCGGCTGGACAAGGAGAGCCATTGGGGTTAGGGGCTACACCTGCTTCCGGCACTTCAGCCCCTGTATACATTACACAAGAGGTTTTTTCCTCAACCATTACTGGATTAGAGGAAAGACTAATGGCCGTGATTACATCTTCACTCAGTGGAAGAAAACGCACTAGGCCTTCCTCTGTTCCCCAAGACCCTCAGACAGAGGAGCTCTGGGATAAAAGGAGATGAATCCCTTTCAGAGGATCGGGATGGGACGGATGATTCCTCTTCGGAGGAATCAGGTGGAGAAGGACCCTCTGCGACTTCCCAAGAGGAGAAAGTCTTAGTGCAGATCCTTACTGGATTGGTCCGCTCCACATTTAAGTTGCCCCTACCAGAAACTGCTACAGAATCCTCCTCTGCTTTGGGGTCACTGAAACCTTTCCAAGCAGCACATGCTTTTCCTGTTCATAATTTACTTGAAAAGCTCCTTTATTCTGAGTGGGATCACCCAGATAAGCGATTTCTTCCACCGAAAAAGTTTTCTACACTTTATCCTATGGAAGAAAAATTTATTAAGTGGTGGGGAATGCCGGCCATCGATGCGGCCATTTCCTCAATAAATAGTAGTCTGACTTGTCCTGTAGACCAGTGTTTCTCAACTCCAGTCCTCAAGGCGCACCAACAGGTCATGTTTTCAGGCTCTCCATTATTTTGCACAGGTGATTTGATCAGTTTCATTGCCTTAGCAATTGCCACAGCCGTTTCATCCGAGGGAAATCATGAACACATGACCTGTTGGGGTGCCTTGAGGACTGGAGTTGAGAAACACTGCTGTAGACAATGCTCAGATGCTCAAGGATCCTGTGGATAAAAAGATGGACTTCTTATTGAAAGATGTTTTTTCCTTAGCAGGATCAGTGGCCCAACCTGCAGTAGCAGCGATTGGAGTCTGTCAATACTTAAGAGACCATGTTAAACAGGTCATCAAAGTATTACCTGAACAGCAGGCTCAGGGGTTTGCTAACCTTCCTGCGGCTTTATGTTATGTTGTTGACGCCATCAGAGATTCTATCGTGCAGACCTCTCGCCTTTCGCTTGGGTTGGTGCATATACGTAGAATCTTATGGTTGAAGAACTGGTCAGCCGAAGCACCATGTAAGAAGCTCCTGGCTGGGTTTCCCTTTCGTGGTGAAAGGTTGTTTGGAGAGGACTTGGATAACTATATCAGGAGAATCTATTGTGGGAAAAGCACTCTCTTACCTGATAAGAAGAGTAAGCGTCCCACTTTTAAGCGGACTCTTTCCCCAGCGCCAGGGGCATCAGCCTCCAGGCAGTCACGACGGTCTCCTCCGTCTGGGGCAAGAAACAAGAGTCAACCCCAGGGACGCAAGAAGTCCTGGGGGAAGAAGTCTTCTAAACAAGACACGAAGGCCTCTTCATGAAGGGGTGCCCCGCTCGCTCGAGTTGGGGGGAAGACTGCTGCAGCTCTCAGGGCCCTGGCAGGAGGACTTCCAGGACAGATGGGTAATCTCCATGGTAACCTCAGGGTACAGACTGGCGTTCCAAGAATTTCCCTCTCCTCGTTTCCTCAGATCAGGTGTTCCCAGAGAACCAGAAAAGAAGCAGTCGCTCCTTCTAGCGATAGAGCGACTTTTGTCGCAAGAGGTCATTGTGGGGGTTCCCACAAAGGATCAAGGATTGAGGCTCTATTCCAATCCTTTTATGGTCCAAAAACCAAATGGGGATGTCAGACCCATTTTGGATTTGAGAGGTCTGAATCGATTCCTAAGGATGCAGTCCTTCCATTTGGAATCAATTCGGACAGTAGTCTCCACCCTGCAGGGAGGAGAATTTTTGACATCAATAGGCATCAGAGATGCAGGCCTACCTGTGCCCATTTTTCCTGCTCAACGGAAGTGTCTGCAGGCAGAGATCACTGCTCTAAGGGAGCTGATTCTGACAGTCCTTCTGTCCGCCTTTGTATGAGGCTGCTGGGGAAGATGGTGTCTTCATTCGAAGCAGTTCCCTATGCTCAGTTCCAGTCAGGACTGCTGCAACACAGTATTCTGGCGGCCTGGAACAAGAAGGTTCAGGCATTAGACTTTCCAATGTACCTATCGCAGGCGGTGCATCAGAGCCTCAGTTGGTGGCTCATACCCAAAAACCTGCAGAAGGGGAAATCCTTCCTACTGGTTGCCTGGGATCCTCTTGCAGGCAGGACAGATGTGTTGGTGATTCTGTGGCTTCGGTTCTCACTGATTTATGCATTCCCTCCTATTCTGTTACTGCCACGGCTCCTTCGCAGGCTCAGGCAAGAAAGGAAGTCGGCACTTCTGGTAGCCCCCGTTTGGCCCAGAAGAACTTGGTAGGCAGAAATAGCAAGGATGGCGGTGGGTTCCCGGTGGACCCTACCGGTACGCCCAGACCTGTTATCTCAAGGTCCAGTGTTCCGGCCTGCCTTACAAACGCTAGATTTGACGGGTGGGCTATTGAGACCCACATTCTGAAAAGTCGTGTGCTTTCAGGTCCTGTCATATCTACCTTGATCAATGCAAGGAAGCCAGCTTCCAGAATGATTTATCATAGAGTCTGGAAAGCTTATGTATCCTGGTGTGAATCCAGGGGTTGACATCCCAGGAAATATGTCATAGGTAAAATTCTTGATTTTCTACAATTAGGATTAGAGATGAAGCTGGCCTTGAGTACCATCAAGGGCCAGGTCTCGGCCTTATCAGTGTTGTTTCAATGGCCGCTTGCTTCGCATTCTCTGGTCCGAAACTTTATGCAGGGGGTGATGCGTCTTAATCCTTCGGTTAGGGCGCCCCTAAACCCCTGGGACTTGAACTTGGTTCTATCGGTGTTACAGAAACAGCCTTTTGAAACAATACGTCAGATTCCTTTGGTCTTGCTGACGAGGAAACTAATTTTTCTGGTAGCCATCTCTTCTGCTAGAAGAGTATCAGAATTAGCAGCTCTTTCCTGTAAAGAGCCTTACTTGAATATACACAAGGATAGAGTGGTACTGCGCCCTCATCCTAGTTTTTTACCGAAGGTGGTTTCAGATTTTCATCTAAACCAAGACATTGTTCTGCCTTCCTTTTTTCCAGATCCCTGTTCTTCGGAAGAAAGGTCACTACATTCTTTGGATGTAGTAAGAGCAGTTAAGACCTATCTGGAGGCAACTGCTCAGATTCGCAAGACGGACGTCTTGTTCGTGCTGCCAGAGGGTCCCAATAGAGGACAGGCAGCGTCAAAAGCGACCATTTCTAAATGGATTCGACAACTAATTATTCAAGCTTACGGTTTGAAACGGAAGGTTCCTCTGTTTCAGATCAAGGCACATTCCACAAGGGCTATTGGTGCTTCTTGGGCAGTGCATCACCAGGCCTCTATGGCTCAGATCTGCAAGGCCGCAACCTGGTCTTCAGTTCATACATTCACCAGATTCTATCACCTTTGGGCGCAGTGTACTGCAGACAGCGGTACAGGGTCCTCAGGTCTGATAGCACCCTACCGGGTTGTGATCCCCCCCCCTCAGTTGGCATTGCTTTGGGACATCCCATCAGTAATTACTGTGGCTCTGTGTCCCGTGATGTCCGAGAAAGAGAATAGGATTTTTTTATAACAGCTTACCTGTAAAATCTTTTCTTTTGATGGACATCACGGGACACAGAGGTCCCGCCCCTCTTCTAATACACTTATATTGCTTTGCTACAAAACTGAGGTATCCCTGAAAGGGGAGGGATTATATAGGGGGTTGAACTTCCTGTTTAGGGTGTGACCAGTGTCCAATACCTAGTGATACCTATATAACCCATCAGTAATTACTGTGGCTCTGTGTCCCGTGATGTCCATCGAAAGAAAAGGATTTTACAGGTAAGCTGTTATAAAAAATCCTATTTTTTCATTGCCCTTGCCACACCAAAATTCTGGGGCTATTCCAACTCCACTGCCTCTCCTACATTCCTGTTGACTCATCGCTGTAGGAAAGTAGGAAGGTGCGAGGTAGCTCCATCACCACTAGAAAGTTCTTGAGCTTTGCTAAATCAGGCCCTGCATTTCGGTGTAGAGAGGGAAAATAAAAGCTGTCACAGGTATGTACCATAAGGTGCCTGTGCTTTTTATATCTGCCAGTAGCATTTTTTTTCATTTACTTTAAAAGCACATTTTGAAAATATTCCTGTTCTGTATACCTCAGGTGATACATTGGGACAAGCTCTAGGGCTCTTGCCTCTTTTGATCCAGACTGTGGAGAAGGCTGCATCACAAACCGCACAGATATCGTTTTTAACAGAAGCTCTTGCCGCTGCTGTCCTTGTGTGCAGATTGTCTATCATTGAAACACAAATAGGTAAGATTCCACATATATCATGCATAAAGCTCTGTACTACTGCTTGATGTGTCTGTTTAGAAAGTAGTTAGTGATAAAAAAAAATGTGTTCACTAAAAAGTATCGCCAAAAATTTTTGGTCATACTTCTCTTTTGGATTATAGAGGTGCACTTACGTTTGCCACCTGTGACCCAGAATCAGCCAACTGAGGGCTAAAGCCCACTGTTGGCTGACATCACAGAGCTGCTCCAGGCTCTGGAAGGATCTCACCATATTTTCGGGATCCACCCAAATGCCTAAACGGCGCAAGGCTGAGAGCCATGGCCAGCTGCTTCTGCCTCCCCCAGCCCAGTGCTCCAGTGAACGCTGGAGGGGCAGAGCAGAGAGCGGTGACTGGCAGTCACCAATTTCTGTTCAGAGCTAACCAAAAATTGAATGATCAGCAGTCATGTGATTGCTCAGTTGCTCAGATGGCAGAGGACAGCTGCAATATTAGAGTGATGCTGCTGCAGCAAGATGAGTGTAGTTTGTTTTTTTTGTTTTTTTCGTTTCCCATGTGTCTCTTTTAAGGCTGACTTTATTATTATTTTATTTTTTTTACAGAAAGCAAGCTAAACAACTTTTGGCAACTGCTGTCCGATGAGAAGAAGCAGATTTTCACCTCCGACAAATTTCTTTCCTCAACAAGTGAAGAATGTAAGTGAATTTTAATTGTGCCTTCATATATGAACATATGCTGCCATTAAATTACTTTTGCCATGCTTTTGGCTGGTGCTGCTTTCATAGATTTTCCTTCACTTCCTGTCCTGCAGACACAACAGCAAATGAGAGAAAATCTCTCCAACGTGAACAGAATTGCATCTTACACAGTTATTAGCATGAGCAAGCAAAATGTTGCCTTTGCATATATTTTAACTTTTTGGCTGTGATGCCAATGTAACTTCTACATTGTGTGGGGGACGTGCACAGCTCCTTCTCCCTTAAGCGGAATTTGTATGCATCTAATGCTTGAGTTCATGGGATCTCAGGACCTTCAAGATCTACTATGCCATGGACTTGGGGTACCTGACATTGGAAAGTTGAAGCAGCTTAATACAATTAACATGCTAACTGTTCACATATAAAGGATAATTCCACTGTGTTCGATTTGCATCAAAACAGAGTCATTTACATAACTTTAATGCAATTTCTAAAAAACGACAATCTTTTTAGTGAATAAAATTAAGCTTTTCCCAACATTTTGAACTTTTTCTGATGATTTAAAGGCAAGCCTTAATTGGATTTACTCTATAGCTTGATTTGTGTGTGTGTGTGTGTATAATAATCCTCTTTAACCACTTGAGCCCCGGACCATTATGCTGCCTAAGGACCAGAGGTCTTTTTCCAATTTGGCACTGCGTCGCTTTAACTGCTAATTGCGCGGTCATGCAATGCTGTACCCAAACGAAATTTGCGTCCTTTTCTTCCCACAAATAGAGCTTTCTTTTGATGGTATTTGATCACCTCTGCGGTTTTTATTTTTTGCGCTATAAACGGAAAAAGACCGAAAATTTTGAAAAAAAATGATATTTTCTACTTTTTGTTATAAAAAAAATCCAATAAACTAAATTTTAGTCATACATTTAGGCCAAAATGTATTCGGCCACATGTCTTTGGTAAAAAAAATGTCAATAAGCGTATATTTATTGGTTTGCGCAAAAGTTATAGCGTCTACAAACTAGGGTACATTTTCTGGAATTTACACAGCTTTTAGTTTATGACTGCCTATGTCATTTCTTGAGGTGCTAAAATGGCAGGGCAGTACAAAACCCCCCCAAATGACCCCATTTTGGAAAGTAGACACCCCAAGGAAATTGCTGAGAGGCATGTTGAACCCATTGAATATTTATTTTTTTTGTCCCAAGTGATTGAAAAATGACAAAAAAAAAAAAAAAAATATTTACAAAAAGTTGTCACTAAATGATATATTGCTCACACAGGCCATGGGCCTATGTGGAATTGCACCCCAAAATACATTTAGCTGCTTCTCCTGAGTATGGGGATACCACATGTGTGGGACTTTTTGGGAGCCTAGCCGCGTACGGGGCCCCGAAAACCAATCACCGCCTTCAGGATTTCTAAGGGTGTAAATTTTTGCTTTCACTCTTCACTGCCTATCACAGTTTCGGAGGCCATGGAATGCCCAGGTGGCACAAAACCCCCCCAAATGACCCCATTTTGGAAAGTAGACACCCCAAGCTATTTGCTGAAAGGCATGGTGAGTATTTTGCAGCTCTCATTTGTTTTTGAAAATGAAGAAAGACAAGAAAAAACATTTTTTTTTTTCTTTTTTCAATTTTCAAAACTTTGTGACAAAAAGTGAGGTCTGCAAAATACTCACTATACCTCTCAGCAAATAGCTTGGGGTGTCTACTTTCCAAAATGGGGTCATTTGGGGGGGTTTTGTGCCACCTGGGCATTCCATGGCCTCCGAAACTGTGATAGGCAGTGAAGAGTGAAATCAAAAATTCACGCCCTTAGAAAGCCTGAAGGCGGTGCTTGGTTTTCGGGGTCCCGTACGCGGCTAGGCTCCCAAAAAGTCTCACACATGTGGTATCCCCGTACTCAGGAGAAGCAGCAGAATGTATTTTGGGGTGTAATTTCACATATTTCCATGGCATGTTTGAGCAATATATCATTTAGTGACAACTTTGTGCAAAAAAAAAAAAAAAAAAAAAAAAATTTGTCTCTTTCCCGCAACTTGTGTCGCAATATAAAATATTCCATGGACTCGACATGCCTCTCAGCAAATAGCTTGGGGTGTCTACTTTCCAAAATGGGGTCATTTGGGGGGGTTTTGAACTGTCCTGGCATTTTATGCACAACATTTAGAAGCTTATGTCACACATCACCCACTCTTCTAACCACTTGAAGACAAAGCCCTTTCTGACACTTATTGTTTACATGAAAAAGTTTTTTTTTTTTTGCAAAAAATTACTTTGAACCCCCAAACATTATATATTTTTTTAAAGCAAATGCCCTACAGATTAAAATGGTGGGTGTTTCATTTTTTTTTTTCACACAGTAATTGCGCAGCGATTTTTCAAACGCATTTTTTGGGGAAAAAACACACTTTTTTTAATTTTAATGCACTAAAACACGCTATATTGCCCAAATGTTTGATGAAATAAAAAAGATGATCTTAGGCCGAGTACATGGATAACAAACATGACATGCTTTTAAAATTGCGCACAAACGTGCAGTGGCAACAAAATAAATACATGTTTAAAAGCCTTCAAAAGCCTTTACAGGTTACCACTTTAGATTTACAGAGGAGGTCTACTGGAAAAATTACTGCACTCGATCTGGCCTTCGCGGTGATACCTCACATGCATGGTGCAATTGCTGTTTACGTTTGACGACAGACCGCCGCTTGCGTTCGCCTTAGCGCGAGAGCAGGGGGCGACAGGGGTGTTTTTTTTTTTTTTTTTCTCTTTATTATTTTTTTGCTTTTTTAATCTTACTTTTAAACTGTTCCTTTCATATTTTTTTTTTAATCATTTTTATTGTTATCTCGGGGAATGTAAATATCCCCTATGATAGCAATAGGTAGCGACAGGTACTCTTTTTTGAAAAAATTGTGGTCTATTAGACCCTAGATCTCTCCTCTGCCCTCAAAGCATCTGACCACACCAAGATCGGTGTGATAAAATGCTTCCCCAATTTCCCAATGGCGCTATTTACATCCGGCGAAATCTAAGTCATGAAATACTCGTAGCTTCCGGTTTCTTAGGCCATAGAGATGTTTGGAGCCACTCTGGTCTCTGATCAGCTCTATGGTCAGCTGGCTGAATCACCGGCTGCATTCTCAGGTTCCCTGTTGAGACAGGAGAGCCAGAGAAAAACACGGAAGACGGTGGGGGGGCATTCCCTCCCACGGCTTGTAAAAGCAGTCTAGAGGCTAATTAGCCGCTAGGATTGCTTTTACATGAAAGCCGACCGCTGGCTGAAAAGAATGATACCAAGATGATACCTAAACCTGCAGGCATCATTCTGGTATAACCACTCAAAGTCGTGAATGGCGTACCTGAAGACAAAAAAATGGTTAACAATGGTTAACAATAAAGCACAGTAAAGTGTAAATAATTACACACCTGAAAAACAAACATGATAAAACATAATAACAATAACAATAAAACATTGCAGAATAGAATACAGTAAAAAAGAGCAGAACAATAGAGAGAGAGAATAGAGAGAGAGAGAACAATAAAACAACAACTATTTTTTTTTATTTCATATTTTTTTTTTTTTGTACACTTTTTTTGTAACTAACTTTTATAACGGTAACCGGTTCCAGGTTCGGGTCTCTCAAAATGCGATGGCATCTTGGGAGACCCTGTGAAAGTGCGCCTAGTCTGTGCAATGCTGTACCCTACGCTAATACTCAACTAGTGAATGGTAGCGTTCAAAACATTCACCAATGCAAAGACCAGGATTGTCAGGACAGGAGGGACAATAATAGCGGGTGTCACGCCTATATCCACGCTTGCTGCAGACACGACATCTTTTTTGGGGGGGTTCGCTGGGTAGGGGTACTCGGGAGGACATAAAAATGCCTCTCATGCAGCCGACTGCATTTGGTTGGGGATGTGAATGGGGGAAGTACGGGCGCTGCAGAAGCGGTGGGTTCCCAATTAGGATTGGCGAATGCAGCAGGAAGGGCACTATGTGCACGACGGGCCTGTGTTTGTCTTTTTGGTGGCGGCGGGACACTACTTGTGCTTGCCACCTCACCAGCTTCAACTGCACTTATGGGACTCGCCACGTCACCACGTGTTACTGAAGTGCTGGTTTGACTACGACCGGGGTGTACTAGGCCGCTGGCACTTGCCAGTTCACCAAAACGCTACCAAAAAACTGTTAGCGATTGCAGGGATCAGGCCTGACTCTGCGAACGCTGCAGTTATGCGTTTAGTGTTTTGTAAGTGACAGTGATCGATCGATACTGCACTTGGGTGGGCTGGGCTGGGCCGGGCGGAGAGGCAAAACGCAGGTGCTAGCAGGTATCTGGGCTGATCCCGCTAACACTGGGTTTTTGGGAACCCTAAACTGCTGGTGACGCTAGTATAGATCTGATCAGATCAGATATTGATGCGATCAGATACTATACCACTAAGGGAGGTGTACGGTGCGTGCGTGGGTGTTAGCGGTACTGGCACTAATCTGACGCTGCCTGGGGCTGGTGCTTGCCAGTTCACCAAAATGCTACCAAAAAAACTGTTAGCGATCGCAGGGATCAGGCCTGACTCTGCGAACGCTGCAGTTATGCGTTTAGTGTTTTGTAAGTGTCAGTGATCGATCGATACTGCACTTGGGTGGGCTGGGCTCGCCTGGGCGGAGGGGCAAAACGCAGGTGCTAGCAGGTATCTGGGCTGATCCCGCTAACACTGCGTTTTTGGGAACCCTAAACTGCTGGGGACGCTAGTATAGATCTGATCGGATCAGATATTGATCCGTTCAGATACTATACCACTAAGGGAGGCGTATGCTGCGTGCGTGGGTGTTAGCGGTACTGGCGCTAACCTGACGCTGCCTGGGGCTGGTGCTTGCCAGTTCACCAAAATGCTACCAAAAAAACTGTTAGCGATCGCAGGGATCAGGCCTGACTCTGCGAACGCAGCAGTTATGCGTTTAGTGTTTTGTAAGTGACAGTGATCGATCGATACTGCACTTGGTTGGGCTGGGCGGAGGCACAAAACGCAGGTGCTAGCGGGTATCTGGGCTGATCCTGCTAACACTGCGTTTTTGGGAACCCTAAACTGCTGGGGACGCTAGTATAGATCTGATCGGATCAGATATTGATCCGATCAGATACTATACCACTAAGGGAGGCGCATGCTGCGTGCGTGGGTGTTAGCGGTACTGGCGCTAATCTGACGCTGCCTGGGGCGACGCATATCACCGCCGGGCGATCGGGGGGCTAAACCTTTATTCGGTAATAAACGGCGGGTGCCCTGACACTATAAAAAATAAACAAACTAACCAGCGTCAACCGTAACGGTTATACGGTGATCAGTGGTGAAAGGGTTAACTAGGGGGCAATCAAGGGGTTAAAACATTTATTAGGTAGTATATGGGGGTCCCTGACGCTATAAAACGCTGACGGCGAACCTAAATATTTACCTCACTAACTAGCGTCACCAGCGACACTAATACAGCGATCAGAAAAATGATCGCTTAGCAACACTGGTGACAGGGGGTGATCAAGGGGTTAAAACTTTATTAGGGGGGGTTAGGGGGGTATCCTAGACCTAAAGGGGGGTAATACTAACTGTCCCAACACTGTAACTGTCACAAACTGACACTATGCAGTAATCAGAAAAAAAAAAAAAAAAAAAAAACTGCTGGTGTCAGTTTGTGACGGGGGGGGGGGAGGAGGTTGGGGGGGAATCGGGGGGCGATCGGGGGGGGGAACGGGGTGTTTTGTGTGCCTGGCATGTTCTACTGTGTGTGTGTGTGTTGGTGCACTCACAGTGAAGTCTTCTCTCCTCGGGCCGGAACGGAAATTACCGAGCCGAGGAGAGATGACATCATTTCCTTTGCTGCTGTTTAGCATACAGCAGCAAAGGAATGATTCGATTGGCCGGCGGCGATCGCGAGGGGGGGGCCACGAACGGATGGTCTCCCCCTCATCACCGATCGCCGCTGGACAAAAGACGACCGCCTCGGGCACCGGGGGGGGGGGTCCGATCGGACCCCCCACCCGCGAAAGGCAAATCACGTACCCTGTACGTGATTTTGCCTGTCCGTGCCACTTTGCCGACGTACATCGGCGTGAGGCGGTCGTCAAGTGGTTAAAGATTTGTTTGCATATATTTCTCCTGTGATTCTAAATGTTAACATAATTTGATATTATAATATTTGTTATATTTGTTATATCCCTCATTGAGAATATCCTTCTTGATCCCCTTTAGTCTGGATTTCGCCCACAGCACTCCACAGAAACTGCCCTCCTAAAACTCACAAACGACTTACTAACAGCCAAAACCAATGGTCATTATTCCATACTCTTATGCCCTGTACACACGATCGGACATTGATCGGACATTCCGACAACAAAATCCATGGATTTTTTCCGACGGATGTTGGCTCAAACTTGTCTTGCATACACACGGTCGCACAAAGTTTTCGGAAATTCCGATCGTGTGTGGGCTCCAAATTTCAGACAACACAATCCGATCACACTTTTTCCTTCG
This sequence comes from Lithobates clamitans, assembly GCA_037952925.1. Lineage (NCBI taxonomy): Eukaryota > Metazoa > Chordata > Amphibia > Anura > Ranidae > Lithobates > Lithobates clamitans. The sequence goes on along the minus strand of JBBGZY010000358.1, from coordinate 5,572,728 downwards.
GAAAATCTGACCGTGTGTACAGGGCATTACTCTTGGACCTTTTTGCTGCCTTTGATACAGTTGACCACCCCCTCCTCCTTCACAAAACTCAATTTGCTTGGTCTCCATGGCTGCACTTTCCGTTGGTTCGAATCTTACCTATCTCTTCGCACCTTCAGTGTCACTTACAACTCCACTTCCTCTTCTCCAACTCTTCTTACCATTGGAGTCCCCCAAGGTTCTGTCCTTGGACCTCTACTATTCTCTACACGTCCTCCCTGGGTCAGCTGATAGCCTCCCATGGCTTTGACTACCATTTTATATGCTGATGACACCCAAATCTATCTCTCTGCCCCTCGGCTCACCCCATCAATCTCCTCACGCATCACTGATCTACTAACAGACATATCAGCCTGGATGTCAAACCTCCTATCCTCTAAAACTGATCTCTTAATATTTCCTATATGTCCCTTCCCCTGACTTCTCTGTCAAGATCAATGGCACATCTATCAGTCCGTCCCCGCATGCCAGGGTGCTAAGGGTAACCTTAGACTCTGAACTGTCCTTTCAGGCCCACATACAATCCCTGTCCAAATCATGCCGCCTTAGCCTCTGCAACATTTCTGGAATACGCCCCTTTTTAACTAATGACACCACCAAGCTTCTAATTCACTCCCTGGTTATCTCTCGCCTCGATTACTGCAACTCCCTCCTCATTGGATTACCTTTACATAGACTATCCCCCCTTCAGTCCATAATGAATGCCGCTGCAAGACTCATCCACCTTACCAACCATTCAATGTCCTCCACCCCTCTCTGCCAATCCGCTTCCACTGGTTTCCACTCACCCAACGAATAAAATTCAAAGTACTAACAATAATTTACAAAGCCATCCATAACTCTGCCCCCAGCTACATCACTAACCTAGTCCCAAAATACCAACCAAGCCGCTCGTCGGTCATCCCAAGACCTCCTACTCTCTAGCTCCCTTGTCACCTCCCCCCATGCTCGCCTCCAGGATTTCTCCAGAGCTTCTCCCATCCTTTGGAACTCTCTACCCCAATCTGTCCGACTGTCCCCTAATCTATCCTTCTTTAGACGATCCCTGAAAACCCTTCTCTTCAAAGAAGCCTATCCTGCTTCTAATCAACACTGTTTTACTTCCTCCATCAGCTCATCCCCCCACAGCTACCTTTTGTATCAATTCACCCTTCCTTTTTAGATTGTAAGCGCTAACGAGCAGGGCCCTCTGAGTCCTCTTATACCAAATTGTAATGTAACTGTAATGTCTACCCTCATGTTGTAAAGCGCTGCGCAAACTGTTGCCGCTATATAAAACTCGTATAATAATAGTAAATAATAATAATATTTGTTAACTATTTTTACCCATGTAGCATGTAGTAATTTATATTTTTAATTTTGTGTTTTTTTTTTTTTTTTTTTCATTTAGCCCTTTCAACCTTGCTACAACTATGTGAGAGACTCTTACTTGACCACATCCATAGGCTTCCAGACAACCGGGCTCAGTAAGTCTATGATTTTTGTGAGAGTTGTGTCTCATAGTATAAAAGGATCAGAAAGATTTATTGGCCCTGTGTTTTTTCTTTCAGGCCATATTATCACTCTTTGATTACTGTTCTGCTCACTCGCTCATGGAAAGTACGTAGGCAGTGTCAACAAACCATCAGAAAGCTGCTGGCATCTCTTGGTGGCACTAAGCTGTTGTATGGCCTTTTGACTGAACTTAAAACTGTGCTAAATTCAAACAAGGTAGGTGTAGTAAAAAAGGGATAATCTTTTATAATATCTGACTGTGTTATTTGACTCTTGACCTGATGTTTGTTTTCATACAGTTGCTATTAATGGATAGCGCACTAACTGAATCTGAAGAATTGACAGAGCAAGGAAAGCCCCATATATCTCCAAGAATCATACAAGAGGCAATCTGTGTCCTTACTTGTGTTCCAGGGATAGAAATGGACTCCGTGGAAGCAGAAACTCTTGCCCAGGAGCTTCTAGTATTAGCAAACCATCCTTTAGTTGGTAAGTTGTGTAGAGCATCTGTGGGAAAATATAAGCATGAAAATTCTGCTTTTCTCAGTTAATTTTTTCTCTTCTGGGACAGCATCTACATATCCAGACCTTTGGGTAGACCTTCTGCACAAAATGAAGATCGACCCTGCTGAGTTTATTAACAAGCACTTTGATGATTTTTTACCAGTAATCACATCTAATACATCTAACGATCAAGTAAGTGGACCTTAGAATCCAGAAATACTGTATATGTATTACCCTCTCTTACACTGTTACCACCATGATCTAAGCTGTTTCTGTTCATGGTGCACATAGCTAGTATATATAAAAATACAATGGAGGAGATTTAATAAAACCTGAGCCCTCATAATCTGATGCAACTGTGCATAGTAGCCAGTGTCTAGCTTCAGCATGTTCAATTAAGCTTTGACGATAAAACCTGGAAACTGGTTTCTATGCAGAGCTGCGCCACATTTAGAACACTCCAAAGTCGCTGACCGGCATGACAACCAAAGGCAGATGCGTGATGAGACTTGTAGTTCCATAACAGCTGGAAGGACACGGGTTGAGCACCCAGGGTCTAGGCCATAGTTCCAGATATAATGCTAAAATTAGTCAAATGTCTTTAGCAAAGCAAATGAACGTGTGTGTGTGTGTGTGTGTATATTGCCCACTATTTGGATTGTGGTCTCTTTTAAGCTGGATAGTTTGAAGACATTGAGTATTTAGGGGTTCTCATCCATACATGAGGGGTTCCGTGGTTTGTAGTCCATTCATAAAAGAGAAGACTGATTTTCAGTACTTCAGTACTTTTAAAAACCCTGTTAAGGGACAAGTGTGACGGACCCTTTATTTCTGTGGCAGAAATTGATAGACTATTTTGTTTGCCGAGGATAAGCTTTTTTTAAAATAAAAGGACTGTTTACCTTTACTAACATGCTTGGCTGATCTCGGACTCCTCAAGATTACTGGTGCTTGGATCCTGGTACTCTAGCTGTATAAACTGTTAAAAGCAAAACCAACACTTAAAGAGCCAGTGCCTTCTTTTTTGCACGTCTTGAGTCAGAGCAGCCCAGGTGCTGCAAACCTCTGAAGGCAGCATGGAGGAGCCCATAAAAATCCTGGTTCACGCCCAACTACAGGCCTCTGTGGAAGCCAACTGCGGAGGAGTTCATGACTTTATTGAAACAGACTCGGCAGTCTTGGGCTGCGCAGCTAGAGGCACAGCACACCCAGGTGACTGCTAAAGATGATTATCTGAAGGAGTTGTTGCCTCGAGCAACCCTGTGACAGTGCCATTACTTGCAAAAGCTGACTCCCCATGTGGCCCCCCCCGATTGATGGGGCTGGGGAGGTCTCGGGGCTCCGCAGACCAGAGAGTGAAGGCACGGATGCGCTTTGACAAACCTAACACAGCTCAAATTGGTTTACCATGCTAGCAGGTGTTACACGCTTTTTTACTTTTTGCTTTTAGTTTTATTTTTATTCTAATTTCTGTACATGTTTTATACTTCTGTTTTTCTTTCGGCCCTGGTACCTTGGGTCGCTGCCTGATCCTTATTTCTGATTGAGGGTCTCAACCCTCCTCAACGATATACCAGAAGGAAATGGTAGGGGAGATCCATAGTTGTTTGAATTCATATGATGTGGTGGTAATATGATGATCATTCCCCCGAATACGATCCCCCAAGTGTGTGCATCTCTGAGTAACTCTCCTGATGAGTATATGTACCAGGAGAAGGGCTCTTTATGTGGTGTCTTTTCTACCTATATGCTTTGTTTTATGTCCATGTGTTTGTTATATAAAATTATTTTCAAAATAAAGATTACATATAAAAAAAAAAAAGAAAAAAAAAAGCTGATTCCCCATGATGACGTAAAAGACTTCCTGACCACATTTGAGCGCACGGCTGAGAGGGAGGGACCAGCCTCATTGCCCTCTTGCTGTCAGTGGAACCGCAGAAGGCCTGCTATGACCTGCTGGTGGCTGACACCAAGGCGTATAAAAAAAACTCAAGAGAGATCTTTGCTTGCCTTGGGTGACTGTTGCAGTCTGGGCACACAGAATCTACTTAAAAACCATATATAAGTCATGCTATTCAATCATATAAAACGCATAAGATGATTCGAACAGTCCACAAATAATGTGACATCAGTGTAAAAATAAATTGATGAAAATCAGTCCACAAGTTATGTGAAAGTAACTCTTAGTAACGATCTCCACCATCCGCCACCGAAGCAATTTAAATATCCGTGCCTCCACCAACAACTGAAAGGCTCGCTTACCAGCTCCAGTTGATCCCTCATTACAAGGGATCATTGGCGCTTGTGGCTTTAGCCCAGCCAAGGCCTTTCTCCAGGTCCAGATGGTCTTCCAACAAATTCACCCCTTGGTGCCGTATAGGATATGGTGATATCTTTGGAGGGACAGAAGAAATGTTCAGGCCCCACGGACCCAGATGAGACAGAACAGACACACAAGCAGCAGGGTAACCAGATGGTTCCTGGCATTACAAGAGTTCAAGTTCACTGTAGAACACAGGCCTGAAAAACACCAAAATGCAGGTGCCCTGTTTAGGGTACACTGTATGGTGTCCCACGATGCCTCTGGCACCTCCACGTTGAGGGGTGTGGCGAGATATGTAAAGGATGTCTGGTATATTTCCCCACTGTTTTGGTTGTGGTCCCTTTAAGTGAGACTGTTTGAAGACCTTGTTGCGTACTCAGGGTTCTCAGCCATGCAGGGTGAGGGGTTCTGGGGTAGTCCAGTCATAGTGGAGATTTTCAGTACTCTCTGGTCTGGTAAGTCCTCATTTGGGACCTGGAATTCAAAGATTCCAAGAGACCTTTGGGTGGGAAAGAAACCTTCAAACCTTGATTACAGGGACTTTGGTCCAGATGGGGTTAACCCATCTGCAAGGGAGTCCAGAAAAGCAGAGGAAACGGCCAAGATTTGTCTGAGAGTTGGAGTAGAGCAGAACACAGCTGAGGGACGGGAGCAGATCACGTGATCTGAGCCTTAATTTCTGTGCCAGAAATTGATGGACTGTTTGTTATGTTTACTGAGTATAGGCTGTTTTTTTTTTCTGTTTGCCTGTTAAGTACTGTTGGCTTTTACCAACCTGCTTGGTTGATGATCTTGGGCTCCTCAAGGTTAATATGTGTGTATAAAATATATAGTATTGGACTCTCGGTTGTACAGTTAACAGAAAAACTTAGAGGAGCTTCAGCCAGGTTTCCAAAAATTTTAAGTCTGCAGCTACAAAAACTGTAGTGGCTGACTTTTAATAAACCAACACCTGTCCAGGCATCTAGCGCTGTCCTCAACCAGTCTGGTTCTTCAATGGTCTTGGGGTCCGCAGGCATGTTGACTGTCGGAAGCCGGCTCTGACTCTTTGCAACTTCACAGCCTGCTCCCCACTGTACGGGCCGCGTTGTGTCTTGTAAATGGACCCGCACCCCAAAAAAATATATATATTCAAAATATGGCAGAGAAATGGGGCAAGAGGAAGAAAAGCGGAACTTCTTCTTTTGGGTGAAGTCCTAGTTTAATAGCATTTTATTGAAAATTGAACAGGTAAAATGCTTATGCAATACCCATGTAAGAAGATATTTATAAATATTATGTTTATTTTAGGCAGTCCTGAATGCAGCTGGTACTTTGGCTCGAATGTCTTCACACAAGGTTCTTCCTCAATTAGTCGGAATCATAACTGAATCTCTGCAGAACCCAGCTTTGTTTCAAGTCACCAGAGAAGAATATGCCATTATGCAAACTCCTGAGGGGGAGCTGTATGACAAATCTATCTTGCAAAGGTAAATACCCCTGGGACATAAATAGATTTTGTTAAAGGGGAAGAGGAAGTATTGATATTTACAGCCTTGTAATAGACTTGTATTGCATTTTATTTGCGCGCATCTAAACTAAGAACAGAAATGTAATATATTGCAGCTTGCCAGTTAGATGTGTTGGCTACTTTAGTTTTATCTTCTCAGGCTATCTTCCTTTATTTTCACCTGGTGATCCTGCCAGAAACACAGTTCCTTTCCTATGGTGACAAATCTAATTCACTGTGCTGTGTCTTTGGAGGAGTAGCATTGTCACCCTAGGACATATTAGGACTACAGAACTCCCCACTTCTATCCCCATAATATAAGGGGGTGTTCCGTAGTCCACAGAGATGAACTTGGCAGCACTGATAGCACCGTTTATGCTTTTAGTGCAGTAAAGGTAGAGACCACAGAAAGTTATAGATTACTGGATTTCTGGCAGGATCAAAGCATAAATGTTGCATGTTTGCAAATTAAGCTTCTGTAAGTTACAGCTGCAGAGCCTGGAAGGTCAAAGCGAACAATAAATCTGCCATGTAGATTACTAAGATATTTAGCATCCCCAAAAGCACTCTGGGTGTAGTAAGATAGCTAAGCTGAATCAATCTAAAATAGTTTGGCTTGAATTGTTAAGGTTTGCATACAGTTTATTTATGAACAATGAACATGATGATCGCCAGTAGGTTTTTTAATGATTTCAGTGCTAGATAGAAGTAACACGTGAAGACACATTGCATATACAAATTCTTACTATTTTATCATGTTGGTGACTGTTTTTCCTTTCCAGTGCCCATCAAGATAGTTTAAAAAAAGCCAATATGAAGAGGGAGAATAAGGCCTATTCTTTCAAGGAGCAGATCATTGAATTGGAGCTCAAAGAGGTTTTGTTTGTGTTTTTTTGTTTTTTTTTGTTGTGTTGGCTTCTCTTTCTTTGCACATCATTAGGAAATTATGTAAATCTCATGCAGGATCTTTAGTAAGTTGACTGTATTGCAAGTTTTCCTTATGTATTCTGAACAGTACTTTCTTTGACTTTGTAAATTGTATACATGCAGTGCTACTTTGAATTTAGATTTTCTTTCTTTAAATAAAGCAATGCTATTAGGGCTGATTCACACCAGCCATTGCATTGCTAACCAGGGGTCTGAGATGAGTGCAGTGAGGATGCGCTAAGCTTGCCGCATCCCATGGTTTCCTTCTTTATTTTTTTCACACAGACATCTCATACTGCTTCCAGTACTGCATGCAGTACTGCATGTTTTTTCAGTGTACCGTGCCTGCACATCACCGCTACGCAGTGGTGTGAACCGGGCACATAGGAAATTAGGCATTTTGCCTTGTCCATGCAGTGGAACTGCTATGGAATAGTCACCCAATGCAGTCGCACCGCATGTGGTTGAACATACCCTTCATGAAATCTCTGACTGAACTAATGGACACCTGAACAGTTCATACAAGTGTCTTTGAAAAAAGGTCAGAATGTAGAAGATACTTATGTGAACACCGATGTCTTTCAGTCAGAGCACAATTCATTATTCCCTTACCTTATTAAACACTAGAGCAAAATGTTATCATGAAACAATTTTGGAAAGCCACTTCCACACAATTACCCTTAGGACTTGTTTCCACATGCTTTAAAATGTGGCATTGGTCACGCTTTTTTAAAGGACTCTGAATGCCAATCAAGCCCCTGTCACTAAATAAAATGGTAAGCTTACAGTTCTGTTGATACAATATGTTTGCTTTGTTCAAAAATGATACCCCATGTTGCTTTCTTGGTGCTTCAAAGCATCGCCAAAGCCTCCATTGAACTCTGTAACAACGCTTGCTTGCAGCACATGAAGCTTTTGAGGGGCTTTTATTAAGCTTTGGCTTCACTTTGCTTAGAAGGTATTGCAGGTATGAGATATCCCATGATGCACTGGGAAATCAACAAGCAAACTGGAAACACATCGTCGGCAGTCACTTCCGGTTCATGTGCATGCATTCTGGAAGTGTTTGGTGCAGGCGTTATATTTGGTGTTGAGCAGCAGGAAGGTGATTGGGCTCTGGACTGGAGCAGAGCAACTAGCAGACAACACACATGGTGTGCAGCATGGGACCGGAGAGAGGAGGACCAGCAGAGCTCAGGGTTACTACTAAGTGGGGGATCGCAGAGCTGGGGGTTACTACTGAGCGGAGGATCAGCAAAATTGAGGGTACTACTGAGTAGGGGATCTGCTGAATGTGTGTACTAATAAGCTGGAGGATCTGCTGAACAGGGATAATAAGTGCTGAGTGGGGGGTACTATTGAGCCGGGGTTTTACTGGGCCCTTTTAAAACAAATAGAAAATCAACACACACAGCATTTGCCAAGCTTCATTAAGGCTTAAAAAAAGCATCACTGAAGCATGAAAAACATGTCAAGCATGTTAAAGGGGTATACGCTTTAATGTGTGTTAAAGTCAAAGCAAGTGTAAATGAACCCTTAACCACTTCAGCCCCGGAAGGACTTGCCCCCTTAATGACCAGGCCATTTTTTGCGATACGGCACTGTGTCGCTTTAACTGACAATTGCACGGTCGTGCGACGCTGTACCTATTTGATCACCTCTGGGAGCGATCAAGGGGTTAACTGCGTTCCCTAGGCGTGTTCTAACTGTAGGGGGCATGGACCGCCAGGGACATGACAGAGATCACTGTTTCCGATGACTGGGAACAGTAGATCTGTCATGTCCCCTGTCAGAACAGGGATTCGCCTTGTTTACAAAGGCAGATCTCCCTGTTCTGCCTCTGTACTAGGCGATCGCCGGTCGCCGGCTGACATCGAGTCTGCTCGACCCACGGGCACGCTCCCACAACATGCAAAGAGCCGACGTACAGCTACGGCGTTTCGCACAGGTGAGCCAACCTGCCGCTGTATAACGACGGCGGCTGGTCGGCAAGCAGTTAAAGTGGTTGTAAACCCTTACATATACCAAGTGAAGTGACTGGCCTCAGGTAAAACACAGAAATAAAATAAATCCTGCTATGTAAGATTTACCTGACAGAAATGACACATAGTGCTCTTAATTGAGACAAGTACACACTACAGAGGGATATGCTTTGTTCATATTTCATGTCTGAGGTTTACAACCACTTTAAGGGTTCAGAAATCTCCAGCTGTCCAATGTTGCTTTTGTTGTTCAGTTTCTGTCTTGGTTTACTTGGTACACTGATTGAATTGAGGAAACATTTCAATCGATTTCAATGATCCTCTTTCTGTAGGAGATTAAGAAGAAGAAAGGGATAAAAGAAGAGGTTCAGTTAACAAGTAAACAGAAGGAAATGCTGCAGGCACAGATGGAAAAGGAGAGTCAGATCCGAAAGAAGCTGCTGCAGGTAAGCAGATCACATGAAGAAGTATATGGGAAGGAAAGGATTACACCACAATCCCTTCACGTTGTGTTGTAGTATTTACATATGTATATGTTCACTCTGTGACCGACCTTGAGCCTTTTGCCATATGCGGGTTCTATACAGCCCATCTAAAGCCATTATTCTATAGTAAATCCGAAGGATTGAAGTTCAGAAAACATTTCAAGCTGACCTAAAGTATATGGTAATGCTGGATAAATACAGACCTCTTTCTGTTGCTAAATTATAGAACAGATCAATGCAGTCTACCACAACAGTTTTTCTAAACATTGGTTGGTTGCCTTGTATTATCTGGAAAGTTGTGCAATTGAAAACAGGTTGAAATTGCCTAAAATTGTGTGTGGAGTTTGCACAACACTATGCTAAATTCTTCTGCGCCCCTCTGTTCTTTCCCACACTGTATGTAAAGCAGTTCAATCCCAGGCACAGGTTGGCTCTTAATAGGTGACATTGAGCCAATGGCTGTGGCTCTGCCATTGCACAGATCCTGCCCTTTGACAGAACCCATGTCTCCTCACTCAGATGTCTGCCACTGCTGGTGGTTAAAGGGAGCCCGTAGCCACTGTAAGGTGAATATTTTACAGCTTTGCATATTAGCTTAACGTGAATCTGTGCTTTGCCCATGTACAGCAAAGCAACCGGCTCATTTTAATGCAGATTTCCCCAGCATCATATATTTTATTTTGTGCTTTTGAAGCTGTAATTTTCTGATTGTACTTCTATTTTTATATACTTGGTCTCATTTTTCTTTTTTTAGTTGGACACAGAGTTGGAAAACAATATTCGACTTCTGGACTCTATAATACAGCAGAGCCCTCCTGGTCTTTCTCAGCACATTCCTGTTTTGACCAGCTGCTTTATACCATTGTTGAAGTCTCCATTAGCTGCTGCTCGGATCCATGGTCCATTTGTACAGTTTGCTGCTTGTGTCATGCCAGTCCATTTGAAATCATTTGGTAAACATCCTTATTTTCTATTACGACTCACAGAGCAGTTGTAAAAAAAAATGATGTTTTGTTAAAGCCTTGCATTCTTTGCATCTCTCAGAGAATTGGCAGTAATACCTGTTTTTATACCATAGGAAAATTGGCTGCTTACATAACTCTTCGCTTGTTGAAGCCAGAATGTAACTTGGATGCTGCCTGGTGTCAGGAAGAGCTGCCAGTAGCTGTGAAGAGAGCAGTAAATCTCTTACATTCTTACACTGTGCCCAAACGCAAGGAAGACCCAGGTAACGAGTTATAATTGCTAGAACTTCAAATGTGCAAAAGCAGAGCCTTTCACATAATATTCCTCTTCACATTTCTTTCATTTGTCCATGCTTACTCTGATGTTTGACGTTGCATTGAAATGTCTTTGGGTTGGGAAGCAAAAACAAAACATTCAGTGGAGATACAAAGTAGTGAAGTGTTATCTGTGTAGGATTGCCAAGTGTATAGAGAATACCATTGAGTACACACTGGGTGGGAATCAATCGTGTGTGTGTGTATATATAGGCTGGTGACTAATAAAAATGCTATGTTAATACAGAAGTCCAAAATAAACATGTTCATTCTATGGGTGGTATGTACCATGCTTTTACAAATGTCTGAATTTTATACATCAGGCATGTGTTATATTTGTGTTTATTTTTGAATACAGGGGCATCTCCTTTGTCAGCGCCAGCATTTTCCTTTATCTTCCCTCTGTTGAAAATGGTATTATTGGAAACAAGCAATAACAGTGAAGAAACCGAAGAGCTGCTGGTGCAGACCTTACAGATAATCACTGTTCATTCGCAACTAAGATCCTCCAAGGCACAGACAAAGCTTATTGATGAGGTTAGTAGAGTTTGTGCATCAAGCAGCCTGACATCCTTTGGTCAGAACTTTCTAAAGTTATACTGCCTACTAAATTGTATTTTCTTTTTAGAATGGGCCAGAGTTCCTGCCTCGTACAGATATGCTACTCTTGTTGACTAAGGTGATAGGGACAGCCAGTCCAAGATTACAGGTGAGTACAAGTGATCTGTAAAATAGTATTGTTTTATAGTCATGGAAATAGATTTGGGGCGTTTCATTTTTCTTTTTGGTCACTGGTAAGGGAGCCTGCCTGTTAGGGATATATGTCCTGCCTGAAGGAAATCGCACAGTGCATATTAGTGTGTACATAACACACGCTACTGTGTGCTGTGATGTGTTGTTAACCACTTCAGCCCCAGAAGATTTGGCTGCTCAATGACCGGGCCATTTTTGCGATACGGCACTGCGTCGCTTTAACTGACAATTGCACAACGCTGTATCCCAACAAAGTTGACACCCTTTTTTCCCCACAAATAGAGCTTTCTTTTGGTGATATTTGATCATCTCTACGGTTTTTATTTTTTTCGCTATAAACAAAAGAAGAGCGACAATTTTGAAAAAAACATTATTTTGTACTTTTTGCTATAATAAATACCCCCAATTTATTTTTTAAAAAAAGCAAATTTTTTTTCTCAGTTTAGGCCAATATGTATTCTTCTACATATTTTTGATAATAAGAATCGCAGTAAGCGTATATTGATTGTTTGCGCAAAAGTTATAGCGTCTACAAAATAGGGGATATCGATTTATGGCATTTTAATTATTTTTTTTACTAGTAATGGCGGCGATCTGCGATTTTTATCGTGACTGTGACATTATGGCGGACACATCGGACACTTTTGACACATTTTTGGGATGATTGACAATTATACAGCGATCAGTGCTATAAACATGCACTGATTACTGTATAAATGTCACTGGCAGGGAAGGGGTTAACACTAGGATGGGCAATCAAGGGGTTAACTGTGTTCCCTGACTGTGTGTTCTAACTGTAGAGGGAGGGGACTGACTATAGAAGATGATAGATCGTGGTTCCTAGCCATTAGGAACTCACGATCTGCATCTCTTCTCCTCACAGAACAGGGATTTGTGTGTTTACACACACACGCGTCCCTGTTCTGCCTCTTGTGGCCGGCGGTCATCATGACCATCGGCACCCCCTCAGTGCAGTGGGCGTGTGCCCCTGCTATCCCGCTTAAAGGTACCGACGTATAGCTACGAAGGCTTGCGGGATCGTGGCCGACCTGCTGCAGTATGATGGCTATAACTTGCATATACTGGGGCTCTTCTATTCCTAGTACGTGATCCTGCACTTCTGGGTCTGGAGCACGGATTCATGCTGCTGGCGATCCACTCCCAGTTTGATTATACACAGCAGGAGCTGATCTGTGAGTACCGTGGACTCTGTCCGTTGGCACCCGGCAATCTGCCTATGTAAACAAGGCAGTTCACCGTTCTCTCAGTAGGGAAGGCTTTGATCCTGTGTTCCTGCAAAGTAGGGACACAGAATAATGCCTTCCCCTTGTAAAAGCATCTTCCACATAACCCTTTGATTGCCCCTGATGTTAACCCCTGTCCAGCCAGTGTCATTGGTACAATGACTGTGCATATTTTTAGCACTGATCACTCTATTAGTGTCACAGGACCCCAAAAAGTGTCCCTGTCCAATTTGTCCACTACAATATCGCAGTCCCGCTATAAGTCACTGATCGCGGCCATTACTAGTAAAAAAAAACAAATTCCATAAATATATCCCATAGTTTTTAAGTGCTATAACTTTTGCGCAACCCAATCAATATACATTTACTGGGATTGATTGCATTATGTAGCAGAATACATATTGGTCTAAATTGATTAAGAAATTTAAGGTTTTTTTTTTTACTTTTACATTTTTTTTATTGGCTATGTATTATAGCAGAAAGTAAAAAAAAAAAATGTTTTTCCCAAAATTGTCTTTTTTTTTGTTTTTGTTTTGTTTTGTTTTCTGTGGGGAAAAAAAGGACATACATTTTATTTGGGTACAGTGTCGCATGACCGTGCAATTGCCAGCTAAAGTAACACAGTGCCGTATCGCAAAAAATGGCCTGGTCATGAAGGGCAGTAAATCTTCCAGAGGTCTCAAGTGGTTAAAGCACATTGCAGGGCTTGCTTTTGTTTCTTTTTCTCCCCAACTGTATTTAATTTTTTTGTGCTGTAGCACATTGTAAAGTGTTACAGAAATGTAACTTGTCCTACTTTTTTCAAGCACACCAACGAAGCACATCAGTGTGAACTGAAGTCATAAGACCTTTTTCTTGCATTAGATAACGTTACCCACAGTGTCTGGTGTGAGCAAGCGCTTGGAAAATAAAGTTTCTAAAGATCTTTTAGTTGCAGTTCTTACATTGTTAGCTTAGTTTTTTTTTTTTAATATAATATCCATTTATTTTTATTTTTACTGAGTGGCATTTAAAGCCAGATGAAAACTGTTCTTTGCAAGCCAACGTGGTCTTTACTGTTTTTCTGAGGATAAGGCCTAATTGCCCATTGTAGGGCATCCCTCTTGCACAACATTTGCTTTCCTTCAGCTAGTGCATTATACCTTGTTGGGAAGGATGAGGCAGATTACAAGGAAAACTCAGAGAGGCTCTAAACTTGGCGCTATAGGCCACACTTTGTCAGGAGCAGGCTGACCATTTTATATGTAGAGGTAGAGGTGCTAAAAGGCTTAATAGAAAAATGCAAACATTACATCAAAGTGTTTGAAATTGGTATTTTAAAAGTTGAAATTTGATCAGTTTTTGAAATGTTAATATCTTATTGATATTTCAAATGTTGTGTCCTCTCAAGCCTTTTAAACTATTGTCAGCGATGCAGTATAACCATATGGGTGCAGATCGCCTTGTGTATCTCAAGGAATAATAAAAGAGCCAATGCTTTTTCAGTCTGTAGTAGCCTTTTTCATTTGTAGATCTTGGCTTCCCATGCACTTACATCATTATGCACAAGCAGCGGAGGAGGAGATGGCTGCACATATGCAGAACAGGAAGAAATAGATGTTTTACTTCAAGCTTTGCAGTCATCATGCTCAAATGTGAGAGATGCTGCTTTGAGGGTAAGTCCTCCTACACAAGCTTTTCAGTTTTACCCAATGTTTTTAACATGCTGTATAGTCTTTTATTTCATGTCCAATAAGTTGTGCAGTCATGTGTAGCAATAACTATTCTCATTTTAAATCATTCTTTTGTTAGGGACTAATGGAACTTGAGATGGTTTTGCCAACACCAGAAACTGATGATAACAATGGATTGGCCTTATTGCACAGGCTTTGGGTGGTGAAATTTGATGTGGAGACTGAAATAAAAAAACAAGCTGAAGGGTAAGGTGTTTTTTCCTTTTTGTTATTTTTTTTTAAATACTGAGATTAGAGCCTCACATGATCCTGTGTGATACATGAATAGTAGGACAATAAAAATAAAAAGTGCATGACCAGTCAGAGCAACCAATTAAGCTTTCTCCAAACGTTTCCTGAGGAAAATAGCTGACCACTGGGGTATAAGCCCAAAAGTTGCTATACTTCAGCATTGTTAAAGTGTTTGTTACCCCAGCATTTCAAATTCCTGGTATGTGCCTGCTGTCCCATGTACTTGTATGAAAAACTATCCTGTTCTTTGTATTGCTTCCTTTGGTTGAAATCCCTGGTGTTCCTGCCAGTCCCTCTGCTTTCGCTGTTAAAAACTGACCACACTAGGCAGGAGAGCTCATATGGTCAGTTCCTTAGCTATGCTGGGAACTCTGGCTGCTCTCCCCCAATGATCAGACTTGTTCTGACACACCCCCTGCCCAGCCTTTCACTGGGAAGATCAGCGTGCTGTTGATTCTCCTCCTCCAGCTCTTTTGCAGCTGAGAACAGAGGGAATGTAATCACGTATAAAAAAAAGGCAAAGGTATTTATGATGATTTTTTTTTTTTTTTAATATCTATACACAAATGATTTGACTTCCATTTCAATCTTAAACCGAATGGGTTGTTTTACAAGGTGATTGTTTTTTTAGATCAGATTAACATTAAAACAAAAAGCTCCGCCCCTGTTGGCTATACCTCCTAAGATAGATATACTCTCCTAATCATACAATAGAGGACACAAGCTTGATATTCATAGACCCTGGGTTATAGGCTGGTAATTTCGGGTGATTTGAACACCGACAAAGCTTTTGAGGGCACTCCCCCTGGGCATCCATTAGAACACTATTTGTGTTTATCCTGAATAGTATGCGTTTATCTGTTACAACTGTGAAACCAAGTATGTGTTTAAAGCTTATTCACTTATACAGTGTTAAATTTTCCAAACTTGCCTTTAAAGAGGAACTGCAGTCTGCTCACCTAATTTGTAATAAAAACATCTTTGCCATTCTGAAGCTTCCCTCCAACGACTTTGCATTTATTTTATATATACTATGATTCTGAACTTGCCAAATATGCTGCAGATCTCTCCCTCCACTGAGTCTGGCTGCAATCATTTTAACTGTGGGAAGCTGAAGCTGCTGCCTGTTCACTTCCTGGATTTACACAAAGGCACACCTCCAGTGCTGCAGCTCTCATTGGCCCTCTTATGACTCATCCCCCCCTCCCTTCCTGGCAAACTCTCACGAGAGTGAGAGAGCTGTGCTTGATGTCATACACCTAGGCTTTTACCAGACATAAAACAGGAAGTGGGCTGTAAAAGGTATTAACTGGCAGAAAAAAAAATTTACTATCCAAAGGTAAAACAAGGGCAGAAGATTTTATATACGGAAAGATGAAAAAATTACTGAAGTTCCGCTTTAAAATTCCACCATCCGGAGCTTAGTTATAGATGGATGACTGGGTGTTACATCACACCACAGGTTGCATACTTTGCCACCACTTTCACCTACAGCCCTTTATTTTTTTTTTTTATTAAACAAGAGCATGTTTATTGATTGTTAGCAATGACAGAATAAAAAAAAAGGGATAATTAAGAAAGAACAACAATACATGTATGGAGTACATTCGTTTCATAGATACAGATTGTTCAGAGTACATTAATGCAAATAAGAAAAAAAAAAAAAAAAGGGGGATCAGAGTTCACCTAAGTAATAAAGTTTCCAGATACCATACGCTAAGTGTTATTCTATTCTTTTCTATGTTTCCCATGTCACAGCCACTTTCCCTTTTGGGTCATACATTGAACATTACGAAACAGTCGGTATAATATGAGTACTGTATAAGTCAATGTTATCTTGGTTATATAGTTATTCAATACAGGTTTCGCCGGAGCTGAGCCATCTGTCCCATATTTTGTTATACTTGATAGGGCACCCTCTGTGTCTATATAGTACTTGCTTATATGGCAATGTTTTGTTTATTTCCCTAATCCAAGCTTGGAGTGTGGGGGGGCTAGACCTCATCCAATGTCTGGCAATCACTTTTCTGGCACAGAACAAGGTTTCGTGGAGGAAAGTTGCCAAATACTTTTCGGTTTCGGCGTCTGGCAAGATGCCTAGTAGACACGATTTGGGATCGAGTTGTAGGGGTGAGCCCATGTGATCATACAAAAATTTTATAACCTGTGTCCAATATTGCTGGGTATTTGGGCATTCCCATATTAAATGAACGAAAGAGCATGGGCTGGCTGAGCATCCTGGACATTTGGGATCCTGGTCGTGTGAGAATTTGGCTAACCGTGAGGGAGTAAGATAGGCTTTGTGGATAATATATAGCTGGGTCAACCGGTCGGAAAGTGTTGGGGATGATTTCTTGACATTCTCCAGTGCTTACCTACAGCCCTTTATAAGGTACTCGGGCGCTTCCTCTTGCTCTTCACTCATGGACAGTCACCTTCAGGGATGCTGAGTACCTACCCCATTTCTGCATCCTACTCAATGGGTACCCCGCAGTGGAATACTCTAAGTGATAGCAATGGCGGAAACGAGGCGCATTGGAATGGATGATACTTCCCTTGCACTGGAGCTGGACCCTATTTTTACACCGGTCTCTGCATCGGATTCTAGCTCTTACAGATACGCAACAAGCAGCCTACCTAACCAAGGCAGATTTTTGTGCAACTATGTCAAAATTTCTCAGACAACTAATGAATTTTAATGCAGCCGTCCCTGTCCAGAGCTCAAAAGCGCCAGGCTCCTTCTCCACCCCTGCCATCTCTACCTGATTCGGATGACGATATGCGTGCTCTAGAAGAAGCAGACATAGAAGGGAATGAAGAGGATCCAGAGGCAGTGTTAAATTTAAGTTGTGGAAGATTTCTCACCCCCAGCCTCCCACACACCTAATGTTACGGCTTCATGTTATATGCTTGCCATTGTTGGTATGCTCACTTCTGCTGTGCGCAAAAGAATTGGCATTGTCGCACTTGATTCACCTCCATCGCGCCATGCTTCTTTGGGTACTAACAGACCTTTCCTGTTTATGAATGAATAGAATTGGCAATCTATGGTCATTGGAGCAATCTAGATAAGATTTTCACCCTCCTGAAAATCATTTCAAGTTCAAGAAAAGTGGTCTGTTCTGGCAATAGACCCTGCTGTTTGCCTTAAACATCTTACTGTACCTATAGAAAATGTTCCTTCTTTCAAAGACTTTGCTGACAAAGTTTGAGTCTCTTTTAAAGGCTTCCTTTACACTCCCAGGCCAAGGGATTTAAACGGCTATTGCTGCAATTTCTGTTTGTCAAACTGCAGCTAACTGGACTAAGGCAATGAACAACAAACACAATACTGTATTCAAGGAATGTACCTCGGAGGTGCAGTCAACTGCTGCTTTGCTCTTTTGTGTGGATGCTCTAGAACAAGTCATGACACAAATCTCCAGAATGGCACTGATTTCTGTCAATATGTGCAGAATCTTGTGGCTGCCTGTAAAATGAGCCTCACATGTGTATGCCCTTTGAAGGAGGATGTGTTTTTGGTAAGCCACTTGACAAATTCATTAAAGATGTCTTAGGAGGAAAGGTCCTTCCACCACAGCGGAAGGTTCCAAAATGCCCTTTCTCAGGGGCTTTTACCTGCTCAAAACATAGTGCACCTAGGCACTCTACCCAATCATCAGCCTAAATTCAGCCCTTCCTTTCGGGGCAAGAATTGGAACACAAAATCCACCCAGTCTACCTCCAAAGCCACCTTCCCAATGAAGGAACGCCCTCACTCCTAAGAGTCACAGACATCCCAGAGCTGTGGGTTTAATCAGTGATTTCACAGGGGTACAAATTAAAGTTCCAAACTATGCCCCCTTACAGCTTTCGTCTTTCAAACCAACCAAATTCTACTCAAGGACAGTTGAATTTGCAGAACACCCTAAACCATCTCTTGTCCCTCTGGAGGACAGGTTCAAAGCATTCTATTCAAACCTGTTCGTGGTACTAAAACCCATTGGGAGGATTCATCCTATCCTGGGCCTAAAATCCCTAAACAATTGCCTTCAAGTTCCAAAGTTTCGTATGGAATCCACAACATCAGTTGATTGCCTCTTTGAAACAAGGGGCATATCTTGCATTTGTAGACATCCAAGATACTTATCTGCATGTTCCCGTTTACTTAACTCATCCATGCTTTCAGAGCTTTGCAGTAGGAAATAATCACATCCACTACTAGTGCCCATCGCCACACCAGATCCCCCACCTCCATGACTAATCCATATGGGCGGGGAAAATGTGTCGGAGGCATAGCCTAGATAGAGCTAGGCTGAGGCTGCATTTGTTTGACTCTATACTTTGTGTTCGTGTACGGCAGCTACGGTTTCTTTTTCCCAGAAGTGTCTGTAAACTTATTAATCGAGACAATTACATGTGAAAGGATATAAATATCAAAAATATTGAATCATAAAACAGTGTTTCAATTCAATTCAGCTTAAAAAGACATGGTAAATATAATTATGTCAAAAGTTCAATGATCTTAGGCAAACCATCAAAAACATAAATCTCTAATGTCCTCAAAATGGCAGTATAGGTATGAGGTATGAGGTGTATATTGCTCTTCATCAAGCCAACCCAGTAGGCACAGCTTGGGGTCAGTTGTAAACTTGAGGTTCCATATACTATTGATAGTATTGATCACTAATGTCCAATACCTTTGTAGCTTCGGACATTTCCACAACATGTGGACAAGAGTACCAGTATCGATAAGGCAACGGGGCATAATGGGTCATCTCTTCTGTGCTACTTATGTAGCTTTTCAGGCATGCGGTATGTACGATGGATAATAAACAGTTGAGTGAGTTTTTGAGAGGAGGACAGGGATACTTTTAAGTACGTTGTCTAGTATGGTGTTCCACTCCTCATCCGAGATATGGCCTATGTCATTTCCCCACCCATCTCTGCATCTCAGAGTCATTGCCCTAGAGACATGGCATAGGAAGGGACCTGTATATGGATGAGATTTGTCCCTTCCGGGATGATGACATTATAAGTTGTGTAAGTACTGTGGGTCTGATCAGTTCCCATTTGGACTTTGTAGCCTGTATTGCTATAGCATGCCTAAGTTGTAAATACTGAAAGAAAGCAGTATTAGGTAAATTAAATTCTGTGCGTATTGATTGGAAGTCTCGGAGAATCCCCCCACAATACAGTTGTGGGATATAGATCAGCTGGAGAAGCCCTGTAGCTTGTCCAGTTCAATATAATTTAGATTATGCCATATGCGTGACCAATTCGTGTAGCCATCATATAGTAGGTGTTGTTTGGTTTTGTTCCAGACTTTTCTATCAATAGCAATGTGGGATATTGTGTAAGAGCCCCCAACTCGCCTGCCTCTATGCACTCCACAAGACCATCCCCAGAAATTTTTGTGCGCACAATGTTGCGAATAGGTTCCAAGGACTCGGTGCACAGCCATCCAGTTAAATGTTGTAGCTGAGCCGCTATAAAGTAGTAAAATGGATTTGAAACCGCTAATCCACCAGAGTCCTTCTCCTCCTGTAAGGTTTCCAGTTTGATCCTTGGGACCTGTTTTCTCCATATCAATGCGTGATAAATGGTATTACATTTCCTAAATACATGAATCGGAATCCAGAGAGGGGCGTTGTGGAGCGCATATAAAATTTGCGGGTTCCAAATCATCTTTATCAAGTTGCATCTGCCAACAACAGAGAGGGGCAACTTAATCCAGCTGATTGTTTTTTCTTGAAATTTTTTAAGAAGTGGGTCTATGTTTAGCTTTATATATTGATCCAAGTTGGGGTGTATGACTATGCCCAGGTATTTGAATTTATCCACACTTTAATCCGTTCAGCTGTTTGGGGGCGAGGTCCTGTCATTGGATCTAGGGGTAATATTGTTGACTTGTCCCAATTGATTGTAAATCCGGAAAATTTTCTGAATGTTTGGATTAATTCCATAAGTTTAACCAACGATCTGGACGTGTCACCTAGAAATAGAAGTGCGTTATCGGCATAAAGTGCCAATTTATCCTCCCCTGTACTTCGTTTAAATAAAACTATTTCCGCATCCTCTCTTATGGCAGCTGCCAGTGGCTCTATGGCTAGGGCGAAAAGCAAGGGTGAAAGGGGACAGCCCTGTCTAGTACCCCTACATAGAGCAAATGAGGGCGACAAAGTGTTGTTTATTCTAATGCAGGCTTTTGACGCTTTGTATAATAGTTTGATCCAAGATATGATAGTGTCTCCCAAATTAAATTTTTCTAGTATTTTCCATAGATAATCCCATTCAACACTATCGAACGCCTTAGCGGCATCTAATGAAAGGATAGCTCTTTGGACTTGATTGTCAGTGGGTATTTGCATGTTGAGATATAGGCGGCGTAGATTATTTGCCGTGGACCTATTTAGTATAAATCCGGACTGGTCTGGGTGTATTAATTTGGACACGGCTTGTGAGAGTCGCATAGCTATAAGTTTGGTGAGAATTTTCAGATCTGTATTTAGAAGCGAGATGGGTCTATAGGATTCTGGTTTATCAGGCTTCTTCCCCGGTTTCAATATGACTACTACCACCGCTTCATACATAGATCCCGGCAAAGACTCCGATTTAAACGCCTCGATAAGTGTATGGAGTAACTCCTGTAAGAGTACTCCTCCGAATTTTTTATATAGTTCAATTGGTATGCCATCATTTCCTGGGGCCTTTGAATTCGGAAATGTAGCCAGAGCAAGCTGCAGTTCCTCCAGGGTGAGGGGGGCATTTAAAAAATTCTTGTCTGTTTCTTGAAGTTGGGGCAATGTAATTGAGTCTAGGAAGTGTGTCAGTTCCTCTGCGGGATAAGAGACCCTGGAGGAGTACAGGTCTTGATAAAAGGAGGAAAACTCCTTCAGTATGGAGGGTGTATCTGTAACAGTTAATGTTGATGATGTTGTAATGCCATGTACTACTGGAGGTGGCTGTTGTGACCTAGCTATCACTGCCAACATGTGGCCAGTTTTTTCCCCTTCTTCATAGTATGTTTGGGATGTGAAAAATCTTTTATCAGCTTGCTGTAAATGTACAGTACGATAAAGTTTCTGTGCGTCTATCCATTGTCTTTCATGTTCAGGCGTAGGGGTCTGAAGATACACTTCCTCTGCTTTATCCACCGCCTGAGCCACATCTTTGGCCCATTGTTTGGTCCTACTTTTAATTGAGTTAATTTCTTTTATGCACAACCCTCTAATGAAAGCCTTTAGGGTGTCCCATACCACCCCAGGTGCAGCGGAGGGTTTATTAGTGTCTAAAAAATATTGGATTTGAAGTTGCATATTATCTGCCTCTGTGAACAGTTGAAGCCAGAAAGGGTTCAGCTTCCAGTGTACAGGTAAGTGAGTTTTTTTTTAATGTTCAAGCTAAGCTGCACCGGAGAGTGGTCGGACAAACCCCTTGCCAAATATGTTACCCTTGGTTCATAGCAAAAAGTCAAGTCATTTCCTAATGCAAAATCAATACGAGACGGTGAAGAATGCGTTAGTGATTGACAGGAAAACTGGGCCTGGAGGGGGGACTTACATCTCCAAAAATCCACCAGTCCAAGCTACCCGACAAACCTAGCCAGAAGAGTGTCGGCTCTGGGACCCTAAGGACAGTATTTTTTATGTATATCAAGGGAGACATCTAATGGACTGTTAAAGTCCCCTAGTACATACACTGGGAGCTGGGGATGTTTGGATAGGAACCTAGCCAAGCATTGTAAAATCGTCAATGTAAAAGGAGGGGGCACATATACATTAGCAATAACACAGGTCTGGGATTCCCACACTCTCTTCAGAAAAATATATCTGCCCTCAGGGTCTATTTGTGCATCATGCTTAGTAAATGCAGTGAACCTGGAGAACAGAATACTAACTCCCCTGGAGTATCTGGTATGTACAGAGTGTAATTGTACCGGGTACTTGGACATATGCAAAAGATGGGTAGTGTCCCTAGTAAGGTGCGATTCCTGTAAACATATGATAGTGGGTTCTTGCTGTGAGAGGTAAGTAAATAAGGCGGTCCTCTTCGTTGGGTCATGTAATCCTCTGATGTTCCAGGAGAGGATTGTATCTCTCCGCTTACTCATTAAACAGGAGAAAGTAGCATGATAGGCATTTACGCCTTTGGGCAGGTGGCCCAGAAAAAGTGAGCCGCTGAACCCATAACCATATGTCACTTGGGCAAGCAGAAAGAAGTATTGGGTTTCTATCCACATTCACATCCAGTGTGATCCAGGGCACAAATGTGAGCAGCTGAGTCGCAAGGCGTAGGCACTTACAAAGATACAGCCCACCCAACCAGGGCTGGAAAACAAAAAGAACACAAAAAAAAGTAAAACTAAAACATATTCCGCCTATATTAAACGTATGCATAGTAACCATGGATTCAGGCAGAACCTTCCGGAATTTCCCGGGAAAATGCCCCGCAGGGCTACTTGGGGGTTAATAACGAGGGCTGGGGCCCTGTGTCCTTAAGTTAAGTCACAAGATCGCTGATATAAATTGAGAGGTATCAATTTAAGACAGTTATGTCTCTCTTAAGCTCCTGTGATGACAAATTGAGCCATAGGATTTACGGTACGCAGGTTTTGTGGGTGTTTCATTATGGCGCACGACCTCGGGCGTCTTCCCGTAGCTGCCACTCGTGGCGGTCAAGCCAGTTAGCAGCCATGTTGGGGCTTTCAAAAAAGTGCACTGATCCATCTGCCACTACACGTAATTTGGCTGGATATAGCATAGAGTGTATCGGTGGAATTGCACACATTCTTTTTTTTCACTTCTGAGAATTTTGCTCTCTGTTTTTGTACAGCCGCGGAAAAGTCCGGGTATATGGATATTTTAGATCCTTGAATTGCCATGTCAACCTTCTGTCTGGCTAGATGGAGTATAATGTCTCTGTCTTTTGTAATGCAGAAGTTTCAGCAAAAATGGTCTATCATGGTCCCCTGGTGGCGGTGGTCTTGATGGCTCCCTGTGAGCTCTTTCCACTGAGAAGAATGGGGTGAGATTATTCTTTCCAAAGGTGTCTGTCAGCCATGTTTCAATAAATTCTGTGGGGTGTTTCCCTTCGGATTTCTCAGGCATATCAACTATACGGATGTTTGACCTTTTAAGCCTGTTCTCCATATCCTTAACTCTGGCTGCTATTTCATCAGTTTTTGATGCTGTACTATGTATTTTTTGAGTAAGGGGGGGTAATTCATCCTCAATAGAGCTCACCCTTCCCTCCAGTGCAGTGGCTCTCTCCCTGATTTTCTGCATATCTTGTCTAATGTGCAGCAGTCCTTTTTCATGCTTTTAACTTCAGCTGACAATTCAGTTATAGAAGAGCCATAGAAGTGTACTGCTGTGAGAATGTCCTGCAAAGAGGGTTCTGTATTTCCCATGTCAGAGGGGTTCGCCATGTCAGTGTCAGGGAGAGGGGAGGCTGTAGTACTCGCTGTGATCCTCGAGGCCGTGGGTGCCATCTTATCAGGCACATGTTGCAAACTCTGAGGAGGCTTCTCAGGAGGACTGTTTCTGTGTGTTTTAGCAGCGCTGGATGACTGCGCTTGGTGTCCGGATCTAGCACTGCCCTGGTCGTGTGCGTATTGGCCGAGTTTAGCCGCCGCCGAGGCGTAGGTGTCCTTCCCCGTTCTCTGCTGGAGCGGAGATCCGCCATGTTGGGCCGCTCCAGCGGCGGGAGTGTGCTCCGGTGGTGTTTTGAGCATTCCTGCTCGCTTAGCGTGGCGACCGGGTGCCTTGGCAGGTGTGGCTCCACACCGGGAGCAAAGTTGCCGGTCTATTTCGGCGGTATATTAAGGCTCAGGCAGGATTTTGTGAGTCAGGATGCAGGAGCTGGTGTGAGGCACGTCTTCTCACATGAACGTCCAAGCCACGCCCCCAAGTGCTCTTAATTTACCAAAGTGCTCCCCCTCTTCATATGGTGCCACACAAACTGTTCACCTATATACATGCACCTAGGTTAACAAGTGCTTAGTTGGTACAAGGGTTTAATTCATCCACTCGCTCTGGTGAAAATCAAGCCCAGTAAATGCGAAGGGTTAATCAGCAGATGACTCCAAATACAGTAACTCGCAAAAGGAAAGCCTCGCTCTGCGGTGATCACTAGCAACTTCCTAAGTTCAGCATGATGACATCATCTATCGTGTTGCGTCCTTATGAGACTTCAGCAGAGGGACCCTCTGAAGTCCCCTAAGGATGCAATGTAATAGATGGAGACAACTCAATGATGTCATCACGCCAAACGCTAAGCTGTCTGGATGTCACCGGAGTCTACCTCAACCATAAAGCTTCTGTCAGGGAGATGGACTCCCTGTTTGTTCTACCGTCAGGACCTTGCAAGAGACGTCCTGCTTCATGATCCATCATTGCTAGCCGTCAAGCCTCTGTAGTTTTGTAAAGCCACCACCTTTTCTTTTGTTTATCACTTTTTATATGCCAGGGGGATGCTGCGAGCAGGTATGTAAGTGTATTTTATTGTGAAAGAGAAATTATTTGTCTCTTCTGCAATAAACAACCTCCAGTGTACAACAGCGTAAAGTAACACCACTGCTTATTAAAGTGAAAGTATCGCTAATGTGAAACACCCCAACCCCCCCCCCCCCCCCCCCAACATAATTGAAAGTTTTTTGTTTTTTTCTCTTTGGGGGGGGGGGGGGGGGAGTGGGTACCATTCTCTAACAAGTAGCTAAACAGCATTGGTAAGACAGTCATTTCTCCACCGTATTTGAGGCTACCTAAAAAATAAATGAAAAAAATGCAAGGTTTGTGTGATATGAGGACAGGTTTGCAAAACACTTTGGATATTTCTGGAAATGTTTTGATTACTCCAACATGACCCTATTATTGATGTTTATGCTTTTTTATTCCCTGTGTCATCACAGGTTTTGGGAATCGCTTGACTTGAAATTGCAACCAGACCTATGTTCTTTGCTCATTAAAGATGTTATTCATCATGAAGAAGCAATGAGGCATGCAGGGGCTGAGGCACTCTCTAATGCCGTGGCAGAATATCGAAATCAAGCCACAGAGGTCCTGAAAAAACTTGTGGAGCTATACCACGAGAAGCTTTACGTAAGTTGTGAAGTAAATCTTCATTGCAATAGTTTTGTAAAATAAAGGAATAATTACAGGGGAAATAACTTCTATCCTGAGTTCATGTGAAGTATATACCTAGTTAAAAACAAAGCAAATGAGGTATAAGCTTATGTGCCTGACCAGCACAAAAGTGTCTTAAAGTTATTGTGAACCATTAATTTTTGTTTTTCGTTTTTAATAACAAACATGTTATACTTACCTGCTCTGTGCAATGTTGTTGTGTGTTTTTTTTTTTTTTTTAACTCTTCTCCAGTCCCCCGTCCATGCTTTTGGCTCCTCTTCTCCCCCCCGCCGAGTGCCCCGCTGTGCTACCCGCTGTGAATGGCCGGCAATCTTCTGGGAACTGTGACGTTTCCCAGAAGATTGCAGGGAGGAAGAGGGGAGAGGTGAACTTCCTTCCAGCGCCACGGAGTCCCAGGAGGAAGTGGGAGCTGGATGCCTCTAAAAAGAGGGTATGCGCCCCCCCCAAAATGACATGCCAAATGTGGCATGTCAGGGGGTCACCATCACTTGGATGGAACTCCTCTTTAAGTCTGGGACTCCTGTTCTCAAAGTCATCCATTTGATCTAGCAGGGAATTAATCCTGTGATCTTGCAGCTTACATGTCTCAGTGAGTGCCTGTATAGCAGGAGTAGTTTCTTCCCACTGTGACTCCAATGCCTCTACTCTGCCCCCTATATGTGCTGTGTTAGCCTGCACGTCCTCAATGTCCTGGTGTAGAGCCTTCTCCATCCTGTGAGCAAACAGCTTCAAATCAGCCTTAGTGAAGAGGGGATAGGATATGTGAACAGAGGTCCTTATCCCCTAAGGCAGTGATAGCGAACCTTGGCACCCCAGATGTTTTGGAACTACATTTCCCATGATGCTTATCTACACTGCAGAGTGCCAGAGCATCATGGGAAATGTAGTTCCAAAACATCTGGTGTGCCGAGGTTGGCCATCACTGCCCTAAGGTGTACGGGCGGTATTGTGAGTGGGTATTACAGAGCTCAGGGACAGCATGTCTTTACTCGGGCATGCCGTGGCCATGCCCCCCATGTAGTAGCCTTTTAACTCATGAGGGTTTATTTACTAAAACTTAGAAAGTGCAAAATCTGGAGCAGCACTGCATACAAACCACTGCATAGAAATCGGCTTCCAGGCTTTTTCGTCAAAGCTTAAAGTGGTTGTAAACCCTGTATAACTACTTTTACCTACAGTTAAGCCTATAATAAGGCTTACCTGTAGGTATCGTGAATTTCTCCTAAACTTGCACAGTGGTGTATAAAAAAGTTACCTGTGGTCTGTAGTGTATTTCAAAATATGGAATTTACAGGTAAGTCAAAATTCCTTTTTTTCCCCTTGATCCCAGGGCCTGATTGATAGTTTGTGACTCCAAAGCACTCATTAAACAGATTAGGGTTTCATAACTGAGATATGAAGCAGTCTGCACCTCAGCTTAAGCATACTATTGTATGCCCTAGGATCCCCTAATCTAGGGGCATCCTGATGAGCAAATTTCTACCAGCTTCTGATGTTTAAGACCACACCAGTGTGTCGTTTTAATTGTGTATTTTCTGTTTTTATTTAGAGACCACCACCTGTTCTTGATGCTTTGGGACGAGTAATATCAGAATCTCCTCCTGATCAATTTGAGGCAAGGTATTAAAAATGTTATATACAATCAAGGTTACTGAAGCATTTATGAATTCTGCAATAAAGATAATTTGTGCAGGTCTGAAGACATGTTATGGTAGTATAAATCCTAGACAAACCAAACTACAATAGTTTGGATTAGAATGTTCAAGGTTAGAGTCATATTGGTGTCCTCTCATACCTGCCTGATATTTAACATTATAGTGGCATCTGTTTATCAGCACCCTCACACAAATCACTATACCACAGAAAGTTAGCCTTTTTAGATCACTAACTCATAAAATTTTTTTTTTGCTAATTGTACAGTGCTTTCAGTTTATTGGTTATTGCCCAGGCTTGTTAGGAAAATCTCCGTAATGCTGGATCATTTTGGAAAGTTGCATGCAAAATGTTGAGTAACTGTTAGATATTATAACTCCAAGCCAAAGATTTTTTGTTTCCTAGAGGGAAAACATACATATATTTAGTCATTATTGCTGTCTGCTTTACCAATAGGGTTATTCCCTTTACATCCTCTTAGTGACAGTGGTCTAAGATTTCAACCCCTCTTTCACTCCAAAGTCCAAAATGTAAACCGAAGTCTTGTCTGACATTACACTTGAAATCTATTCAATATAGTTATAAAGCAGTAAATGTGGCAGTTACAAAACATTCACTGCAAATAAATCAATCACGGAAATGTAATATACACATGCAATGAACGCTCAATGAATGTCACTCTCACTGCTTAAAATACACCTCTAATAGTGATGTCCTAAAATGTGAGTTTCTTTATGTTTGACATTGAAAATAAAGACTTATGATTTCTGCATTTGCATAGGTGTGGCGTAGCTTTGGCATTGAACAAGCTTGCCCAGTATCTTGACAGCTCTCAAGTTAAACCGCTTTTCCAGTTCTTTGTCCCTGATGCCCTTAATGATCGTCATCCTGATGTCAGAAAATGTATGCTAGATGCTGCTTTGTCTGCACTGAACACACATGGAAAGGTGATGGAAGTCTTGCATAAAAATATGAAAACCTAATCATGTTTGTAATGCCTTACACTGTATTTAGTAAGAATTTCTGGTAATATATACAATTCTTAACTTACTGTTGATAAATATTTCTACATTTCAGGACTGTGTTGGCTCTTTACTACCAGTGTTTGAAGAATTCCTGAAGAATGCACCAAATGATGCTAGCTATGATGCTGTTCGTCAGAGTGTTGTCATTCTCATGGGCTCCTTGGCCAAGCACTTGGACAAAAGTGATCCTAAAATTAAGCCTATTGTGGGAAAACTTATAGCAGCTCTCTCAACGCCATCACAGCAGGTGTTCTTTCTCATACAACGTTTGCATTCTGATTAGCATTTCCTTCTGAGCAGTGCTTATGACCTTTTTTTACTGTCTCTCAAAGGTTCAGGAATCAATTGCCAGCTGTCTGCCTCCTCTGGTGCCAGCAATTAGGGATGATGCCGGTAGTATGATCCAAAAGCTAATGGCCCTTCTTCTAGAGTCTGATAAATATGCAGAACGAAAAGGAGCCGCCTATGGTTTGGCCGGGCTAGTGAAGGGTTTGGGCATCCTTTCCCTGAAACAGCAGGAGATGATGACAACCCTGACAGAAGCGATTCAAGATAAAAAGAATTTCCGGCGTAGGGAAGGTAAGAAAGTGATGGTATAGACCAGGGGTCTTAAAACTACGGCCCTCCAGTTGTTCAGGAACTACAATTCTCATCATGCCTAGTCATGTCTGTGAATATCAGAGTTTTACAATGCCTCATGTGACGTGTAGTTCCGCAACAGCTGGAGGGGCCCTAGTTTGAAGATCCCTGGTATAGACACTTGCCAAAGAAAATGGTATCCAAAACTGACTCTCTCTCTTTTTTTTTTCCCAGGGGCGCTCTTTGCTTTTGAGATGCTTTGTAATATGTTAGGAAAGTTATTTGAGCCATATGTGGTTCACGTATTGCCTCATCTCTTGCTGTGCTTTGGTGATGGAAACCAATATGTGCGAGAGGTAAGTCTTGATCTTACAGAATCTTGTATGCTTTCAAAATAAAAAGCAGATAGTGATTGAAGTTCTTTAATGTCATTTCTGTCTAATTCAGGCAGCAGATGAATGTGCCAAGGCTGTAATGAGTAATCTCAGTGCACACGGTGTAAAGCTTGTATTGCCATCCCTTCTGGTGGCTCTTGAGGAGGAATCCTGGAGAACTAAAGCGGGTAATTCTATATATTTATTTTACTGTTGGCTGTGTCAGACTTGGGGGGATTTCATCAGCCATCTGCCAACTTTAATTAGAATATTTTATATGTCAGACTATGAGTCACTGAGACACTGAATAACGATGTCCTGATGATGCTGTCTTTTTGTAGGATCTGTGGAGCTGTTGGGAGCTATGGCTTACTGTGCTCCAAAACAGCTATCCTCTTGTCTCCCTAGTATTGTGCCCAAGCTCACTGAAGTGCTTACAGACTCCCACGTAAAAGTACAAAAAGCTGGGCAGCAGGCCCTTCGTCAGATTGGCTCTGTAATTAGGAATCCAGAGATCTTGGGTGAGTTCAAGTTGTATTGCAATGCAGTATCATATTGTTTGTATTAATTGTAAAGATGTTTAATATTACAAGGTTTAATACCTGTGTGTTATATTTACTTTAAAATGTAATAAACTCAGTGTTATGCACATTTCTTTGTACTTTGAATTTACTGTCGTTCTTTATAAGGTAATGTTGTTTTTTTTTCTCCCTTTTTAAAGCTATCTGTCCTGAGTTGCTTGATGCACTTACGGACCCCTCAAGAATGACACAGAAGTGCCTGCAAACATTATTGGACACCAAGTTTGTTCATTTCATTGATGCCCCCTCACTTGCCTTAATTATGCCTATAGTACAGCGTGCATTCCAGGACAGATCTACAGACACTAGGAAAATGGCAGCACAGATTATTGGGAACATGTACTCTCTGACTGACCAGAAGGTATTGTTTTGCTAGTTGTCATGGATTGTCTTACAAGTAGTTTTTTGCAAGCAATAATACCAGTTCATGGAAGAGAAATTAGAACGCATGTATTTCACTTTGTTTTTCAGGACCTGGCTCCTTACCTCCCAAGTATCACACCAGGACTCAAGGCATCCCTTATAGACCCTGTTCCTGAAGTAAGTTTCTTTGGGCGTTGACCAAATTTTCTGCAGTCTATGGAAATAACTTCCTGATAACATCTTGGATTATTTCCTTTATAGGTTCGTACTGTGTCTGCTAAGGCCTTGGGTGCTATGGTGAAGGGAACAGGGGAGTCTTGTTTTCAGGATTTGCTGCCATGGCTGATGGATACTTTGGCATCCGACTTCAGCTCAGTGGATCGCTCGGGTGCTGCACAAGGTAACTGCTATGGCATAGAAATTGTTTTATATTGAGTGCTATGTAGGAAAAATTAACATAATCACCTTTGCTTTTCCCACAGGTCTTTCAGAAGTAATGGCTGGTTTAGGAGTTGAGAAACTAGAAAAGCTAATGCCAGAAATTGTAGCTACTGCCAGCAAACCAGACATTGCTTCTCATGTCCGTGATGGTTACATTATGATGTTCATTTATTTGCCAATCACTTTTGGGGACAAATTTACACCCTATGTTGGTCCCATTATACCATGCATTCTAAAGGTAACTTGCTTGTTTGAGTACTATATTATAATGTGGGATCAAATTTATCATTGCATTTTCTTTTAAAATTTTACCAGGACTCTTACATTATGTTTTTGATAATACTGTTCCATCCTTGGCTGTCACCTTTTGTTTATTGTCAAGTTTGTTTTTAATCATGCTATCACTGTATTTTATTGCAGGCCCTAGCAGATGAAAATGAGTTTGTACGTGATACGGCACTACGTGCAGGTCAAAGAGTCATCACCATGTATGCAGAGACAGCCATTGCACTCCTCTTGCCACAACTGGAGCAGGGTCTGTTTGATGACCTTTGGCGAATAAGGTTCAGCTCTGTTCAACTTCTTGGAGACTTGCTGTTTCATATTTCTGGAGTGACTGGAAAGATGACCACGGAGACCGCCTCTGAGGATGACAACTTTGGGACTGCACAATCCACCAGGGTAAACTACCAGATACTATTGTACAGTAGCATAGCCAACATACAAGCTAGATCAGTGATGGTCAACCTAAAATTAATAGAGTGCCTCAAATGCGCCCCCCAACCCTTCCAGAGGGCTGCACAATAGTAGTGTGCTTTCATGCATCAACTCCCGAAAAGTTCAGTCCTTTTGCATTTTGTTTTCTGCATACAGCAACACACACTGAAGAGTCTGTGTACAATAATTCCCTTCATTCGTGTCAGTTGACACCCCAACCCCCCCCCCCCATATGCCTCTAGATATTTGATAGTGATTTTTACCATATGTTTTTGTGAAGTATGAACATAAAATTATCAAATAATATTCTGAAAGCATTGAACACATTTTTAACGTTACCTTGCAATTGTTTTCAGGCCATAATTTCTGCACTCGGAGCTGAAAGGAGAAACCGTGTGCTAGCTGGATTGTACATGGGACGTTCTGATACACAACTGGTAGTGCGCCAAGCTTCACTTCATGTGTGGAAAATAGTTGTTTCAAACACTCCTCGCACACTCAGAGAGATTTTACCTACTCTTTTTAACTTATTGCTGGGATTCCTTGCTAGCACCTGTGCTGACAAGAGAACGGTAAGTAGAACAGTATGTATTCCTCTTAGCCATAAAATGACATCCTTATAACAAACTAAAATCAGGGGCTTTGTTCTTCCTTTAGATTGCAGCCAGAACACTTGGGGACCTAGTCCGGAAACTAGGGGAGAAAATTCTTCCTGAGATCATTCCAATTTTGGAGGAGGGTCTGAGGTCTGATAAGAAGGATGAAAGACAGGGTGTGTGTATTGGTTTAAGTGAGATCATGAAATCAACAAGTAAAGATGCGGTAAGTGGTAAAAGACAATAACTCATCTGATCATTTTCAAACCTATTTATTGTTTAGTGTGGGCATTTTTTAAAATATAACAGAAGCATTCATTTTAACCCCCCATTTATTCTGAACTAGTTTCATTGTTTTTTCATTTTAGGTGCTGTTCTTTTCTGAATCCCTAGTACCGACAGTGAGGAAAGCTTTGTGTGATCCCCTTGAGGAGGTTAGAGAGGCAGCTGCCAAAACCTTTGAGCAGCTGCACTCCACCATTGGTCATCAAGCACTGGAAGACATTCTGCCATATTTACTGCAACAATTGGTAATTACATTTATAGCAAGACAAAGCTCAAATCTTAATCTCAACTCCAAGCTCATCCTTCCTCTTTCTTTTTTCAGTCATCGATGATGCAGACATTAGCACTGACACAGGGGTGTTTTATGAAATTAGTGGGCCTGTGTGTAAAATCATAAGTTGGACCCCATGGCTTGATAAAAAAAAAGTTGTTTGCTTAGTGCCACACATTGAATAGTGGGGATGGTTTTCATTATGCCAGAGGTCTTGCTAGGATTGTAAAGACTTGTAGCAGCTTTGAGCAGATTAGTGGGTGTGGCCAAATTGTGCTACAGGTGGAAGGGGCTTAAGGGGGCATGATTAAATAAAACAAACAAAAATCTTCTTGTACCCATAAAATATGCTTAGATTTCTGTTAAACAAGTAAGCCTCACAGAAATGTATACAACTCAGCACAATCATTTAAAAATAAACTTTTTCCATTACATTTGATTTGTGTACACTGAAAATGGACAGCTAACACTTCATCTAAGCCTACCTTAAAGAAGAACTTTATTCAAATAGTCAGGAACTGCTTAGCAACCAGCAACTGTTCAGACCATGAACATTTAGGGCAGAAGTATGTAATGTACAATATAGTGCAGGAGTCTTTTAATCTGGTCATAGTTAGTTTTTTTTCTTGTTCAGCTAGCAAGTTCCTCCATCCACATCATCTAGGACAGACATCCCCAAACTACGGCCCTCCAGCTGTTGCGGAACTACACATCCCATGAGGCATTGTAAAACTCTTGACATTCACAGACATGACTAGGCATGATGGGAATTGTAGTTCCTGAACAACTGGAGGGCCACAGTTTGAAGACCTTTTATCTAGGAGGATGGAAAAATCCAATTCCCCACCTGCGTCAGTTTGTCCCCAGTATAATAACCTCCCTCTCCAGGTCAGTCTGTACCCCAGCATAATTCTCCCCCTCCCCGGTCAGTCTGCCCCCCAGCATATCCCCCCCCCCAATCAGTCTGTCCCCCAGCATAATCCCCCCCGGTCTATCCTCCAGTATAATTTCCCCCCCCCCCCCACAGGTCTGTCTGTCCCCCAGCATAATCCCCCCCCGGTCTATCCTCCAATATAATTCCCCTCCCCCCCACAGGTCTGTCTGCACCCCAGTATAATATACCCCCAGGTCAGTCTGTGCCCCAGTATAATCACCCACAGGTCTGTCAGTCCCCCCAAGGTCAATCTGTCCCGCATTATAATCCCACCACAGGTCAGTCTGCCCCCCCCCCCGGAATCGTATTCCCAAGGTCAGTCTGTCCCCAAGTACAAGCCCCTCCACTGGTCAGTCTGTTCCCCAGTATAACACCCCCCAGGTCAATCTGTCCCCCAGTACAATCCTCCCTATGGAGCCGATTTAAAAGAAAAACCCTAGTATTTTGGTGTTTTGAATACCTTTAAGTGCAAAGGAGGGATTTGGGGTCCAGAGAGACAGTGTAAAAAAAAAAAAAAAAAATGTAAGTGTCTTGTCCCTCCGTGCTTGCGCGCAGAAGCGAACGCATGCGTAAGTTGCTTCCGCAAATGTAAACTGTGTTCAAACCACACGTGAGGTATCGCCACGATCGTTAGAGCGAAAGCAATAATTCTAGCACAAGACCTCTGTAACTCTAAACTGGTAACCTGTAGAAATGTTTAAAAGTCATTAATTTTTAAGTACCGTAGTTTGTCGCCATTCCACGAGCGTGCGCAATTTCAAAGCGTGACATGTTGGGTATCTATCTACTTGGTGTAACATCCATCTTTCACATTATACAAAAAAAAGGGGCTTAATTTACTGTTTTTTAGTTAATGAAAGTGTCTTTTTCCTCAAAAAATTCATTAAAAAATATATAAATACAGCGCTGCGCTAGAGGATGGAAGTAAATAGCAGCCAACACACCTATAGACCGAGGGTAAAAACAATATACAAAAAAGTGTAGCGCTATAAACCCCCCAAAAAAACAAGCAATAGTTTCTTCAGTAAGTGTTAACGTTATCATGCTATGTGAGTTTTTTATTTCTCGCATGGCATATGAATATTTGTATGGCCTCTATTGGATTGTTTATGCTGTGTGGATAATTGTGGAAGTCGTATTGCTATCTCCATTTGCCAACTATTGAAGACATCCGAAGAGACGTATCATCCAGACCTGTTGGTCATTAAGCCTTTTTGACTTGTATGACGTATGTCCTTTCAAGTCAATAAGTTCTGGTAAGCCTCTTGATGCCTTCGGTGACGGCTTCTGAATCAACAGTTCTCCTGCTCACCTTTGGTGTTTTTACACTTCCACTTACCTGCCTGATCTAGTTGATCCCTTTTATTGTAACCTTTGGGTGGACTTCGGTCCTCTGCCTTTGGTAAGCCTCCATAGACCCCTGGTGGCGGATTTTTTTCACTTTTTTTCTTCTCTTTTTTATCACTTCTGCAATCAACATTTGTGGACTTTCTTGATAAGAACTCTTAATGGTGTCAATTCCATTGAGCCTCCTTTTGGACTTTATCTTTGTTCTTTACAAACCATTTTCTAAATGTATTAATTTTTTTTGGTACTCAAAGTAATAGTTTTAGTTCACAGTACATCACTTTGTTTTACTTTGTACTCTAAAGGATACATCATAAGCTTGTAATATCAGTTTATTATACACTTTATATTGCTTTATTTACTAAGTTTTTTTGGGGGGGGTTTATAGCGCTACACTTTTTTTGTATATTGCTTTTTCCCAAAAAAATTCAGTTTGAAAGACTGCGCAAATACAGTGTGACAAAATTGCAATGAAAGCCAATTTATTCTCTAGGGTCTCTGCTAAAAAAAAATATATAATGTTTGGGGGTTCTAAGTAGTTTTCTAGCAAAAAGTACTGATTTTAGCTTGTAAGCAACAGATGTCAGGAATGGGCTTAGGCATGAAAGGATTAAGATCTTTTTATGTTTGCATATATTAGCCCAGTCTCCTTAATGTATGATGTCCTCCCATAGGATGATGAAGAGCTGTCAGAATTTGCCCTGGATGGACTCAAACAGGTTATGGCAGTGAAGAGTCGTGTTGTACTTCCTTATCTTGTCCCAAAGGTGAGTCATATAACACAATTGCTGTAATAATAAACTAAACAAGTTTGCTATTGTTATGCAACTGTTATAATCATTTTTAAAATTTGGTGGTTTTGTAGCTTACAAGTCCTCCAGTGAACACTCGCGTCCTGGCCTTCCTTTCTTCAGTGGCGGGTGATGCATTAACAAGACATCTGAATGTCATCCTGCCTGCTGTAATGACTGCACTGAAGGCACATCTGGGAACAGAGAATGAACAGCTGGTAATAAAACTGTCAAGAATTAAACTAGATATACCTCAAAGTACTAAACCACATTGGTTAGGAGGTCATGTGAGATGAATGGTGAATTCATTGCAGTTCCTAAACATACTGTACATAATGTAGCCAAGTAAAATAGTATTTCTCTTAGTCATCTTCCAGGACGGCACACCTGAGATGAGAGGCTCCTCCCTAAAGGAAACACAATCAATCGACAGCTGTTTTAGGTCCCCACCCTTCCCCTTGATCCTCAGTTTTTGATTGTGTTTCTCCCTACACAGCGAAACCGTTTGTTTTTTTCCAAATGACCTGAAGCCTGGGGCTGGTGGTCCCCCCCTGGGAGCCGGACCAAATGCCTGGGAAGGCCTACGGCCACATCACCTCAAAGTGAAAGAGGGAGACGCCTGCCTGATCTCGTATGATCTCGGAGGCAAAGCAGGGTCGGGCCTGGTTAGTACCTGATGGGCCTCTGGGTCTGGCCGGATATATTTATCCTTCCTGGGGGGTTCCCCTATCCTTTCCTCAAAGGGGGCAGCAGAAACTGGAAGAGCCACCCTGAGAGCTGAAGGCCCCTGGGTACAGTTGTGTCCCCAGAAGGCTGAGAGTCAGCAGGAGCAGGCGCCCACATCCTCCTTTCGAGGAGGCACCAGTTCACTACAGTGGATGTCTGCCTAAACCACCTCAGAATGGAATGAGGAACGTACGGCATTGCCCCACTGGCCGAAACCAGACGGACCCCATTCTCTGAAGGGCATGCCGAAACAGACCCACCCAAGTACTAGGTGGGGCTCCCCCGAAGGGAGACTCAATGAGAGAGGGCGAACCAAGCCAAAAGGCCATGTCCACCCCCTCCCAAGACTTTCAGGGCAGGCCCGAGGACTTACAACCCTACTCATCACACAGTGCAACAAACCGTGTACAACACGAAAATACAAAAAGTGACAAACACAGGCAATAAATAAAATAAAGTGGGGAAGGAATAAGTGGAGAGGAGAGTGAAAAGGTGGCCATTGTGTGAAACCATGACCAGGCCCTCCGGCCAGGAATAAAAAATTCCTCTGGTCCCAGCAAAAAGGCCCGGGCCAAGCGTGTTCTATTGTGCAGTGACTGGTGCCAAACATCAACGGTGACCCTCACTCACTGTGATCTTATGGCACCCCTGGACTGCCACTCCAGGGGCACATACTCCATAGGCTATTAAGACCAACCCTGACCAATGACCCAGACCACAGCAGCCCCCACTCCAGGCAGAAAGGCATGAAGTTCAGGGAGCTTGGCGAGAACCCTTTAACATGAGGCCCCACCGTCGCTCCCATCACTCCTTCCTAATTACATTCGGGGAATACTAACCGCTCCTCCCCCTCCAGCTAGAGAGGGGCCGGTGCTCTCTCCTGAAAAACTGACCAGAGCTAGAGCCACCTCAAATAAAATAACAAACATATACTTGCCTCCACTGTGCAGCTCATTTTGCACAGAGTGGCCCCGAACATCCTCTTCTGGGGTCCCTCGGCGGGTGCGCTACCGAGTCCTGCATTTGCGTCCATAGACACAAATGGCAGACTCGGCCCCGGCGCCCGCGTCATTGAATTTGATTGACAGCAGTGGGAGCCAATGGCTGCGCTGCTATCAATCTATCCAATCAAGAGCCGGAACCCCGTGGAGAGAGGGAAATACAGGGCTCAGGTAAGTAAAGCAGCGGGGGGGGGGCTAGGGGGCTGGTCACTGCCAGCTGTTTTTTCACCTTAATGCATAGGATGCATCAGGGTGAAAAAACACGACGGTTTACAACCCCCTTTTAAGAAGAGAGGCTGTGGCCATCAATGAACATGTAAAAGAGAAAGGGATTTTTGTTTGTCACCGTAAAATCCCAAGCTCTGAGTTCATTGAAGGACACTGCACCCACCCCTCATTTGGAGTTTGTACTTCTCACACGGCTTTGTGACTAACTGCCTTGCCATAGCAGAGAGGTGGGTTTTATTCCAGAAGGACTGCCCATAGGAGGTGATTTTCTCCCTAGTGTCCTACTCCTGTGGGTTGCGCTATAAAACCCTGTTTGGTCAAGATTAAGAAGAATGGCTGTGTCCATCAATGAACCCATAGGAAGGGACCTTATGGTAACAAAAATCACCTTTTTTGAGTAGCCAGTCAGTGCCTCTGGCTCATATTAGAACCTGCCTTTTGCCCAAGAGTAGGCCTGCCAAAAACAGGGAATTGGTGAGACAAATTGACTCAAAAGTAAACCCTCCCCATAAAATGTAAGTATACATGTGTTCTCATTAAACATAACTTTTATAGAGCAGCAGTGGGAGGGCAGCAGACCTAAAGTTAATTTAGTACTTCAACTTCCAAAGAACAGTCAAATTAGACATCAGTTAAGTATGTGAAATCATAGAATTGTTTAGTTGTTTTTGATTTAGTGTGTGGTGTGTGTGTATGTATGTATGTATGTATGTATGTATGTATGTATGTATTACACTATTCCAAGACATTTTTTTTAATTGGCACTTGGGTGCCAAATTCTTAATGGTGA
Source organism: Lithobates clamitans (assembly GCA_037952925.1). Taxonomy (NCBI): domain Eukaryota; kingdom Metazoa; phylum Chordata; class Amphibia; order Anura; family Ranidae; genus Lithobates; species Lithobates clamitans. Next base: position 5,534,415 of record JBBGZY010000358.1, on the reverse strand, counting down.
ATATTCCTTTCAAGCCACTTTACGCTTTTGTGTTTGTGTTCACCCTTCAGGAACTTGCAAATTGCCAAGCTGTTATTTTGTCTGTGGAAGATGATGCCGGACAGAGAATTGTAATTGAACATTTATTGGAAGAAACTCGCAGTTCTGATGTTGGAATGCGGCAGGCAGCTGCAATTATCCTAAACATATACTGTGCAAAGACTAAAGCCGATTACTCGGCACATCTTCGCAGCTTGATGTCGGGACTGCTTCGCTTGTTCAATGACACAAACAGTTTGGTTTTGAATGAAAGCTGGGATGCCCTTAATTCTATCACTAAAGTAAGTTCATTTTAAATAAAAAGGATGTATAAGCATAAGTAAGGATATACTTAAATGTGCACACTTTTAACTAAAATTACATTTGCAGAAATTAGATGCTGCAAGCCAGTTGACAATGATTGACGACCTGCATAGAGATATTCGCATGGTGGGAAATGATGCCAAAGGAGAAAATGTACCAGGATTTTGTATTCCAAAGAAGGTAGCCCATTCAATTATACAGATATCATTAGCTGTTTTAGTGCTGATTGATTGCATTGTAACTTTTTTAAATTGAATTTCAGGGAGTGACTTCAATTTTGCCAGTGCTTAGGGAAGGTGTTCTTACAGGGAATCCTGAACAGAAAGAAGAGGCTACCAAGGCACTTGGCCTAGTTATTAAGCTGACTTCTGCACAAGCCTTGCAGCCTTCTGTGATTGGAATCACTGGACCACTAATCCGTATTCTGGGTGATAGGTTCAGCTGGAGTGTGAAAGTTGCCCTTCTAGAAACATTAAGTCTTCTTCTTTCCAAGGTAAAACTTCCTACATAATTGTCAGCTAGTTTGTGACTAGTAAATGAGTGTTTACAAAAACTGTACTACAGATGTTTTTGGTTTTTGTAGGTTGGCATTGCATTAAAACCATTTCTTCCACAACTTCAAACCACATTTACTAAAGCATTGCAAGATTCCAATCGTGCTGTGCGTTTGAAAGCGGCTGATGCCCTGGGGAAGTTGATTGTTATCCACACAAAAGTGGATCCACTCTTCACTGAACTTTTGAACATCATTCGCCAAAGTGAGGATTCTGGCGTGAGGTAATGCCCTGTCCAAGAGACCCAATGGAAAGCATAGTTTGTGAATTGATATGTATTTTACATATATGTGTACCGATTGTCACCATACTGCACAGAAAAAAGATATAACTCTGTCAGGTTTTAAGTATATTATGTCTGAAATTTTTAGGGAGACAATGCTTCAAGCTGTGCGATTCATTATTCAAGGAGGTGGAGGAAAAATAGATGCAGCAATAAGGAAGAACTATGTGAGCATGTTGATTGGGATGTTGGGACATGATGAGGTAATTTTATCTTTACAATCTACTATATTTTTTTTTTTTACTTGTTTAACGGTTTGCACCAGATAACAGTGATATAAAACATGGACTGCATACAGTTGTAAAGTGCACATTCCGAGTCAGTGAAAGACCGTAAACCATAGTATCTGACAATTACATAAAAAAAGGTATCGTACATATAGAAACAAAACTGCAGTAATCAAAAAGATCTAATATGCTGGTGTATCGTGCATCAAGCAAAATAAGACTGTAAGCTAAGGAATATATTGAATCGATATATAACAGTCTTTTTAAAGTGATTGTAAAGGCTTTTTTTTTTGTTTTTTTAATTAACAAACATGTTATAGTTACCTGCTCTGTGCAAGGGTTTTGCACAGAGCGGCCCCGAGCCTCCTTTTCTGGGGTCCCCCGAAGGCGCTCCTGGCTCCTCCACCTCATCGAGTGCCCCAACGGAGAGCCGCATTCCATGGGGGCACTCGTGCGGGTGCGCTCCCGAGTCTTGCTGCTGCGTCCATTGACACAGACAGCAGGACTCGGCTCTGCCCCCCCCCCCCCCCCCCCCTGCCACTGAATTTGATTGACAGCAGCGGAGCCGAATTGCTCCTGCTGCTATCTATCCAATGAAGACCCGAGACAGCGGCTGGAGCTGCTCTGCTCATACGCGAAGCTGGAACAACCGGGTTCAGGTAAGAAAAAGGGTGGCTCTGGGGTGGGGGGGGGGGGGGTGGGAGTGAGGAGCTGCAGCACAGAAGGTTTTTCACCTTCATGCATAGAATGAAGGTAAAAATCCCTGAGGGTTTACAGCTCCTTTTAAAGAAGTATGGTTTTGGGTTTTTTTCCCCCATTATACTTACCTAGTTGGATGCAGCATCGGTCTGATGCTGCATCTGTCTCCCGCCGTCTTTGCACTGAGAACCGAGCCATCGCACACCGCCAATAGCTCGGTTCTCTCAGCTCCTCCACGCTCACTGGAGCGCTGAGCTGTGGAGGGGCAGGGAGCTGCTGTCTGAGAGGCTGAGACAGCCATCGGTCCAGGCACCTGGCGGATCCAGACTTCCAGATGCAGCGCCTGCACTGATCTGTATGATGTCAGCAGAGAGGGGACCTCAGACCGCTCTCTGCTGAAAACCGGTCACAGGTGCAGAACGAATTGCACTCCTGTCACCCATAGGAGAAGCCCAGTCAAACGAGATCAGGCTGGACTTCTTCTTTAAAAATCATTGCCAAATATGCAATATGGATCTCTCATATTATGTTTATATTCTGGAGTAAACTAAAGCATTACTTTACCAGTTAATATATTGGTTGATAGTTTAAAACAAAAAAGAAGTGTGTGCAACCACTTAAGGACCAGGCCTATTCTGACACTTTTTGTTTACAAGTAAAAATCAGTATTTTTTTTGCTAGAAAATTACTTAGAACCCCCAAACATTACATTTTTTAGCAGAGGCCCTATAGAATAAAATGGCGGTCGTTGCAATTTTTTATGTCACACCGTATTTGTGCACTGTTTTTTTGGGGGGGAAAAATATGTTTTAATTAAATGAAAAACAAAAACACGATATATAACCTAATTTTTTTGTAAAATATAAAAGATTGTTACGCCGAGTTAATAGATGCCCAACATGCTTTAAAATTGCGCATGTGGAATGGCGCCAAACTACAGTACTTAAAAATCTCCATAGGCGACACTTTAAACATTTTTACAGGTTACCAGTTTGCTAACCTCTATGGCCAGCCACCCCACCTGTCGGATTGGTTCCTGGGCTTCCCAATAAGCCTGATAAACTGAGGACCACTGGAAAACGGCGGGAGGGGGAATGAGGGCCATCCTTCCCGCCACTTCTAAACGTTACTCTGTGGCTAATCAGCCACTCGGATCACTTTTTGAAGAAAGAGCGGTGGCTACTGAAAATTTTAATACGGGGGTTATGGTATTTAGCTGTATTCTATTGTAAAATCATGACGTATATTTAGTTAGGCGGTCATCAAGTGGGTAATATACATACAGACATGTGTTTGTGATTTATACATATTTAAACATTACTGATTATATTGTTAAACCTTGTTTACACTTGTGTCACCATTTGGCAGAAAGTGGGGAAGCTTTGTATCGCCTCCTCACTGCCTATTTTAACCCCTAATGACAGACCACTGCACCAATACCATGTGCGTTGTGGGGCAGCTGCACTTGAATTGGTCATGTTTGGCGGGCGGTAGTGCTTGTCAAATGTACAATTGTGTAAACCCACAGCCACTGCCTTTTCAGCTAAAGGGGGGAGCGGTTGAGAGGCGGTAAAAAAAAAGTGACTCAAGCATGTGGTTTTACCACACCTCAATTGCTAGCTTAAATGAGTCTTTGTATCATCTGTAATCTTACTAACCTGTATTGTGTCCTCTTTTTTTATATCAAAAATTAATTTTGTGGTTGAAGGAAAAAAGTGTTCTTGTAGTCCATAGACATAAACCAGATGGATCCCTGTTATTTTCCTTACTGCCTTTGTGGCAATAAGAACTGTTCCTCCTACAGGGCCGGTTCACCCCAGACCATGGTGCAGGAATAGCACATTCTGTGTGTTTCCCGCATTGCGCTGGAAATGCACTGCCTTTTGTGATCTGCAGCAGGTACCTGTCTATTATTAATGGCAACCCAAATGCAGATCGCAAATGCAGTGCGTTTGCAGGCAAATATTCACATGGTGCCGCAGTACTAAGCAATTTGGTACAGTGTAGTACATGCACTACATTCTCCACGTTCTGATGTGATTTCAGTCCATTGAGTTGAAAGGAATACAATAGGGTTGTCCCGATACCACTTTTTTAGGACCGAGTACTTTTTTTCAAGTACTCGCCGATACCGTTTACCGATACTTTTTTTATTTTAATGTCACGTGACAGTGTTTTTTTTTTTTTTTTTTTTTTTTTTTAACAGTGCTTTCTTTTTTTATCGGGGGGGGGGTGAACGGTGTATATGTGTGTGTTTTTTTTTTTTTTTTTATTATTTACAATTTTTATTTTTTACGATAATTTTTTTTTTATTCTTTCTTGCAATATGTGTTTTTTTTTTTTTTTTTTTAATCAGCCCTGTTGGGGGGCTTTGGTGAGATATCAGGGGTCTTAACAGACCTCTGATATCTCCCCCTTTGAGACAGAGAAAGAGACCAAGGATAGAGATTCCCCAGTCCCTTTCTCTGCAGCCTCAGCTGCACTGAGAATGAATGGAGAGAAGACAGCGGCTCCTCTCCATTCATAAACTGACACATCGTAATCACAGGAAATTACAATGTTTCAGTTATGTGAATGGACAGAGTCAGCTGACTCTGTCCATACACAAAGGAAGGAGGAGGGGGACGGTGGAATGGAGGGGGATTGAGGGGGAGAACGGAGAGGCACAGAGAAGGAGAGGGAAACGGGGGGGACAGAGAAGGAGAGCAGAACGGAGGGGACAGCGGAGAGGGACCGAGAAGGAGAGCAGAACGGAGGGGACAGAGAAGGAGAGCAGAACGGAGGGGACAGCGGAGAGGCACAGAGAAGGAGAGAGGAACGGAGGGGACAGCGGAGGGGGACAGAGAAGGAGAGCAGAATGGAGGGGACAGCGGAGGGGGACAGAGAAGGAGAGCAGAACGGAGGGGGCATGGATGAGGATGCAGTGACAGTCAGCGATGACCGATCACCGCTGTATGTCACTAAAGCCGCTGGGGGAGAATCTTGTAACTCCCCCACGCGCGGATTACAGCTGTCCTCTAGGTATCGGGGGAAGCATCGGGAGCATTTGCCCGAGTACAAGTACTTGGGCAAATGCTCGGTATCGGTGCCGATACCGATACTAGTATCGGTATCGGGACAACCCCAGAATACAAAATCTCATGGGACCGTTCCTATGCGATTCCGGTGTGAGCTGGCCATTAGACATGTTTAATGCTGTGCTTTGTTTTATATACTATATTCAGCTTTACCTGCTTCAAAACTCCTTTACTGTTTGTTTCATTTTCAGGATGCTACACGTATGGCATCTGCTGGCTGCCTTGGAGAGCTCTGTGCCTTTCTTCCTGATGAAGAACTTTCTGTAGTTCTACAACAGCATCTCTTGGGTTAGTAGACCAGGTTTACAGTTGCCTAAGAGTTTTCTTGTTTGTCATTTCAAGTCTTAGACCAGGGGTCAGCAATCCATGGCCTGTTGGCTGCACCCGGCCCGCCACAGCTAGATTTTCGCCACTGTCCTCTTCATTGGACAGTGGCAAGCGGCCGGTATCAGAGGGCTGCATGGGGGCAGGAACCGCTGGAGTTAACTTTTTACATTAGCCAGCAGGTGATTGGTTGCTGGGCAATCCTAGCAACTAATCACCAGCCTGTTAATGTGAAAGGGTAACCAGCAGTTCCCTTCCCCATCCAGCCCTGTGATGCCGATCTCTGCTCTGCTCGCTGTACACCTGTGTAAGGTAGAAGAGTTCTACACACAGTGTGTGTGTGGTGGAGGGGGACAGAGGACACTATGGTGGGTACAGAGGACACTACAGTGGTGGTGGTGGTGGGGGGGGGGGGTGCAGGGGACAGAGGACACTGCTTTGGGGGCACAGGGACCCCATCGCCAGACCATGCTGGCTGGGCTGGCGTCAGCCACCCTTGGGTGCCAGGATGGGGGAGGGAGCAGTAAATTCAGAATCCCCAGCCACATGCTCCCTCAGGGTGAACTGGCTTTGTATTAGTGAAGCACCTTTAAGTGAGGTAAACCTGTACTGTTATTATTACTATGTTAGGATTATTATCTTTATTAGCAGGTGAATGTGGCCCTCCATGCATTCACATACATTGAATCTGGCCCTTAAGTGGAAAAAGGTTGCTAACCCCTGTCTTAGACTAACAGATTCAGTAAAAGTGGCATTCCAGTTCACCCATAACCCTAATATAATATTTGGGCAGTCTTAGCCTCTCGTTATTAGTCTGTGCATCATATAAAGTTTTAAACAGGTGTGTGCCATCATTCTGTCCTTGGACTTATGATAACATTATTCTTGAATCAAAAGAATTGATTCTTATGGTTTTTTTTTCCCATATACAGCTGATACTACTGGAATTGACTGGATGGTTAGGCACGGACGAAGCATGGCTCTAGCTGTGGCAATTAATGTAGCATCCAGCAAGTTGTGCACAACAAAATTCTCAAGTAGTGTCGAGTCTATGGTCTTAAATAATGCCACAGCGGATAGGGTAAGGACAAATAAAGCGTTAAGTGTCGCCTTCAGGCTATATTATATTTTATTTGGAAATAAAATTATCATAGCACCTTATGCGCCTCAATTACATGAAAACCCCTAACATTTGTAGTGTTTATATTGATTGAATGACAATTGATTATGCAATGTTTTATAGATCCCTATTGCAGTAAGTGGCATCCGTGGAATTGGATACCTCATGAAATATTATATTGAAACTGAAAATGGAAATTTTCCACCCAAGCTTGTGTCCCTGTTTGTAAAGGTAGGTCTGTGAACTACTCTTTGTGACATGAAGCAAATATGATTAAAAGCATGTTTGGGAAAACTATCATTTTAAAATATAAGGATACCCAGAGCACTGTAAAACATTCCTGTCCCCAATAACAGCATTGTTGCCAGAACAGGAAGTGAAAATAAATTTCAAATGGGATAGTCTGCAATATAATTGTTTCCCCAACTTTACTAAAATAAGTGCTTTTTTTTTCTGCTTCCTTCTTGTATTTCCTCTCACTTCCTGTTGTCTCCAAAAGAAGCAATGAGGGCAATAAATTGCAGTTAAAACCTGACAGAATACTACCCTTTCCACTCTTTCCAACAAAAAAAAATGCAGTTGAAGTTGCACTTAATGTAGAAAGTGTTTTAGGTGAAGGCAGATTTAATCGTTTTGCTGTCAGCTGTTTTTTACGATGAACCACTTCTGGACCAGCGACGTACCCTCATGTCACTGAACTTTCGGTGGTTACACCAGGCATCATCCTTGTACCGTTTTTTTAGAGCCTGGGTCTACTGTCTTTTAAAGGCAATCCTAGCGGCCAACTAGCCCCTGGATTACTTTTACAAGTAGTGGGTGGGGGCGTCCCCTCCCGCTACCTTTCTGTAGTTTGCTCAGGCTCTCCTGTCTCACCTGGAGACTCGAATTACCAGCCGACACGTCTGCTGGCTGGCTGGCCGGAAAGACAAACAAAGTTGGGACCAGCTTTGATCAGCTCTCCGCTATGGTATCCCAGAAGTGATGACCTGACATCACTTCCGGTTTACCCGGATGTCAACGGCACTGTTTTTAAAAAAAATAGAAAACACCGATCTTGATGCTTTTAAGGGCAGAGGAGGGATTTGGGTCATATAGATCCCCAGATCTCTCCATAAGGAGTACCTGTCACATGCCTATTGCTGTCACAAGGATGTTTACATTCACTGTGACAGCAAAAAAAATTAAAGAGCAACAGTGTAAAAATAAATGAATAATAAAATAAAAAATGTAAAGAGCCGCTGTCTACAAACCCTTTCTTGTTCATACAGTGCAGGACACAGCCAGATTTAGAGACCTGCCACCAGCCACCACCATCGCCTGCCACCAGATGCAGATTGTCACTTGCCATGTCGCCAACCACCAGATGCGGATTGTCACTATCCTGCTACCAGGTGAAGCTTCCCACTGTTGCCTGCCACCAAAAAATACCAGATGCAGCTTGTCACTTTTTAAATGTAAAGGCAATTTGGTGGCAGCCAACAGTGATGGCAGAAAGTGGCTTCTCTCCCCAGCTTTTCAGCACGTACATTGGCTGAGTCCCAGAGTGAGGGTGGGCAGTGAGACATGTCATCTCTCTGCTGCCTGCGGCTGCACAGTGAGGGCGGAACTGCAGTGATGCAGGGCTGGCATTGAGAGATTGTCATCTCTCTGCTCTCTTGTCCGCCTTCCCGCTGGCTCTCTAATGCCGCCTGCAGTCTCATGCACCCAGGCTGCATAGAGGCTGCGGCCGGGTGGCTGGAGACCCCCACTATAGAGGACTCATTTCTGAAAAAAAATAGGTGATCCCGGAGGTTAATTGGGCTATTTCCTGCCCCAACAGATCCCTAACAGCCCCAGTAGAGAGGCTTGTGGTCTTTTTCAAATCTTTACTCTGATTTATCTGACCATGCAACCTGTTATCACTGCTATAGTGGGTAAGCTAGGCTCTGGGGGTATGGACAATCACATATCCTGAGAACTAGGATCCATTTCCATGGGCGCTGAGCTTCTTCAGCACTTGGAACGCCTGTTGACTACTCTGAGGTCTTGCGTTGATGTATTACCTGACTCACTGCGTCAGATGTCCAGGGTTCTGTCCAGATGCGTAGACTACAGCTACCAAAATACTGGTCAGCGGAGTCGGTGTGCAAAAATCGCTTGGTCAGGAATTCCCTTTTTGGGAGGACAGCTCTTTGGCAAGGAACTGGACTTGACTTTTTAATGAAAAAGCTTAGTGAGGGTAAGAGCACCCTGTTGCCTAGCAAACACAAGGATTAGGGCTGAAACAACTAATCGATTAATCAACAACTAATCGATTATGAAAATAGTAATCGATTAATTTAATAATCGATTAATCGGCCAGTAACATAATGTGCTTAAAAAAAAACAACTAAAATTAGTCCTTTATAGTACAAAAAGAGCAAATAATCGCTACTGTAACTATTTCTCTCACAGTTCTACAGTAAAAAAAATGAACCCCTTACAGTAGTGATTATTTGCTTTTTTTGAACTATAAAGGGCTAATATTAGTTTTTTTTAACCCCATTATGTTACTAAATGTCTTAGACCTGGTTCACATCATGTGTTTTTTGGTGCTTTTTGCAGAATTGGACTACAGTTCATTTACATGGTTTCCTATGGGACACGTTCACATCTATGCTTTTTCAGCCGCTGCGTATTTGGAAAGCGTCTGACTTTTTTTAAACGTAAAACAGTGCTTTTTTGTTTCAAAATACTTCAATGGAGAAGCTGCAGAAAAGCATGTAATGCCTTTTTGCAGCAATTTGTGTTTTTTAATCTGCCCAACAACATATTGGCCCAAAAAAAAAATGCAAAAACGCAAATCGCAGCAAAATCACGTGTGCAAAAATCAAAACGCACAGCAAAGAGCACTGCAGAAACAGATCAAAAGCAAACTGCATAGGTGTGTCTTGAGCCTTATCCTGGCCACACTGATCAATTTTCAGATGAGAATATTCAGACGAAAAATCTTTGTACATTCGATGAATGAAAGAATGTTTGAAATTTTCACTTGTTTTTAACATTCTGTTTTTAAAATAATTGTAATTTCTGAACAAAAACCACATACATTGTCTGATAATTTCTTTCACCAAGAAGTTTTCTATTTCCAAATTTTCCCATCACTGTGATTGAAAATGAACGTCGATTTCACCCCACTAACGATTAGAAAATCGAATGAACGTTCCTATCTCTCCTCTAATAATATATACAGTCAGTATATCTCCTCTTATAGTATATACAGTATATCTCTTCTGTCTGTTAGTCTCAGAGTGGATTAGATATTTTGCTCCCTAACCATATAGTTGGTTATTTTTATTTACCACTACAGAGAAATAGTTAAGAATAAATTGCCTTTTTTTAAAACTTTACATATTAACTAAATTATACACCACACTTTTTTTTTTTTTTTTTTTTAAGGTTAATAATCGATTAATCGTAACAATAATGGGCCAACTAATCGATTATGAAAATAATCGTTAGTTGCAGCCCTAACAAGGATACAATGCGAGTCCTTCACAGGCCTCGTTTTCCAAGTACACCAGGAAAGCAGCAGTTCTTATGCCAACCTTCGAATCCAAGTCGGCTAAGCACTGCTCCAAACTTTCTGCACAATAAGCATTCTTTTGCATTCTTTTGAGTGGGGAGACAACCGTTGGCCTTCTCAGCTATCAGGGTTCGGGACATTCCAGACCTTTGGGTTCAGTCTGTTTTCACTCAAGGCTACAAACTGTAATTTCTAGGGTTGTCCCGATACCGAGCATTTGCCCAAGTACTTGTACTCAGGCAAATGCTCCCGATGCTTCTGCCGATACCTGTACAGTCAGCGGTGATCGGCACGTGGGGGAGTTACAAGCTCCCCCCCCCCCCCGCAGCTTTCAGCTGCTTTAGTGACATACAGCGGTGATCGGTGGTTGTAACTCCCCCACACAGGATCACCACTGACTGTCACCTCATTCTCCATGCCCCCTCCGTTCCTCTGTCCCCCTCCGTTCCTCTGTCCCCCTCCGTTCCGCCGCCCCCCTCCGTTCCGCCCCTCCCCTCCGTTCCGCCGCCCCCCTCCGTTCCGCCGCCCCCCTCCGTTCCGCCGCCCCCTCCGTTCCGCCGCCCCCCTCCGTTCCGCCGCCCCCCTCCGTTCCGCCGCCCCCCTCCGTTCCGCCGCCCCCCTCCGTTCCGCCGCCCCCCTCTCCTCCTCTGTCCCTCTCTCTTCCTCTGTCCCTCTCTCTTCCTCTGTCCCTCTCTCTTCCTCTGTCCCCCTCCATTCCACTGTCCCTCTCTGCTGTCCCCCTCCTTTGTGCTGTCCCTCGCCGCTGTGTGAATGGACAGAGTCAGCTGACTCTGTCCATTCACAGAACTGAAACATTGTAATCTCCTGTGATTACGATGTCTCAGTTTTATGAATGGAGAGGAACCGCTGTCTTCTCTCCATTCATTCTCAGTGCAGCTGAGGCTGCAGAGAAAGGGACTGGGGAATCTCTATCCTCGGTCTCTTTCTCTGTCTCAAGGGGGAGATATCAGGGGTCTGTTAAGACCCCTGATATCTCACCAAAGCCCCCCAACAGGGCTGATTAAAAAAAACAAACATATTGCAATAAAGAATAAAAAAAATATTATTGTAAAAAATAATTAATATAAATAAAAAAAAAAAAACACACAGACACCGTTCACCCCCTCCCCCCCTAAAAAAAAACCCCCAAAAAACTGTTGCGTGACAAAAAAATGTATCGGTTCTTGTACTCTGTCCTAAAAAAGTGGTATCGGAACAACCCTAGTCATTCTCTGACCCCCTCCCCAGTTCATGACTTCAAACCTGCTCTCCTCTCGGTTGCATTCGTCAGCTTCTGTCCTTGGGGGTAATTGTACCTGTGCCAGTGGGGGAAATGTTTTTAGGGTTTTAATCCAATCTGCTCACAGTTCCAAAACCAGAGACCTGTCCAATTTTGAACCTTAAGGTCCTTAACAAGTACTTGAGAATACGAAAATTCTGCATGGACTTCGGCAGGTGCGCCATTGCCTCACTTCAAGGGAACTTCATGGCCTCACTGGACATCAAAGATGCTTTGTTGTATGTCCCCGTTTATTTTCTGCATCAGCCATTTGCCCTGGGCGAGAAACATTTCCAATTTATAGCGCTCCCTGCCAACGGCTCCTGGAGTGTTCTCAAAGCTCTTGGCCCTGGTCCTTGCCTTACTGCGTTCTCAGGGTGCTCACATGGTGGGATACCTGGATGATTACCTGTACAGCGCATATTCTTTCCATGTTCTGTTGAATGCCTATGGTTTGATACTCAACCTGCAAAACTTTTGGCCTTTAGAGGTGGGACAAGCTGCCTTTGGGGACTGCTGACAGGGGTTCAGTCCGACAAAGCCACGGCTGTGACTTATATAAAACTCCAAGGTGGGAATGAAAGTCTAACAACTCAGAGGGAAGTGGATCTAATTCTTTTCTCAGTGCAGAGAATTCATGTTCCAGCACTGTCAGCCATACACATGCCGGGTATAGAAAATTGTCAGGCAGACTCTCAACCTTCTTGGTCGCTGGCTTTGATGGGCTTGTTGTTGAATCATTCCTACAATGTGCCAGAAAATGGACTTCACAAAAAGTCTACCACCACATCTGGAAGGCTTATTTTGCCTCTTGTGAACATTGGCAGTCCTCGCTAGTTCCCCATGGGATGTATCCTGACTTTACTTCAATCAGGGCTGGATCAGAAGTTTGCGTTGAGTACTATCATGGGCCAAATTGCACTCTCTGATCGTCAAGGCCTTCATGCAAGTGGTGGCTCATATTTTCCCCACCACAAAGTTTCTGGTGTCTCTGTGAGACTTGAATTTGGTACATTCAGTGAAGCATGCTCCTCCCTTTTGAACTTATTAAGAATTTATCCTTTGCCAACCTTACTCGCTTATTGTTTTTTCTGATTGCTGTCACTGATAGAGTGTCAGAGCTGGCAGTCTACTACTCTCGTCATATAGACTGCCGTGTAATACAAGACAGGATCTGGGAATCCTACTCCACCAACAAGAAGGCTCTGCCAATGTGGGGCGTTTTTACCATTCCATACAAATCAAAAAAATGCCGAACAGATAGTGGTATAAAAAAATGTTTTAAATCATGACAAAAATGCTGTGCAAATCAATAAAGGTGCATCAATTCAATACATCAATGGTCCATCCAACAAGAAATGCAATAAAAAAAATAAACTGTGCAGAATCAATCCAGCTGTACGTACAGTACATAAACTATGCAGTGTTTAAACAACCACCTCCACAAAGTAAGAATTGTGATAGAAAATCTTCATTGTGATAAAGTGCCTGTGCTTCACATTCTTCATGCACATCATGGGTAGAACTCACCAGATTTGATTGACCATGTGTTACAAAATGGTCAAACAGCACAGGGTAACATTGTTTACCACTTCAGCCCCGAAAGGTTTTACCCCCTTAATGACCAGGCCATTTTTTTCCGTATGGCACTGCGTTATTTGCACTGACAATTGCTCAGTTGTGCGACGCTGTACCCAAACAAAATTGATGTCCTTTTTTTTTTTTTTTTACACCAATAGAGCTTTCTTTTGGTGGTATTTGATCACCTCTGCAGTTTTTATTTTTTGCACTAGAAACAAAAAAAGAGTGACAATTTTGGAAAAAAAGTATATTTTTACATTTCTGCTATAAAACATATCTAATAAAAATCTAATTTCTTCATCAATTTAGGCCAATATGCATTCTGCTACATATTTTTGGTTAAAAATAAATCCCAATTGGCGTATATCGACTGGTTTGCGCAAAAGTTATTGCGTCTACAAACAGTTTATGGCATTCTTTTTTTTTTTTACTAGTAATGGCGGTGATAAGCGACTTTTAACGGGACTGTGACATTGCAGCGGACAAATTGGACATTAAGTGACACTTTTTGGGGCCCAGTGACACCAATACAGTGATCAGTGCTAAAAAAAATGCACTGTTACTGTATAAAGGACACTGGCAGGGAAGGGGTTAACATCAGGGGCAATCTAAGGGTTAAGTGTGCTCCTAGGGCAGTGATGGTGAACCTTGGCACCCCAGATGTTTTGGAACTACATTTCCCATGATGCTCATGCACTCTTCAGTGTAGTTGAGAATCATGGGAAATGTAGTTCCAAAACATCTGGGGTGCCAAGGTTCGCCATCACTGTCCTAGGGAATGCTTTCTATCGGGGGGGGGGGGGGGGGGGGGGTGGACGGACTGACTGGAGGAAGAGAGGCATCTGTGTTCCTGATTAGCAGGAATCACAGATCTCTCTTTCTCTGTAGCAGGACAACAGTCTTCCTTGTTTACATAGGCAGACTGCCATCCTGCCTCCCCTAGGAACGATCGTGGGTGGCTGGCGTTTGCAGGAGTGGGTCTCCGGTGGTGCACGTCCCAGACCCAGCAAGAGGAGACAACGTACAGGTACGTTGTTTTCACGCAGTCCGCCGCCCTGCCACTTGACACTGGCCGCAGAAGACAGCAGCCATCACTGTAGTAGTGGTGACTACTATAGTGATTTCCAGCTTCCACAAGGATCTCGCAGGTATGGCATATGCATACTTTTTTGGTCTAACCTGGCCCAGTGTAACCCATACCAGGAATTCAGTTTTAACTATCGATTAACACCATGCAATTAATTTGCTCTGTAATCTTGTGTACTTGGAAAACATTTGTCTTCATTTACTAAAATGTTCTCCTTACTGCATATTAACATCAATATTTTGTGTTTTCCCACAGTGTCTTCAGAACCCTTCCAGTGATATTAAACTTATTTCTGAAAAGATGATCTGGTGGTCCAATAAAGATCATATGCCTCCATTAGATCCTCAGACCAGCAAGCCGATACTCAAGGTGCTGCTAGACAACACTAAGGACAAAAACACAAGCGTTCGTGCACACAGTGACCAGGCTATAGTGAATCTTTTAAAATTGAGGCTGGACACTAACCTATTTCAGGTAAGGAAATTAAAATGTGTAAGGTTACTTGCACATGATACTGATGTATGAACATCCGATATTCCTGGGAGAAATAAATGCGAGAATGGCCTGTATAATACAGTGTTGCACATATTTGTGCCTATGGGTACATGCATGTAAAAATTCTTCTAGCTTTTTGTTAAACCGAGGAATGGTGGAGTATACATGTATTTTTTCTGATATACAGTACCTTGAAAAAGTATTCATACCCCTTGAAAGTTTCCACATTTTGTCATGTTACAACCAAAAGCGTAAATGTATTTTATTGGGATAGACCAACACAAAGTGGCACATCATTGTAAACTGGAAGGAAAATTATGATTTTTTTTTTAGAAATCTCAAAGTGTGGCTGCATTTGTATTCAGCCCCCCAATACTTTGTAGAATCACCTTTCGCTGCAATTACAGCTGCAAGTCTTTTTGGGGATGTCTCTACCAGCTCTACACGTCTAGAGTGACATTTTTGCCCATTCTTGGCAAAATAGCTCAAACTCTGTCAGATTGGATGGAGAGCGTCTGTGAACAGCAATTTTCAAGTTTTGCCACAGATTCTCATTTGGATTTAGGTCTGAGCTTTGACTGGGCCATTCTAACACATGAATATGCTCATTCTAAACTATTCCATTGTAGCTCTGGCTGTATGTTTAGGGGGGGTCGTCCTGCTGGAAGGTGTTCCTCCGCCCCAGTCTCAAGTCTTTGGCAGACTTCTAACAGGTTTTCTTCTAAGATTGCCCTGTATTTGGCTCCATACACCTTCCCATCAACACTGACCAGCTTCCCTGTCCCTGCTAAAGAAAAGCATCCCCACAACATGGTGATGTGCAGCGTTCGTTTTCTGCCACACATAGCGTTTTGTTTGTAGGCCAAAAATTTAAATTTTGGTCTCATCTAACCAGAGCTCCTTCTTCCAAGTGTTTGCTGTGTCCCCCACATGGCTTCTCGCAAACTGCAAACGGACTTCTTATTGCTTTCTTTCAACAATGGCTTTCTTCTTGCCACTCTTTGGATTGAACAGTGCTCCGTGAGATGTTCAAAGTTTTTTTAATAATCTAACCCTGCTTTAAACTCCTCCAACTTTATCCCTGACCTGTCTGGTGTGTTCCTTGGCCTTCATGATGCTGTTTGTTCACTAAGGTTCTCTAACAAACCTCTGAGGGCTTCACAGAACAGCTGTATTTATACTGAGATTAAATTACACACAGGTGGACTCTATTTACTAATTAGGTGACTTCTGAAGGCAACTGGTTCCACTAGATTTTTTAATTATGGGTATCAGAGTAAAGGGGATTAAATACAAATGCGCGCCACACTTTTCAGATATTTATTTGTAAAAAAAATTTGAAATCCATTTATCATTTTTCTTCCACTTCATAATTTATGTGCCACTTTGTGTTGGTCTATCACATAAAATCGAAAAAAATACATTTACGTTTTGGGTTGTAACATGACAAAATGTGGAAAATTTCATTGGGGTTTAAATACTTTTTCAAGGCACTGTATGCTCAGCTCAAGTTTACTCCTGTGTGCGCATGCCCATTAAAACAATGGGCTGCATTTAGTTCAGTATTGAAAAATGCTTGAATGCCTAAAAATGTGGCATTTTTAGGCATCCCATGTGCAAGAGACCTAAGTGTCTGTGTGTGTAAATAATGAAGGTTTTAAATGTTTAAAATGGTTGTCTACTTCCTGCTTTTCAGGTGTTGAATATGTCAAGTCCCTTAGAGTGATCCTTTACTTTACCCCTAGTCGATAAAAAGATTTGCTGAGTAGCAAGCATCTTACTCTGCTTATACTTATTTCCACTTGGTACCCCACTGCTCAAATTGGTTGGCTATACAAAAAACCTGGCATTTTCTGGGTTTGGTGTAGCAAGGGACTCGCTACTTTGACCCTCACAGTGGGTGTCTGAGTCCCCTGCTTCCCCAAAGGAATTTCTTAGAGCTTCTACAACAAAATAGAGGGGAGCTTTCAATTTTGGTATGATCTGATGCAAAGATTATATAGAATGTGTATACAGTGATTTTTGAGGATTTTGTTATATTAGTACAATTCATGGAATCTAAACCTTTTACTTTGCTCTGATTGGGCCAAGTACAGGTTTGCTTTAAAGTGATATTAAAGGCAATAAAAAAAAAAATATCATCATACTTACCTACTCTGTACAGTGGGTTTGCACAGAGCAGCTGTGATCCTTCTCTTCTCGGGTCCCCAGCCGGCACTTCTGGCACCTACCTCTTGTCGAGTGCCCCAAAGCAAGCAACTTGCTCTCGGGGCACCCAAGCAGGCTCGCTGATGAGCCTCTGCTCTGCATGTCCATTCACACACAGACCGTGACTCATCCACGCCCCCTCTCCTCATTGGCTTACTGGCTGTGATTGGCAGCAGTGGGAGCCAATGGCTCCTGCTGGATTGTGCTGGGCTTAAGTAAGTATTTAAAATCCTTGTTGCAATTTTACATAAGCCAGCAAATTTTGCTATCATTATTTGTGTACTTGGTTCTGAAGTATTGCTTTATCCAGAAACATAAATGTTATGCCAGTATATCCAGTCAAACAAAGCTTAAATTCCAGTAATTTCTGTTACTGGACATGTAGAGCTAGAGCAGTGGTAATTTATGTATTTCAGGAACCCATTTGTTGAGCAATGTAATATTATTGCTATATTGTCATTTGTTCCTTTCTGTTATAATGGTGCATTCCTTAAAATATTCACCATCATCAATTATATTTTTTTCTAATTTTTACCAGGATATGACTAAGATACTGGACACAGCCAGCCTAGAGATGCTAAACGAATGTCACCGCAGGTCCCTGAAGAAGCTTGCAGCTCAGCCTGACTCCGATGAACAGATTGATGAAACTATTTTGACGTGATAGGGAATCTTAACTGTTGTATCAACATTTCACCTCTCAATATCTTAAGTATGCCTGTCAGAATTAAAATTCAAGGGCTGCTATCTGAGGTTGCTAGTTGCCTGGCTGTGTTTGGCTTACTTTAGAGTCACAGATCTGGAATAAGCATGCAGCAAATTAAGCAACTCAAAGAAAGCTCTGATTTCCTTATCTATTTTTACTTATTCCAGCTCAGTAATGAAGCCATTGGGTCAGCATGACAGCCAAGCAGCTGGCATTTTCAGAAGACCAGCAATGCCTACATATTTCTTTTTAAGACAGGTTTCCCTGAAATGTTTTGTTTCTGAATATGCACTTATTGTGTAGTGCATGGAGACAATTAAAACCTTTTGGCTTTCTAAATGTTTAATGATAGCGTAAGTTTCTTCATCCATGCAGCCTTTCCAAGAGTTGCTAAAAAAAATAAGTGTACAACAAGTATGAATTAAAATCATTTGTTGAAATTAAATTGTCACACTTACCATTGGTCTTGGATCAAATGGAACTGCTGGTCATGTTTCTTAATGTTTTCTGTCACCTAGATCAGCAGTCTCCAAACTTTATAAAGAAAGGGTTCCTTTAATGTCCTTCAGACTTTAGGGGGGACAGACTGTGGCCAGTAGTAAGAGTCAGAAGAAAATGCCCCAGTATCATTGGCTGTAAGCACTGTCTCAGACCTTTTGGCCGATGGGGTAAAAAAATAAAAATTTACATAAGGCCTGTGGTCAGTAGCAGGAAGAATGGTGCCACATCGTATATGTCAATGGAAGAAATTAACCCGCCATCGTTTGTGTCAGTGGTAGGAATGGTGCTTCATCATTGATGTCAGGGGGAATAACCGTGCCCCAAGGGTGGTAAGCCAAGGGTGCATCCAGCCCAGGGACTGCAGTTTGGAGACCACTGACCTAGATCATACGATATCTAGTGGCATTAAATCAGAATGTAACATAATTATACCTCATCCAACTTCTGTCCATCTCAATTATGTGGGGTTTAAAACCCTTTGAAGTCCTGTTATACATATGTGGTAGTCTTTTTAGCAGGAGTACAATTTAAAGCAGCCTTTTTCTTAAAATTTTCAACACAGAAGGACCCTTGAAATAACCTTCCGGTCTCAGGGACCCCCTACTAATAAGCAATACATCTACAACTCATGATATCTTAGTGTCATGGACAGTGGAAAGAATGCTCCTTACACTTGTGGTCATTGGGATATGATGGGATAAGCGGGAGCTTATCTGAGAGGCAGAAATTGTTCATTGCCCAGGGAACCCTTAGCAACCTCCTGGAGGAACCCTGGTTGAAAAACCCTGGTTTAAAGTGTAAAACTCAAAGGTAAAGATATTGGGGTGGAATTGTAAGTTGCTGATAAGCACCTGTTTGGAGGAAGATGTTTCAGATGGATGTAAATGGCCTCTTAGGAATCATATCTCTGTAGTCTGTTGCTGTCTACAGAAGGCTTTTGGATGACTGGTGAAACACAGAAAGTCTAGATGTTTGTTTTTACTACCCATGTTTATGGTGCTGCACACGTTGTAACACCAATCTTGACAACAGTTGTCAAGTAATTGGCTGCTTTAAAGCTGAACTTCAGGCAACTCCTTCACTTTGCAGTCACAGGATGGAGGCAGGAAGATGTGTGAGTTGTGTTTGGTTAATTGCAGCAGAAAAAAAGTGAGGTCATTGGGCTGGCTCTAAGGTCTGGCGGGGATATGTACATCTCAGGACTGGATGAATAGAAATACAAACAGTTGACAGATAAGAAAGCTTCCATATAGGAATTTCAACTGCATATTTAGTGGTTTGCCTAGAGTTCACACTTAAAGTAAAAAAACAAGAATGTGTGTCCCAAGCAAAAATTTGTGTTAAAGGGAAAATGTAGTGTATTGCTAGGAAGTACATATTGTGAGTTTATTATAGATGGGTTTAGTTTACATTAAAGTAGAATTATAGACAAAACTTTTTTTATTTTTTTTTATTTTGAATAGTGTAAGGGAGGGTTGTAACCCCTGCCAGATTTCTTTTCACCATCTGTGTTCCATTGCTGAGATTTTCCTTCACTTCCTGTCACATAGCCAAAGTGAGAGGAAATCCCTGGACATTAAGGGAGTTCCTTGAGGACCCCCAGGTCACCAGAACTAGTATCCCCATTGGAAGATTTCCCCCTCTCCTACTTTTTAGGGGGTAACCCAAAATTTGGGATTTTCTTTTACTTTCACTGATAATGGTAAACAGGACAAATAGGGTGAATCTTACAGACAGCAAAAAAAACCTGACAGGTTTGAATCCCTCTCCACTCTATCCAAAACTAAAAAAAAGGTTTGGGCTTTAGTTATACTTTAAAGTAACTAGTACAAGACACTCACATTTTTGCATTTTCAATTTTTATTGTCCTCCTGTTGGTAGGAAGGACTATTGCATGAAGTAAAACGGATACATGTGAGACTTTTGGAGCAATTTTTAGAGAGAAGAAAATGCTTGCTTTTATTGGTTTGCTTGCCTGGGTTACTGAGGTGGCCTCCAAAGAGGCACTAACCAGAAGACCAATGATGTTCCTTAAAGGAGGAAAGCTCTTTTTGCCATACTACTTCTGTGGGTCACAGGAATGCACTTAGTTCTGCACTACTGTGACCCATATTCAGCCAACAGCGGGCTAAAGTCCTCTGTCAGCTGATGTCACACAGCCACTCTGGGCTCAGCAGGGAACCCAACAACAATGATGCGTACCGCTGAGAGGCTAAGCCAGCGGCTCCTGCCATCTCCCCAGCCCAGCACTCCAGTGAGCACTGGAGGGGCAGAGCACAGAGCCTGTGACTGACATTCCACTACTCTGTGCTCAGAACAGACCAGAGAACTGTGGGATAATCGGTCTTTAATCGTTCTGGTCTTGGTGTAGAGACAGCAGGGGACAGCTGAAGCATCGAATCGGTGCAGCCATCTTGGTGAGTGTGTTTTGTTTTTTTACATTTCCACACTTCTCTTTCTCTAACACCTAACCCCTAAAGTGACCATGTACAATTGCAGCAAAAGCAAGACTCCAAAAAGAGTACTCTTTGCATGAAGGGTAGGCTGTCCAAACTGCATTTTGTCTTCTGGTTTTAGACTTTCAAAATTACTTTAAGTTGGGCCTCAGACTAATATGCTTATCTGGTCACTAAAGTATATGTAAAGGCAAAACTTTTTTTTTTTTTTTTTTCTTATACAGTCAGACTTCCTTTTTTTTTGCTGTCCGTGTCTCATTCAGGAGATTTTATCTTCACTTTCTGTACCAAAAAAAAACAGGACTAAAAACCTGACAGAAGTTCTAACCATCTTTCTAAAACTAAAAAAAAAAAAATTGGCTTTCCATACACTTTAAGTTTTGGCAGCCTTCTCTAAACAGATTTGAGAGACCTTTTTCAGTTCTTTTCTTTTTCTCTTTTTCAACTTTAGCTCCTGAATGGTGGCTTACGTCACTTCCAGTTCCATCATATATGGCTCATCCTTGTTGGCTTTAATCCAATCACTCACTTTTCCCCATTTTTGGCTGGAAGCGTGACATGGATAACTCGCAAGATGTAACGTGAGTGGATGGGGTGGTGGTGCATGGTGAGGCTTTGTCTACATCTGCAGTAGAGAGCAATAAGGTGCATCTCATAAAATTAGAATATCATCAAAAAGTTAACTTATTCAGTAAGTAAATTCAAAAAGTGAAACATGCGTTACATACAGAGATTATATTTCAAGCTTTTCTTTCTTAATTAATTTTGATTATGGCTTACAGCTAGTGAAAACCCAAAATTCAGTATCTCAGAAAATTTGAATATTATAAGACCAATAAAAAAGGATTTTTAATGCAGAAATGTTTAGGGGTGTACCGAATGGGTTTTTTGGTGCCGAAATCGATACCGAAAAACACACTAGGCCGAAAACCGATACCGAAAATGACTGTTTTTAAAAAATATTTTTATACAGGAGATGGTCAGAGACTGGGGACATGGTACAGGAGATGGTCAGAGACTGCAGACGTGCTACAGGAGATGGTCAGAGACTGCAGACGTGCTACAGGAGATGGTCAGAGACTGCAGACATGTTACAGGAGATGGTCAGAGACTGCAGACATAGTACAGTCACACAAGCAGCCAGAGGTGGATAGTTTGCCGTGTTCAGAGGCAAACAAATGACTCTTCCGGACGCAGCAGCACTGTGGGCACATAAATCTTATGGATTAACTGCGGACAAACATCTGCAGTAATGCTTGCTCTGGGCACACACTGTTCCCCTCATGCAGCTTGCCAATGTCTGAATGCAGCCTCACCCGTGCCCGGATCAGAGCGGCAAACTCTGTGTGTCCTGGAGCTGTGAATTGAATTGCCCAGGTAATCACGTCAGGCTGATTCAAGTGTGCCGTCTGTCACAGGAGGCTGGACATTGTTACTGCAGCTGCTCGGGCAATTCAATTCACAGCTCCAGGAAACACTGAGATCGCCGCTCTGTGAGGAAGGAGGAGGAGGGAGGACTGGGGTGAGCCAGGAAGATGGCCCGGCAATGGGCGGCATTTCGGCCCCATTATTGGCAAGAATTCTCTTTTGGCAAATTGCCGTAAAGGCCATTTTCGGCCGATATGTTTTGGTGCATCCCTAGAAATGTTGGCTTACTGAAAAGTATGTCCATGTACAGCAGTGGTTCTCTAGTGCCGTGACCCCTTGATAAAATTTCCCAAGTTGTGAGGACCCCAACAGTAAAATTATTTTCCTTACGTGGGTTGTCAGCACCCAAGTCCCTTCCACTCGTACAGTATTAAAACCCCTTATGGTACATTTTAGGATGTACCACTCTTTGTTCTCCTTTCTTTCCCTTTTATCGCTCTCTATCCTAATTTCTTGTTTTTTTCCCTCATCCTTCTCTCTAGCCAACTTTCTTGTTCCTTCTCTTATCCTTTCTCTCCCTTATTCTTTGCCCCCCCCCCCTTTTTTTTTCTCCCTTCCATGTATTCTCTATTTTTATTAATTCTCTTACTCCTTGGTGGGGGGAATGGGATGAGTGGCAGTGCTGGGGGCAGTTCTGATCAGCCAACTTAGGTACTCTTAATCAGGGTCATCTGCTGATCTGAGAACTGTAGTGGGAACTTTTAATGGCAACTATAATCACAGGTAGTGTTACTCACTGTGCCTCTGACTGGTGTCTCGTAGCAGTGACAAATATGCCGAAATCAGGAGATAGGGTCTCCTCCAGCCCCTCCCACTTCACATTCTTCACCAGTCAGCTGACCTCTCTAGCCATGCTGTGAACTGAATGGGCGGCTGTAAAGAGACTGAGTGGGCGGTCGCTGGCTCCAGGAACAGCCCAGCTGGACGGCCGCAAAAAGGCTGGGAGAGTGGTGCGGGCTTCAGGAACAGCCCAAGATTCAGTGACCCCCTGGTAAATCATCATTCGACCCCCGAGGGGGTCCCGATCCCCAGGCTGAGAACCACTGATGTACAGTATAGTATGCACTCAATACTTGGTTGGGGGCTCCGTTTGCATGAATTGCTGCATCAGTGTGGCGTGGCATAGAGGCGATCAGCCTTTGCCACTGCTGAAGTGTTATGGAAGCCTAGGTTGCTTTGATAGCGCCCTTCAGCTCGTCTGCATTGTTGGGGGGGTCTGGTGTCTCATCTGCCTCTTGACAATACCCCACAGGTTCTCTATGGGGTTTAGGTCAGGCGAGTTTGCTGATACCATGATCATTAAACCAGGTATTGGTACTTTTGACAGTTTGGGCAGGTGCCAAGTCCTGTTGGGAAATTAAATCGGCATCTCCAAAGCTGGTCAGCAGAGGGAAGCATGAAGTGCTCTGTAATTTCCTGGTAGAGAGCTGTGCTGACTTTGGACTTGATAAAACACAGTGAACCGACACAAGCAGATGACATGGCTCCCGAATCATCACTGACTGTGCATGGACATACTTTTCAGTAAGCCAACATTTCTGTATTAAAAATCCTTTTCTTTTATTGGTCTTATGTAATAATCTAATTTTCTAAGATACTGAATTTTGAGTTTTTAACTGGCTGTAAGCCATATTCCTCAAATTTAAAAGAAAGAAATACTTAAAATATATCACTCTATATATAATAATGAGTTTCACTTTTTTTTAATTTAAATTCTAAAATTAACTTTTTGATGATATTCTAATTTTTTGAGCTGCACCTGTATATGGACACTGCTCTGCTTTGCCTGGGTCAGGGTCCTAACATGCCACTTCGTTTTTGTTTTTTGAATGACACAGGAAGTCTTTAACCTTCATGTTATAAGCTTACAGGATGATTATATACTAGCAAACAAAAAAAACTGCAGGCCAGCCCAGGATAACCCTTCCCACTACCACTATGATTCAGTTTTTTGCTAATGTCCTGGAAGGATGGATGTCCTTTCTACAGCTATGCTGTGTTAAAGCTAACTTATTTTTTGCTAGCACTTTTTTTTCCTTGATTTTTCTTCAATAAATACTCCTCTGTAGATCACTATTGGAGCTTTGGTTATTCAACTGCAGCTATGTGGCGCTATCATTTTCAGCCTGGCTTTTGGGGTACTGCCCTCCTGGGCTGGATGTAGGGGATAGTGTAGAAATTAAATTTGGCACTGCTTTCCAGACCCCATTCTAATTTAAAGTTACCTGTGGAGCGCTTACTAGGTCCTGACATAGGACCTAGGACATTGCACTTGTCCTATGTCTGATGACTCGCTGACTAGATCTGTCAGGCCAAGCCCAAGGAAGCTATCCCAATTATTTGGCTTGCTCGCTGTCTTCAATCCCCAGTTCCTTAGAAGGCGTAATGCTGTTGAACTGAGAGATGTCACCTGCTTGGAGCAATGTTGCTCCCTCTCTCACCATACAGCCCCAGGGGAACATCTTCACGTTGCTGCTTTTGTATGCCCAGAGACGCAAGGAGCTTTAATATGTTGCCTTTGCCCACGTACAGTGACTTTGGTTACCTCCAGTCATCCGACCCTCATCTGCTACAAGCTGTCCAGGTAGCACGAGTACCTAGGGCCTAGGCTCTTACTCTGAGCCGCTTTACCACCACACAGTCGCAGGTATTTGCTAACCCTGATTGTAGAGGCCACAGAAGCGCTACCATGCCCTATCTTGCAGATTTTCCATCTGATTTACCTGCGGCCTTAACGGCTTCCAAACTTTCAAATTGCTCCAGTCCTTGACTGATGAGCTTACTCTGAAATTAAAGGAGACCGTTTCAGCTTTATTGATGCTGTGTGCACCACTCTGCAACTAGAGGGGCAACCTGTTGCTTCCATCAGTGCTATTTCTAGTGTTGGGGCATTAAAATGTATAAGGTCTCTTGCACCTGCTTTTCCAACTATTTCACCACAAAGAACACCCTGACAAGCTGTGTCGTCCCCCCCCCCCCCCCCCAAACGTTTACTAGCCTTGTTTCTAATTACTGAGGATTTTGTACAGAAGTGGTTTATTGCCACTGTGGATCTGGCAGTGGCCTTCCTAACAGGGGTGTATTGCTCCGGTAAAGGTTGTGCATGTTTTTAAGGACCCAACTGATAAGCCTGAAGCCTTTTCTTAGAGCTCTGACCTTGCTGGCAGGTCCTGGTTTTCATCTAATTTTGGCTGTGATGCTACTTTGTCCATACACGTCTGACTTGTCAAATTCCTTTAAAATATATGCAACTGCTGCTGAGGTTGATACCTCACTGATAAAATGTGGTCAGCAGATGCCCACACTGGTATATTTCAGATGTGAAGGTTTTCTAGAAGCATCCTGTTTCCGTTCATATGCGTAGAGCACTTAGGCTAAAGTGCTGCACTGTGGAACCCTTGTGTAAAATGAATTTGATCCGCATGGTGTTCGAGGAACAGCATCTCTTTCGACCGGCTCTTGACAGTATCATCAAGAATGCTACTGGTAGCAAGGGCACCCATCTTTCTAAGCAGAAGATGACTACAGACAGCAAAATCATCTTCCTCATCTCATAGGAAATATCCCTTTCATTCCTTCAATGCCCCCCAAACCTATCCATCGAAATCCTCCAAGCTTGGTTGCCCACCCACTTGCAAGGTCTGCCAACTCAAAGTATGAACGTGAATCTCCACTTTTAAGAGCAGGGAAAACCTAACCTTTGTGGACGCATTGACGGCTTGCATCTCAGACGCATGGACGCAGGAGGGGGTTTCCCTGGGCTACAAATTGGAGTTTTGTATAGGCTGCATTCCAAGCCTTCCCCTGCCCTAGTGAGCAATGAATGTTCTTTAGCAAAAGAACATACATTACACATTAATAATTATGCTGCGAAAATTAGTGTGTGATGTAAATTGTCCTCAGCAATGCTCCTATGTCTTCTTGCTGGAGGCTGCCAATTTGTTAAAGCCCAGAGCAGTCACATCTTTATTGGTAACTGTCCCTTTCTCCATGGTCTCAAAAACTATATGTCACTTTCTTAAATTAAAATATGTAGATTTCCAGCCTTGATTGTATGTCTTGGTTTAAATAGAGAGGAAAACTGACAGAAGCTCTATCGTGCTGAAGTTCACATGCTGCCAATGAGGGAGAAAAGTGAGAATATCAGGGAGATGAGACACTATTCTTGTAAGTTTAACTCTTTTGTGTCTTCCTGGCAGCAGAGTTTGTCCTGTCACCTCTCCTTTTCTATTCTCTCTCCCTAATTTGTTTTTCCTCCGCACAGTCAGTCATTCCTATTGCTTTTTGCCCCCTTCAGCAACAGTAAATCTTAACGCTGTCTGCAGATTGACCTCTAGTGGCTCTGATTTTAGGCACAGTAGCAATAATAGAGCATGTGCAGAGCAGAGTGTGAGAGTGCTTATTAAATTTTAAACAGCTTTGGCACTACATAAAGATGGCTTAGGGCCCTTTCACATAGACATGTCCGTGTACACTGTGCAGGGGACCGACCTGTCAGAGAGCCGCTCTCCTCTATGGGGGATAAGATGAACCGTAGAGTCCGTTTTCATCCGATCAGCTAGACGGATGAAAAAATAGGTTTTCCATCCGTCACACTTTAGCGGGTCGGATGTCAGCGGACATGTCACCGCTGAAATCCGTCGCTCCATAGACCTGTATGGAGCTTCCCTTCAGGTCCACCTAAAAAACTGACAGGCGGACCTGAACGGTCCGCCGGTGTGAAAGGGGCCTTAGGCTATAAGAAGATTGCTAAGACCCTGAAACTCAACTGCAGCACAGTGGCCATGACCATACAGCAGTATAACAGGACAGGTTCCACTCAGAACAGACCTCAGGTCGATCAAAGAAGTTGAGTGCTCAGCGTCATAGCCAGAGGTTGTCTTTGGGAAATAGACGTATGAGTGCTGCCAGCATTGCTGCATAGTTTGAAGAGGTGGGGGGGGCCAGCCTGTCTGTGCTCAGACCATACACCGCACACTGCATCAAATTGGTCTGCATGGCTGTCGTCCCAGAAGGAAGCCTCTTCTAAAGATGATGCACAAGAAAGCCCGCAAACAGTTTGCTGAAGACAAGCAGACTAAGGACATGGATTACTGGAACCATGTCTTGTGGTTTGATGAGACCAAGATAAACTTATTTGGTTCAGATGGTGCCAGGCGTGTGTGGCGGCAACCAGGTGAGTACAAAGACAAATGTGTCTTGCCTACAGTCAAGCATGGTGGTGGGAGTGTCATGGTCTGGTGCTGCTGGCACTGGGGAGCTACAGTTCATTGAGGGAACCATGAATGCCAACATGTACTGTGACATACTGAAGCAGAGCATCATACTCTCCCTTCGAAAGACTGGGCCGCAGGGCAGTTTTCCAACATACTGCCTTGTAGTGTCCCCACAGCCTGTTTGACCCCGAAACTGCAAAGCTGAGGGTCCATTGTTTCTGGTGAGTGGGGACACAAGAGGGGAGTGTGGTACACGGCACAGCAATTTCATATGAAGCACTTTCTACTGATTTGGAGCACCTTGGCATGTTGCAAGAGACTGTGTTATATATTGACAATTTGTGTTGTTTATCGCAACTGTAAGCGCTGTATTGATTTTTGTTTAATAAGGAAATACAGATTGAAATACAGTGTCTGCGGGGGCCCTAAGTGCCACATAAAAAGGTGGGCACCACACTTTGCAAGAAGTGCCTTGATGCAGCATTCTGGTGTCACATGTATTTACAAATGTATGCTACTTAAACATCTGCTTTTAACCTAACTTATATTTTATTAAAAATTAAAATTCTAGGTTTCAATTCACTTTGAAGCCTAATTCCACATTTATTGTCCCTGTAAATAGGTTGTATGGAGGAAGCTGGCCCAAGCAAACTATTTACTGCACTAGCAGGTGCGCTTGCTGAGAGTGCTCTATACTGTATGCAGCTAAGGCTACATACAGGTAACGCAGAGCAGTGTTCTGGCAGTGGGACAGAGACTTCCCATTCCACTTCTATGAAATAGTCAGGCTGGATTCTGCTCAGCCATTCACTGAAATCTTTGTATTCTATAAATAAATATAAAGCTTCCTCTGGCTGAGGTGGAGATGTGGACGGATGTTGTTACAATTGGGTTTAAGGGGTTAAAACAGCCTACCTGCTAAATGCTCTCTAAAGAGGGCACCGTATGTGTAAACGAGCCTTAAATGTCTTCATTTGCATGCACAGGTTTTCATGGAATCCAACAGGTCAATCATTGCCTCCCTCCATTCCAGAGACCTGGCCTCTGTGGATATCAAGAATGTGTGCTTGCATGTCCCCATCTTTCTAGCACACAACACCATACCAGTTTGTTGCCCTTCCTTTTGGTCTGTCTACTGGACCCCGAGTGTTCATCAAGGTCTTTGCTACCATGCTAGCCTTGTTTTGCCCACAGGACATTCCCACAGTGGGATACCTACTTGTCAGACAATGTCAGATGGACTGTCCAGGCTCTACAAAGGTTTGGTTGTATCCTGAACCTTCATAAGTCACAGGTGGAACCGACTCATTGCTTGGAACACCTGGGTCTTATCCTGGAGACTGCTCAGTCTGGAGTTTTCGTTGATCCACAGAAATGTCTCCCTCTTTGCTCCCAGACATGGACCCTATAGTCCAGGAGCCATCCAACTCTGCCTTATTTGCATGGCTGACCTTCAAGTCAGTCCCAATTGCCCAGTTCCACGCCAGATCGCTGCAACTCAACATTCTAGCTGCATGGGACAAGAAGGTACAGTCACTGGGCCTACCAATGTGCCTGACACCTAGGAACAGAATGTCTCTCGCTGGTGGATCACCAAACCAGCCCCTGGAGTCAAGCAAATATTCTCTTCCACTATCCTGGAAGATCCTCATGACGAGAGGCTGGGCAGGTGTTGTGGACACCCTAACAGCGCAGGGAACTTGGCCACCATCAGAAGCTTGTCTCATAAAATATTGGAGTCTGAAATGATCTTTCTATCCCAAAAACACTGGACTACTCAACTGCCTGGTCATCCAATTCTGATTCAGTTGCACAGCATCAGCCATCAGGGAGGAAACAGATGTCTAGCTGCAGAAAGAGAAGCAGTACAACCTGATAAATGCCCTTTCTGCTCTGAAGCTCCTTCCTCACCTGCTCCACAAGATTGAGATGCAAGGCATTCTGGCAATTTTCATTGCACCGAACTCTGGAGAACGAGGTACACTGACCTCATCTAGACTGCTGGCAGACATCCCGTGGACACTTCTAGATCTTTTGTATCATGGGCCACTTTACCATCCTGCTTCACAATCACTGGCTATGATAGCATGTCTGTTGAAGGCTAGATTCTAAGATGGTGTAGTCCTTTTTGATTCAGGCTTTCATACACACCTAAAAGCTAGGTCTATATCATGCAAAGTCTACCACCGTACATGAAAGCATGCTACCAGGTGCTGTAATGGTCATGCGTACTGGGTACACAAATAGCTGTGCATGTAGCAGCCATTTTGTTCATGTCACAAGTCTCCTGTGCCATTTTGTCATAGGAAGGCATAGCCACAGTGACCTTTCCTCCCTTCAGTTTATACAATACACAAACTTTAAGCTGATGCCAGAACCACCTTATCAGATGCTTGAGGGGACAGAGGCAGATTCTCTCATGCCTATTAGCTGAATCCACATTTCCACCTGGAAACTAATAAAAATGTCTCTCAACAGGCCTGAGTACCTCGAGTGGTAACAGACACCCTGTCGTAAATGGCTCAGCTGGGGGGTAATGGCCAATACACAGTCCTAATTAACTGGTTATTAGCAAAGACTCTAAACTTTCAGTATATGTCATAACTCGTGAAATAATAACAAAAAAGCCATAGTAAGGTCATTTACTTTCCTCAGTTAATTTGTAACATTTCAAGTCCAAACACTCCTATCGTAGACATTATGAGGAACCAATGTAATCCTTTAGCCTTCTAGGTAAAGTAGACGTCTGAAACCCTGTCATATTTATATTCATTTCAAAGTGATTTTCTTGCTGGACAATAATATGCATGTTAGCAGACTGTAAACGTTAGATATTTAGAGAGATGTATACTTAGAGAACTGTATCTGGGACTTTGACATAAAAGTGGTGACATCCCAGCAACCACCCCTTAGACCAGATGATTGGTCAGATGGTCTCTGTCAACACCCCCCTTAATGTGAAAAAAAAATGTATGCAACCACATCTTGAGAGCTCTCACTAACATCAAACCAAGGAATGCCTGTCAAGTCTCAAGATGTTGGCTGTCATGAGACTTGACAGGCATTCCTGCCTGTCAAGTCGCATGACAGCCAACATCTTGAGAGCTCTCACTAACATGAAACCAAGGAACACCTGTGAAGTCGCATGAGAGCCAATATACCATCTGTTCATTGACCGAATTCTCACCCTCAACTCTTTTTTATTTCTGTTTCATTGTTGTCTCTTTGTGTCTTTTTAACACCTTTTTTTTGTAAATATTTTATTTGCACGATTTTTCTCCTTTTCATTATTAAACCATATTTTGAAAAGAGTTAAACTGTCTCTATTGCTCTAACGCAAACTCAAAGAATCCCTGTCTCTTGAAGAGTGCTACTGGAGTATAAATCTCTGAATATACCTGTGTGTGGTGACAGTGTGTATACAGATGTTTATTGTAAAATCATAATTGTATTGCTAGTCTTGTGAAAGTTCGAATGCCCCCTACACACGGTCGGATTTTCTGACGGAAAATATGTAATAGGACCTTGTTGTCCGAAATTCCGACTGTGTGTAGGCTCCATCACACATTTTCCATCGGATTTTCCGACACACAAAGTTTGAGAGCAGGCTATAAAATTTTCCGACAACAAAATCCGTTGTCGGAATTTCCAATCGTGTGTACACAAATCCGACGCACAAAGTGCCACGCATACTGAGAATAAATAAAGAGATGAAAGCTATTGGCTACTGCCCCGTTTATAGTCCCGACGTACGTGTTTTATGTCACCGCATTCAGAATGATCGGATTTCCCGACAACTTTGTGTGACCGTGTGTATGCAAGACAAGTTTGAGCCAACATCCGTCTGAAAAAATCCATGGATTTTGTTGTCGGAATGTCCGATCAATGTCTGACCGTGTGTACGGGGCATTACTCTTTCGGTAAAAGTCAGTGGTAGCAGTTTAACCACTTCAGCCCCGGAAGGATTTACCCCCTTCCTGACCAGAGCACTTTTTACAATTCGGCACTGCGTCGCTTTAACTGCTAATTGCGCGGTCATGCAATGCTCTACCCAAACGAAATTTGCGTCCTTTTCTTCCCACAAATAGAGCTTTCTTTTGATGGTATTTGATCACCTCTGCCGTTTTTATTTTTTGCGCTATAAACGGAAAAAGACTGAAAATTTTGAAAAAAAATGATATTTTCTACTTTTTGTTATAAAAAAAATCCAATAAACTAAATTTTAGTCATACATTTAGGCCAAAATGTATTCGGCCACATGTCTTTGGTAAAAAAAATGTCAATAAGCGTATATTTATTGGTTTGCGCAAAAGTTATAGCGTCTACAAACTAGGGTACATTTTCTGGAATTTACACAGCTTTTAGTTTCTGACTGCCTATGTCATTTCTTGAGGTGCTAAAATGGCAGGGCAGTACAAAACCCCCCCAAATGACCCCATTTTGGAAAGTAGACACCCCAAGGAAATTGCTGAGAGGCATGTTGAGCCCATTGAATATTTATTTTTTTTGTCCCAAGTGATTGAATAATGACAAAAAAAAGAAAAAAAAAAAAATTACAAAAAGTTGTCACTAAATGATATATTGCTCACACAGGCCATGGGCATATGTGGAATTGCACCCCAAAATACATTCAGCTGCTTCTCCTGAGTACGGGGATACCACATGTGTGGCACTTTTTGGGAGCCTAGCCGCGTACGGGGCCCCGAAAACCCAGCACCACCTTCAGGATTTCTAAGGGCATACATTTTTGATTTTACTCCTCACTACCTATCACAGTTTTGAAGGCCATAAAATGCCAAGATGGCACAAACCCCCCCCAAATGACCCCATTTTGGAAAGTAGACACCCCAAGCTATTTGCTGAGAGGCATGGTGAGTATTTTGCAGCTCTCATTTGTTTTTGAAAATGAAGAAAGACCAGAAAAAAAAATTTTTTTTTTCTTTTTTCAATTTTCAAAACTTTGTGACAAAAAGTGAGGTCTGCAAAATACTCACTATACCTCTCAGCAAATCGCTTGGGGTGTCTACTTTCCAAAATGGGGTAATTTGGGGGGGTTTGTGCCACCTGGGCATTCCATGGCCTCCGAAACTGTGATAGGTAGTGAGGAGTGAAATCAAAAATTTACGGCCTTAGAAAGCCTGAAGGCGGTGCTTGGTTTTCGGGGTCCCGTGCGCGGCTAGGCTCCCAAAAAGTCCCACACATGTGGTATCCCCGTACTCAGGAGAAGCAACAGAATGTATTTTGGGGTGTAATTTCACATATTCCCATGGCATGTTTGAGCAATATATCATTTAGTGACAACTTTGTGCAAAAAAAAAAAAAAAAAAAATTGTCTCTTTCCCGCAACTTGTGTCGCAATATAAAATATTCCATGGACTCGACATGCCTCTCAGCAAATAGCTTGGGGTGTCTACTTTCCAAAATGGGGTCATTTGGGGGGGGTTTGAACTGTCCTGGCATTTTATGCACAACATTTAGAAGCTTATGTCACACATCACCCACTCTTCTAACCACTTGAAGACAAAGCCCTTTCTGACACTTATTGTTTACATGAAAAAGTTATTTTTTTTTGCAAGAAAATTACTTTGAACCCCCAAACATTATATATTATTTTAAAGCAATTGCCCTACAGATTAAAATGGTGGGTGTTTCATTTTTTTTTTTTCACACAGTATTTGCGCAGCGATTTTCAAACGCATTTTTTGGGGAAAAAACACACTTTTTAAAATTTTAATGCACTAAAACACACTATATTGCCCAAATGTTTGATGAAATAAAAAAGATGATCTTAGGCCGAGTACATGGATACCAAACATGACATGCTTTAAAATTGCGCACAAACGTGCAGTGGCAACAAAATTACTACATTTTTAAAAGCCTTTAAAAGCCTTTACAGGTTACCACTTTAGATTTACAGAGGAGGTCTACTGCTAAAATTACTGCCCTCGATCTGACCTTCGCGGTGATACCTCACATGCATGGTGCAATTGCTGTTTACGTTTGACGCCAGACCGCCGCTTGCGTTCGCCTTAGCGCGAGAGCAGGGGGCGACAGGGGTGCTTTTTTTTTAATTTATTTTTTTTATTTATTTTTTTTTGCTTTTTTATCTTATTTTTAAACTGTTCCTTTCATTTTTTTTTTTTTAAATCATTTTTATTGTTATCTCAGGGAATGTAAATATCCCCTATGATAGCAATAGGTAGTGACAGGTACTCTTTTTTGAAAAAATTGGGGTCTATTAGACCCTAGATCTCTCCTCTGCCCTCAAAGCATCTGACCACACCAAGATCGGTGTGATAAAATGCTTCCCCAATTTCCCAATGGCGCTATTTACATCCGGCGAAATCTAAGTCATAAAATGCTCGTAGCTTCTGGTTTCTTAGGCCATAGAGATGTTTGGAGCCACTCTGGTCTCTGATCAGCTCTATGGTCAGCTGGCTGAATCACCGGCTGCATTCTCAGGTTCCCTGTTGAGACAGGAGAGCCAGAGAAAAACACGGAAGACGGTGGGGGGGGGCATTCCCTCCCACTGCTTGTAAAAGCAGTCTAGAGGCTAATTAGCCGCTAGGATTGCTTTTACATGAAAGCCGACCGCTGGCTAAAAAGAATGATACCAAGATGATACCTAAACCTGCAGGCATCATTCTGGTATAACCACTCAAAGTCGTGAATGGCGTACCTGAAGACAAAAAAATGGTTAACAATAAAGCACAGTAAACGGTAAAGTATAAATAATTACATACCTGAAAAGCAAACATGATAAAACATAATAACAATAAAACATTGCAGAATAGAATACAGTAAAAAAGAGCAGAACAATAGAGAGAGAATAGAGAGAGAGAGAGAACAATAAAACGACAACTATTTTTTTTTATTTTTGTTTGTGTTTTTTTTTTTTTTTTTACACTTTTTTTTTGTAACTGTAACTTTTATAACTGTAACCGGTTCCAGGTTCGAGTCTCTCAAAATGCGATGGCATCTTGGGAGACCCTGTGAAAGTGTGCCTAGTATGTGCAATGCTGTACGCTACGCTAATACTCAACTAGTGCATGGTAGCGTTCAAAACATTCACCAAGTGTTACTGCAGTGCTGGTTTGACTACGACCGGGGTGTACTACGCCGCTGGTGCTTGCCAGTTCACCAAAACGCTACAAAGAAAAGTGTCAGTGATCGATCGATACTGCACTTGGGTGGGCTGGACTGGGCTGGGCCGGGCGGAGGGGCAAAACGCAGGTGCTAGCAGGTATCTGGGCTGATCCCGCTAACACTGCGTTTTTGGGAACCCTAAACTGCTGGGGACGCTAGTATAGATCTGATCGGATCAGATATTGATGCGTTCAGATACTATACCACTAAGGGAGGTGTACGGTGCGTGTACGGTGCGTGCGTGGGTGTTCGCGGTACTGGCGCTAATCTGACGCTGCCTAGGGCGACGCATATCACCGCCGGGCGATCAGGGGGCTAAACCTTTATTCGGTAATAAACGGCGGGTGCCCTGACACTATAAAAAATTAACGAACTAACCAGCGTCACCCGTAACGGTTATACGGTGATCAGTGGTGAAAGGGTTAACTAGGGGGCCATCAAGGGGTTAAAACATTTATTAGATAGTATATGGGGGTCCCTGTCGCTATAAAACACTGACGGCGAACCTAAATATTTACGTCCCTAACTAGCGTCACCAGCGACACTAATACAGCGATCAGAAAAATGATCGCTTAGCGACACTGGCGACAGGGGGTGATCAAGGGGTTAAAACTTTATTAGGGGGGTAAGGGGGGTACCCTAGACCTACAGGGGGCTAAACCTTTATTCGGTAATAAACGGCGGGTGCCCTGACACTATAAAAAATAAACGAACTAACCAGCGTCACCCGTAACGGTTATACGGTGATCAGTGGTGAAAGGGTTAACTAGGGGGCAATCAAGGGGTTAAAACATTTATTAGGCAGTATATGGGGGTCCCTGTCGCTATAAAACACTGACGGCGAACCTAAATATTTACGTCCCTAACTACCGTCACCAGCGACACTAATACAGCGATCAGAAAAATGATCGCTTAGCGACACTGGTGAGGGGGGGTGATCAAGGGGTTAAAACTTTATTAGGGGGGGTAAGGGGGGTACCCTAGACCTACAGGGGGGTAATACTAACTGTCCCACCACTGCTAACTGTCACAAACTGACACTATGCAGTAATCAGGAAAAAAAAAAAAAAAAAACCTGCTTGGTGTCAGTTTGTGACGGGGGGGGGGTGATTGGGGGGGGATCGGGGGGGGATCGGGGGTGTAAAGTATGCCTGGCATGTTCTACTGTGTTGTGTGTGTGTTTGGTGCACTTACATGTCATCTCTCCTCGGCGC
The DNA here is from genome assembly GCA_037952925.1 of Lithobates clamitans. Lineage (NCBI taxonomy): Eukaryota > Metazoa > Chordata > Amphibia > Anura > Ranidae > Lithobates > Lithobates clamitans. The sequence goes on along the minus strand of JBBGZY010000358.1, from coordinate 5,498,928 downwards.
TGGAACGGAAACTGCCAGACCGAGGAGAGATGACATCACATCCTCTGCCTCTGTGTACTATACAGAGGCAGGGGATGTTTCTCATTGGCTGGGAGCGATCGCGAGGGGGGGGCCACGATCGGATGGCCTCCCCCTCGTCTGTCATCGCTCCCAACCAAATGCCGACCGCAGCTGGCACCGGGGGGGGTCCGATCGGACCCCCCACCCGCGGGAAGGCAATCACGTTTCAGGTACGTGATTTTGCCTGCCCGTGCCGCTCTGCTCACGTATATAGGCGTGAGGCGGTCGGCAAGTGGTTAAAGGGTTAATTGCTTAGTTAATTACTTCCCGCCCGCCCACCGTCATATGACGTCCTGGGCTTTGGGCGGGTATATCTGAATGATGCCTGTAGTTACAGACATCATTCAGATATTGCCGGTTTCAGCCGGCGAATCTCTACACCATAGGAACGATCATAGCGGCCGTTCCGCCGCTTGATCGTTCCTATGGGAGGCAAGAGGGGACGTCCTCCCGCCGCCCTCCGGTGCTTGTTCCGACTCACCGTTACGATCGGTGAGGCGGAGAGTGGATCCGCCGGTACCGGATGTAGATCATAGAGATTTTCGGCGGACCAGATGGTCGCCGGAGTCTCTATGGTTGTTGGAGGCCGGGGCGCGATGTTATAATGTCACGCCCGGCCTCTCCATTCAAAAAAGCGATGTTATTGACCCCATTTCTCACTATTAAGAGCACCTGACATGTCATATTGCTATTACAAGGGATGTTTACATCCCTTGTAATAGGAATAAAAGTGATCATTTTTTTCTTTTTTCAAAATAAAAAAAATAAAATATAATTAACAATAAAAAAAAAAAATTGAAAGCGCCGCTGTCCCCGTGTGCTCGCACGCAGAAGCGAACGCATACGTAAGTCCCGCCCACATATGAAAACGGTGTTCAAACCATACATGTGAGGTATCGCCGCGAACGTTGGAGCGAGAGCAATCATTTTGTCCCTAGACCTCCTTTGTAACTCAAAACATGTAACCAGTAAAAAAATTTCAAGTGTCGCCTATGGGGATTTTTAAGTACCGAACATTGGCGCCATTCCATGAGCGTGTGCAATTTTGAAGCGTGACATGTTAGGTATCTATTTACTCGGCGTAACTTCATCTTTCACAAAATGCAAAAACATTGGGCTAACTTTACTGTTTTGTTTTTTTTTTAAACACAAAACTGTTTTTTTCCCAAAAAAAATGCGTTCGAAAAATTCCTGCGCAAATACTGTGTGAGATAAAAAGTTGCAACAACCGCCATTGTATTCTCTAGGGTCTTTGCTAAAAAAACATATATAATGTTTGGGGGTTCTATGTAATTTTCTAGCAAAATAATTATGATTTTTACATGTAGGAGAGAAATGTCAGAATTGGCCCGGTAGGGAAGTGGTTAACGTGATACGAAAGACTCGGGTTTTTTTGCTTTAAAAAGAACAAACATTTACTTACCTGCTCTGTGAAATGATTTTGCACAAAGCAGCCTGGATCCTCCTCTTCTCAGGTCCCTCTTCGGTGCTCCTGGCCCCTCCCTCCTGTCGGGTACCCCAACAGCAAGCTGCTTGCTATGGGGGGCACCCGAGCCAAGCAACAGCTCCCTGTGTTCATTTAGACACAAAGCCGCGGTTAGCTAACTGACTTTGACAGCAGCGGGAACCAATGGCACTGCTGTTGTGTCTCGGCCAATCAGGAGGGAGTGTCCTGGATGGCTAAGGCAGTCATGCACATCGCTGGATAGAGATAGACCTCAGGTAAGTATTAGGGGGGGCTGCTGCACACAGGTTTTTTATCTTAATGCATAGAAACACCTTCTGCCTTTACAATCACTTTAACTTAATCCATTGACAATCGCTCTGTCTTTTGGCACTTATTTTTTTGGTCCCACGAGTTAGAACATATTTGTGCAGAGTGAGGTTGAGCGTGTCATTGTTGGCATATCAGTGACAGTGCAGTGTGAGGTTGACCAATCCTTTTTACGGGGTGGTGAAAAGGACAGTGGTCTGACATCCACATTTGTCACGAGGCCAGAGAATTTCATCACAGAAAATACTCAGTGGGATGGTTATTGATGTTTGTTCAGTCAGGTCTGGACCAGTGTTTGGCCTTAAGTAGCATCAAAGGGGCAAATACATTTGTGCTCATAAGTTTACATACATGGCAGAATTTATGATTTCTTGGCCATTTTTCAGAGAATATGAATGATAACACAAAAACATTTCTTTCACTCATGGTTAGTGTTTGGCTGACACCATTTATTATCAATCAACTGTGTTTACTCTTTTTTTAAATTATAATGGCAACAGAAAATACCCAAATGACCCGATCAAAAGTTTACATACCCTGGTGATTTTGGTCTGATAACATGCACACAAGTTGACATGAAGGGGTTTGAATGGCTATTAACCACTTCAGCCCCGGAAGGATTTACCCCCTTCCTGACCAGAGTACTTTAGTACTTTTTACAATTTGGCACTGCGTCGCTTTAACTGCTAATTGCGCGGTAATGCAATGCTGTACACAAACGAAATTTGCGTCCTTTTTTTCCCACAAATAGAGCTTTCTTTTGATGGTATTTGATCACCTCTGCGGTTTTTATTTTTTGCGCTATAAACGGAAAAAGACCAAAAATTTTGAAAAAAAATGATATTTTCTACTTTTTGTTAATAAACTCAATTTTAGTCATACATTTAGGCCAAAATGTATTCGGCCACATGTCTTTGGTAAAAAAAAATGTCAATAAGCGTATATTTATTGGTTTGCGCAAAAGTTATGGCGTCTACAAACTAGGGTACATTTTCTGGAATTTACACAGCTTTTAGTTTATGACTGCCTATGTCATTTCTTGAGGTGCTAAAATGGCAGGGCAGTACAACCCCCCCCCCCCCCCCAATGACCCCATTTTGGACAGTAGACACCCCAAGGAAATTGCTGAGAGGCATGTTGAGCCCATTAAATATTAAATTGTTTTTGGCCCAAGTGATTGAATAATGATAAAAAAAAAAAAAATTACTAAAAGTTGTCACTAAATGATATATTGCTCACACATGCCATGGTTATATGTGAAATTGCACCCCAAAATACATTTAGCTGCTTCTCCTGAATATGGGGATACCCCATGTGTGGGACTTTTTGGGAGCCTAGCCGCATACGGGGCCCCGAAAACCAAGCACCGCCTTCAGGATTTCTAAGGGCGTAAATTTTTTATTTCACTCCTCACTACCTATCACAGTTTTGAAGTCCATAAAATGCCAAGATGGCACAACCCCCCCCCCCCCCCCCTCCCAAATTACCCCATTTTGGAAAGTAGATTCCCCAAGCTATTTGCTGAGAGGCATGTTGAGTCCATGGAATATTTTATATTTTGACACAAGTTGCGGGAATGTGACAAATTTTTTTGCACAAAGTTGTCACTAAATGATATATTGCTAAAACATGCCATGGGCATATGTGAAATTACACCCCAAAGTACATTCTGCTGCTTCTCCTGAGTACGGGCATACCACATGTGTGGGACTTTTTGGGAGCCTAGCCGCGTACGGGGCCCCGAAACCAAGCACCGCCTTCAGGATTTCTAGCACAACCCCCCCCAAATGACCCCATTTTGCAAAGTAGACACCCCAACCTATTTGAGAGGCATTGTGAGTATTTTGCAGCTCTCATTTGTTTTTGAAAATGAAGAAAGACAAGAAATGTTTTTTTTTTTCTTTTTTCAATTTTCAAAACTGTGACAAAAAGTGAGGTCTGCAAAATACTCACTATACCTCTCAGCAAATAGCTTGGGGTGTCTACTTTCCAAAATGGTGTCATTTGGGGGGTTTTGAACTGTCCTGGCATTTTATGCACAACATTTAGAAGCTTATGTCACACATCACCCACTCTTCTAACCACTTGAAGACAAAGCCCTTTCTGACACTTTTTGTTTACATGAAAAAATTATTTTTTTTGCAAGAAAATTACTTTGAACCCTCAAACATTATATATATATATATATTTTTAAAGCAAATGCCCTACAGATTAAAATGGTGGGTGTTTCATTTTTTTTTCATTTGCGCAGCGATTTTTTCAAACGCATTTTTTTGAGAAAAAACACACTTTTTTAAATTTTAATACACTAAAACACACTATATTGCCCAAATGTTTGATGAGATAAAAATGATGATCTTAGGCAGAGTACATGGATACCAAACACGACATGCTTTAAAATTGCGCACAAACATGCATGGCGACAAACTAAATACATTTTTAAAAGCCTTTACAGGTTACCACTTTAGATTTACAGAGGAGGTCTACTGCTAAAATTACTGCCCTCGATCCGCAGTGATACCTCACATGCATGGTGCATTTGCTGTTTACATTTGACGCCAGACCGGCGCTTGCATTCACCTTTGCGCGAGAGCAGGGGGGGACAGGGGTGCTTCTTTTTTTTTTTATTATTATTTTGCTTTTTTATCTTTTTTTTAAACTGTTCCTTTCATTTTTTTTAAATCATTTTTATTGTTATCTCAGGGAATGTAAATATCCCCTATGATAGCAATAGGTAGTGACAGGTACTCTTTTTTTTTTAAAAATCAGGGTCTATTAGACCCTAGATCTCTCTTCTGCCCTCAAAGCATCTGGCCACACCAAGATCGGTGTGATAAAATGCTTTCCCAATTTCCCAATGGCGCTGTTTACATCCGGGAGAAATCTAAGTCATGAAATGCTTGTAGCTTCCGGTTTCTTAGGCCATAGAGATGTTTGGAGCCATGCTGGTCTCTGATCAGCTCTATGGTCAGTTGGCTGAATCACCGGCTGCATTCTCAGGTTCCCTGTTAAGACAGGAGAGCCAGAGAAAAACATGGACGATGGTGGGGGGGGCATTCCCTCCCACTGCTTTTAAAAGCAGTCTAGCGGCTAATTAGCCGCTAGACTGCTTTTAAAAGCAGTCTAGAGGCTAATTAGCCGCTAGGATTGCTTTTACATGAAAGCCGACCGCTGGCTGAAAAGAATGATATCGAGATGATACCTAAACCTGCAGGCATCATTCTGGTATAACCACTCAAAGTCCAGCAACATACCAGTACGTTGCTGGTCCTTGTTGGGCATATATTGTAAACTTTTTTCATGCAGCCCGTGGGCTGAACGAAAAAAAGAAATTGATCGTGGGTATGCCCACCATTAGAATACCTCCCTTCATCCACCCACTTGTAATGATGGGCATACATGCAACGTTTATATATGCCGAAGCATGGGGGCATCCGCCCCAAAAGGTAGGAGCAAATCGCTCCTCTGCCCCTGCTGCCCCCATACTTCGGCATATATGCGCTTTTTTTTTAACTGTGGTGGTGAAATCACCTCCGACAGCGCTGGAGTCACGGCTTTATGTATCGTGGGAGCAAACGCTGTTGCTGTCAAAATAAATAAATCCGCTCTGCAGCTGAATGGCGTACCTGAAAACAAAAGAATGGTTAACAATAAAACACAGTAAACAGTAAAGTATAAAAAAATTGCATACCTATAAAGCAAACATGATAAAACATAATAACAATAAAACATTGCAGAATAGAATACAGTAAAAAAAAGAGCAGAACAATAGAGAGAGAACAAAAAAAGGACAACTTTGTTTTTATTATTATTTTGTGGTTTTGTTTTTTTTTTTTTACTTTTTTTTTTTTACACTTTTTTTGTAACTGTAACTTTTGTAACTGTAACCGGTTCCAGGTTCGGGTCTCTTTTTAAAATGCGATGGCATCTTGATCTTGGGAGACCCTGTGAAAGTGTGCCTAGTCTGTACAGTGCTGTACCCTACGCTAATACTCAACTAGTGTATGGTAGCGTTCAAAACATTCACCAATGCAAAGACCAGGATTGTCAGGACAGGAGGGACAATAATAGCGGGTGTCACGCCTATATCCGCGCTTGCTGCAGACACGACATCTTTTTTGGGTGGGCTTGTTGGGTAGAGGTACTCGGGAGGACATGCCTCTCATGCAGCCGGCTTACTGCATTTGGTTGGGGAAGGTGAGGTGGAGCACCGTCTGGAAACAGAAGGGCTCTGACGATCTCTTCCTGGAATTTAAGGAAGGATCCAGTCTGTCCTGAAGCTCTGTATAGCACATAAGCATTCAGCAAACCCAATTGAAACAGACACTTTCTTGTACCAGCATCTGGCCTTACGGGCAATTAGGTACGGCGCCAACAACTGGTCGTTGAGGTCCACCCCTCCCATATTTTGGTTATATTCGTGGACACAGAGGGGTTTCTCCAAAACACCAGTCGCCGTAGTAATTTGGACCGTCGTGTCTGTATGAAGGGAGGTAAGAACGAAAACATTCTTATTATCCCTCCACTTCATAGCAAGAAAGTTATTACACTTCAAGCAGGCTCTCTCCCCCAGCCTAAAACGGGAATCTACAAGCCGCTGGGGAAAGCCCCGGCGAGCAGGTCGCACGGTGCCACATGCTCCAATCTGCTGATCAAACAAGTGACTAAAAAGTGGCACGTTTGTGTAATAATTGTCCACATATAAGTGGTACCCCTTCCGAATAAGGGTGACACCAAGTCCCACACTATCTTGCCAGCACTTCCAATGTAGTCAGGGCAGTTTGCTCTACGTGACTATCTTTTCCCTCGTAAACCATAAAACCACATGTATAGCCTGTGGCCCTGTCACAGAGCTTATACATCTTGACCCCGTATCTGGCACGCTTGCTGGGAAGGTACTGTTTGAATGACAAGCGGCCAGAAAACTTAATCAGGGACTCATCAACGCAGACAACTTGATGGGGAGTAAACAAGTCTGCAAAACGTTGGTTGAAGTAGTTTACTAGGGGCCTGAATTTTGTAGAGCCGATCGTATCCAGGGTCTCCACGAGGACGACAGAGTTCATTGTCATTGAAGTGCATGAACTGCAAAATCTGCTCATATCATGCCCTGGTCATGGAGGCAGAGAACAAGGGCATATGGTAAATTGGGTCAGTGGACCAATATGACCGCAACTCACTCTTTTTAGTTATGTCCATGTTGAGGGAAAGGCCCAGAAAGAGCTTAAATTCGGAAACCGTAATGGGTCTCTAATCTCTGGCAAGGGAGGACTGGGGAATAGTGGCGATGTGTTGACCAGCATACAGATTGCTTTGGTCCACAATAGATCTATAGAGATCTTTGGTGAAAAACAGCGAATAAAAATCAAGTGACGTAAAATCAACTGTTTCCACCTGAATGCCGGGTTGGCCAGTGAATGGGGGAGGTACGGGTTCTGCAGAAGTGGTGGGTTCCCAATTAGGATTGGCGAATGCAGCAGGAAGGGCACTATGGGCACGACGGGCCTGTGTTCGTCTTCTTGGTGACAGCGGTACACTACTTGTGCTTGCCACCTTACCAGCTTGAACTGCACTTATGGGACTTGCCACGTCACCACGTGTTACTGCAGTGCTGGTTGTACAACCAGGGTGTACTAGGCCGCTGGTGCTTGCCAGTTCACCAGAAGGAATAGCGGCGCTAGTACTTCTCTGCTCCATACGAGGGACTTGTGGTTCTTGCACATCAACGACAGAAGAAGAAGTTCGGGGTCTGGTACGCCTAACCTTGGCAGGGACCACAACTCCGTCGTCAGAGCTATCTGTCATGGAGCCGCTGTCGTCTACAGGATCGTATTCTGAGCCTGAATCTGACAGATGAGTGACTTCCTCTTCACTATCTGTCATGCTCAGAAACATGTAGGCCTCTTCACTAGTGTACCTTTGATTTGCCATTCTGGGCTCTAAATTTAGTGGTACACTAGTGAGACTCACAGGTAAAAAAAGCTCCTGACTGTCAGCGACTGTATCAAAACGCTACAAAAAAAACTGTTAGCGATCGCAGGGATCCGGCCTGACTCTGCGAACACTGCAGTTATGTGTGTTTAGTGTTTTGTAAGTGACAGTGATCGATCGATACTGCACTTGGGTGGGCTGGACCGAGGGGCAAAATGCAGGTGCTAGCAGGTATCTGGGCTGATCCTGCTAACACTGCGTTTTTGGGAACCCTAAACTGCTGGGGACGCTAGTATAGATCTGATCAGATCAGATATTGATCCATTCAGATACTATACCACTAAGGGAGGTGTATGCTGTGTGCGTGGGTGTTAGCGGTACTGGCGCTAACCTGACGCTGCTTGGGGCGACGCAGACCCTATCTGACCCTAAAACCTAACTATCATCCGCCGGGTGATCAGGGGATTAAACCTTTTTTTGGGTAATAAATGGCGGGTGCCCAAAAAACTATACAAAACAAACTAACTAACCAGCGTCACCCGTAACAGTTATACGGTGATCACTGGTGAAAGGGTTAACTAGGGGGCAATCAGGGAGTTAAAAAAATGTATTAGGTATTATATGGGGGTCCCTGCCGCTATAAAACGCTGACGGCGAACCTAAATACTTACCTCCCTAACTAGCGTCACCTGTGTCACTAATACAGCAATCAGAAAAACGCTCGTGGGAGGCAAATCGCATATCAGGTACGTGATATTGCCTGCCTGTGCCATTCTGCCGCAGTATATCTGCGTTAGGCGGTCGGCAAGTGGTTAAAGGTAACCATCCTCACCTGTGATCTGTTTGCTTGTAATTAGTGTATGTGTGTGTATAAAAGTTTGAAGCACCAAGAAAGCAAAATGGGGTATAATTTTTTGAAGCGAAGCAAAGCAGCGTGTAAACAGGACTGTTATCCAACCATTTTAATTAGTGACCAGGGCTTTTATTAGCATTAAAAGTGCCTTAAAAAAGCATGTCTGAAGCCACATTTTGAAGCAAGTGTAAACAAGCCCCAGGGCTATAGACCCACATTAAGGATAAGATTCCACCTTCACCAGGCAAGATGCACGCCACAAGATCTGTGAGTGCTTTTGGGGCTTTTCAGCATCAAGCTTCTGTTTGCCAGATTTGCAAAGCCATCATCTGGTCTTTCATTCAAATTTAGTTTTTTTTAGGTGGCTATATCTACAGATGCACACTAAGGTCCTGCAGGCAGCCCTTTACGTTGCCCTCTGTATTTCACTGTTCTTTTTTTCTTGGGCTGTTAGCCTTTTGTTCTTGGCTTTCATCAAGAGACACAGGTCCCACTCCCTCTGTGTTTATGATCTTCTTATACTGCTTCTAAAAAACTGAAGCATCATAGGAGTGGGAGAGATCATACTTGGCTGGCCAATGGCTTTTTGTTAGCCAGTATAAAATGCCTCCTTAAGGCGGGAGTATAACCACTTTTGTCTAGTAACAATCGTCACTGGAAAAAGCAAAAATTATGAATCTCACCAGGAACACAGGCAGCAAAAAAAGCCTGCCAGGGGTTGTAAAGCAGAACTAAAGTCAGCTGTATGGGGGAGGTCATGCCATAATGTGCAACCATGCACAGCAATCAGCAAAGCTTGTGCTTCCCTATGAATAAGAGCTCTAGTTCCTATATAGGAGGTGTGTCAGACATCTGCAAAGAGCATGGATTCCACACAGACAGCAGTCCTTCTTTACATACTGGGACATTTTTTTTTTTTTAATCCAAAGAAGTCAACTCTAAAGAAAACAGGGGACTGAAGTAAGTAATGCAGAGGTCAGCAGTAAGAGATGCAATACGTAATAAGTCATGCAGAATGCAGAGATCAAAAAAAGGTATTGCAAAGGTCAGTAGAAAGTAATGCAGTGTGTAGAGGTCAGTAATAAATGCAAAACAGTAATTATTATTAGGTACTTGTATAGCGCCGTCAATTTACGCAGCGCTTTACATATACATTGTACCTTCACATCTGCCCCTACCCTCAAGGAGCTTTCAATCTAAGGTCCCTAACTCACATTCATATATATTAGGGCCAATTTAGACAGAAGCCAATTAACCTACCAGCATGTCTTTGGAGTGTGGGAGGAAACCGGAGTACCCGGAGGAAACCCACACAGTAATAAGTAATAATTACTGCAGTGTGAAGAGGTCAGTAATAAGTTATGTGGTGTGCTGAGGTTAGGAGTAAGTAATGCAGTGTACTGTACAGAGGTCAGTAGTAAATAATGTGCTGTGCTGAGGTTAGTAGTAAGTAATGCAGCGTGCAGAAGTCAGGAGTAAATAATGCAGTCTGCAGAGGTCAGAAGCAAGTAATGCGCTGTGCTGAGGTCAGCAACAGGTACTGCAGATGTTCGAAAAGAGGGCGCACCAGCCTTGTGCATTATCCTTTGATAGATTTATTAAAAGAATTGATTGAAAATTACTCACAAGCATGTGAAAGAAACCGGCAATATAAAAGCTTATAACCAATAACAATCGGCCCGATATCAACAGTCTCTAGGTACTGAAGGAGAAAACATGAGGAACACTGCTGGCTGATGCGTTTACAAGGGATACCTTCTACCTCAGAGCCTCTTCCTCAGAATTAAAAAAAATGTGAAAAATAAAACACATTACACAGGTTTTTAAAGTAATTTATTAAGGCAGCTCCGTTGTCTCTTCCGATTTCTTCTCCCCTCTCCGGCTCTTCTGCCTCCTCCACTGACATCTTCTGCCTCTGCCGGTTCTTCTCCCCACTCCGGGTCTTCTCTGCTCTCTGCTGATGTCTTCTAGCCCTCTCCGGTTCTTCTCCATCTGTCCGCTATCTTCTCGCTCTTTTGCCGGGTCTTCTCCGCTGTCATATCCCTCTGTTCTTCTTCCAATGTTGACTCGACGCTCTCTCCCGCTCTAATGCTGGGTGCGTGGTGTGCCACTACTTATATTGGCATAGGGCGGGGTCACCGGAGGCCCCCCTTATGATGTCACCACCCATCATGCCCCGGGTGGTGATGTCATAAGGGGTGGGGCCTCCGCATGACATCACATGGTGACCCCACCCCATGCTAATATAAGTAGTGGCACACTACACACCTGGCATTAGAGCGGAGGAGAGCATCAAGTCAACTTCAGAAGAACAGAGGAAGAAGACAATAGAGAAGACCCAGCAAAAGAGAGAGAAGATAGCGGAGAAGACCCAGCAGAGGCAGAAGACAGTGGACAGAGGGAGAAGAACTGGAGAGAGAGCGGAGAAGATCCTGGGAGGGGAGATAAAGTCGGAAGAGACGCCGGAGCTGCCTTAATAAATTACTTTAACACCCTGTGTGCTGTATTTTATTTTTGACACTTTTTTTCAGGTGAATGGGTAGGGGTACAATGTAGCCCATACTCATTCACATAGGGTGTGGGGGCCGGGATCTGGGGGCCCCCTTGTTAAAGGGGGCTTCCAGATTCTGATAAGCCCCCTGCCCACAGACCCCAACAACCAATGTCCAGGGTTGTCGGGAAGAGGCCCTTGTCCTCATCAACATGGGGAAAAGGTGCTTTGTTGAGGGCATGCAGCCTGGTACGGTTCGGGGGGGGGGGGGGGGGGATTCGCTTGTCCCCACCCCCTTTCCTGACCTACTGGGCTGTGTGCTTGGATATAGGTCTGGTATATATATGGTGTAAATTCATAAAAAATAAGCAAAATATATATTATTAAATCCTTACTTTACAGCATTTCTTCATTGCAGTACTGTATGTCAGTAATAAGTAATGCTGTGTGTATAGGTCAGTAGTAAGTAATGCTGAGCAGTAATAAGCAATGCAGTGTGCAGAGGTCAATAATACGTAATGTGGTGTGCTGAGGTTAGCAGTAAGTAATGCAGTGTGTGAAGGTCAGTAATACTGAATGCAGTGTGCAGAGGTCATTGATAAGTAATGTGTTATGCTGGGATTAGTAGTAAATAATGCAGTGTACAGAGGTCAATAGTAAGTATTAGAGTGTGCAGAGATCAGTAGGTCAGTAATAAAAGTGCTTCCCCTCCTGCTATGCAGAGCAGCACAGGGAAGGGACTGCAAGATATTTAATACTACTTGTTTGTGTGCTGCTCCCCCTCTTGCGTCCGCCCCAAGAAACTGTATGTGACACAAGTGTGAGGAGTATAGTGGGAGCGGCTCCAGAACAAGTAGTAGTAAATATCAACAGCCACTTCCCTGCGCTGCTCTGTATATAAGGTGAGGAAGCACTTCTGGTTAGGGCAATCATAGCATTACCACGCTTCCTTGGATAGATCCCTGTTATATAATATTCCCCCCCCCCCCCCTTCATTACTGCCCCAGCAAGCTATATAAAAAGTTATGTAGGAAGGTGAACGCAAGCGTGGAGGAGCTGGGCCAGCACAGAAGCAATGTCACTCCCAGAAAAAGAGAGGGCTATAACGACAAGGAGGGAGGGATGTTCTATCTAGGGCAGGGGTAGGCACCTGGGGTCCTCCAGAACTACAAGTAACATCATGCCTCTGGGAGTAATTGTAACTGCCAGCCTTGCGATGCCTCATGGGAAACGTAGTTCCACAACAGCTGGAGGGCCCCAAGGTGCCTACCCCTGATCTAGGGGATTGACTCTTTGAAGTAGTCAAATTTGGTATTCAGAATCTCATTGCAAGTTAAAGAAAATGAATTCTGGAAAGGCAACTCTGCAAGGAAGCAATTGAAGTGGCAGACTTTTGTGTGTTTTAGGTTGGTGATGGGCTGACATCTTAGTAGATTAGGGGTATTATTAGAGACATGATGTATACAAGGTGCAGGATGTAGCTGTGTGGACTGTCACCATGTCCTTTTCCTGCTTTCCCCAAGGGACATCTAATCAGATGAGAGCTCTCTCCGGCCCGGAGCCCAGTGTTATCTAGTGACCCCGAGCCTCCTGAATTCCTCAGAAGGAGGACATTACTGACGGTACTAGGATTTCATGGGGAATAAGTAGACATCGTAGAAGTCACAGGCCAGCGGAAGACAAGAGCCCCCATAGCTGCCAGGACACAAAATGGTGTCTGACCACACAGCGCTCGCTCCCAAGCCTTTGGACGGGAGCCGCCCCGAGCGCGCACACAGGTGGGGCTCTTGTGGGCGGGGTGTGCGCATGCGCCTGTCCGCGCGGTCTCGCTGTCACTTCCGGCTGTTTGTCCGGGAAGCGGATTCGGTCGGAACGGAAAGCGCGGATCCCGGGAGCCGGCCCACCCACTGCACAGGCCGCCGTTGCCATGGCCCGGGATTACGACCATCTCTTCAAGCTGCTTATCATCGGAGACAGCGGTGAGAGCCCCTGCCAGGGATGGAGGACATGGGGCCATTCTGGGAGAGGCCCTTCTGGTCAGCTGCAGCAATGGGCACAGGGGGAGGAGGTGTGGGAGTGACCGCTGGGGGGCGCCCTTCTGTTGCCTCAACCCGGACTTCGTTGTCAACTCTGGAGCTGTGACTTCGTGCCGGGCTGTCTGTAGAGTTGTCACTGCCTGTGTCTTTCTATCACTCCATACAGAGCACAGGGGGCTGACACCGGCTGTCTATGGCTAGGCAGCTCACCTTGTGTCACCGGCCATGGGGGATGGGCGTAATGGTACTAGAAGGGTTCAGGGCTGGAATGATACAATGGCAAGTGTGGGAGGCTATGGGATGTAGAGGTAATGGTACTATGGGGTTGGTGGAGCCCATGGAATGCTGGGTATATTGGTACTATGGGGGTTTATAGGATGATGGGTCTAATGGATACTATGGAAAGTGTGAGTGCTGGCTGGTATGTGTCCAGCAATGGGATACTGTCGGGGGCAGTATGGCAGGACATGGGGTGTTAGGTGTATTGATGTCAATACATGTCCAGTATTAAGGCAGGGGATGATGGGTGTAATGATACCATGGCAAGCGTTGTAGGACAAAGGATGATGGGTGTAATGATACCATGGCAAGCGTCGTAGGACAAAGGATGATGGGTGTAATGATACCATGGCAAGCGTCGTAGGACAAAGGATGATGGGTGTAATGATACCATGGCAAGCGTCGTAGGACAAAGGATGATGGGTGTAATGATACCATGGCAAGCGTCGTAGGACAAAGGATGATGGGTGTAATGATACTATGGCAAGCGTCGTAGTACAAAGGATGATGGGTGTAGTGATACCATTGCAAGCGTCGTAGGCCAAAGGATGATGGGTGTGATGATACCATGAGAGGCGTCATAGGCCAAAGGATGATGGGTGTGATGATACCATGAGAGGCGTCATAGGCCAAAGGATGATGGGTGTAATGATACCATGACAAGAGTCGTAGGACAAGGGATGATGGGGGTAATGGTAGCATGGGGGGGGGGGTATGGGAGTCTACAGGGTGATGGGTCTAATGATACTATGGAAAGTATTGTTACTGTCCTGTATGTGTCCAGCCATGGGATGAGAGGAACGATGATGATAATAGTAGTATGTCTTGGTTGGGAGCATTGCAGGACATAGAATGTGGGGTGTATTGATGTCCTGTATTAAGGCAGGGGATGATGGTGGTAATGATTTCATTGCAAGTGTCGTAGAACAAAGGACGATGGGTGTAATAGTACTATGGGAAGTGGGAGGCCATGGCATGATGGGTAGTATGAACCCATGAGGAGTGTGGGAGGCTATGAGATGTTGGGTGTAAATTATGATACCATGGCAAGTGTGGGAGGCTATGATAGGACTTAATGGTACTATGGGGGTGGTGAAGCCCATAGAATGCTGGGTATATTGGTAATATAATGGATACTATGGAAAATGTAGGTACTGGCTGGTATGTGCCCAGCAATGGGGTACTTTTGGGGGCATGTGGTAGGACATTGAATGTTAGGTGTATTGATTGCAATACTACTGTTCTGTATTAAGGCAGGGGATGATGGGTGTAATGATACCATGGCAAGTGTCCTAGGGCAAAAGATGATGGGTGTAATGGTACAATGGGAATTGTGGGAGGCCATTGTATGATGGGGTTATGAGAGTCTACAGGATGATTAGTCTAATGACACTATGGAAAGTGTGGTTGTTGGCCAGTATGTGTCCAGCCATGAGATGAAAGGTTGGGTGGATGTTGGTACTATGTATGGGGAGCATTGGAAGACCTAGAATGTTGGGTGTATTGATGTCAATACTACATGTCTTGTATTAAGGCAGGGGATGATGGGTGTAATGATACCCATGGCAAGTGTCATAGCGCAAAGGATGATGGATACAATGGTACTATGGGGTTGATGGGTGTAATAGTACTATAAGAAGTGTGGGAGGCCATGGTATGATAGGTATAATGGTACCATAAGGAGTGTGGGAGGTCATGGGATGTTAGGTGTAATGATACCATTACCATGGCAAGTGTGGGAGGCTATGATATGAGTTAATGGTGCTATGGGGGTGATGAAGCCCATGGAATGTTGGGTGTATTGGTACTATGGAAGTCTATAGGATGATGGGTCTAATGATACTATGGAGAGTGTGGGAGCTGGCCAGTGTCCAGCCATGGGATGAGAGGTGCAATATTGTGGGGGGAGAATATGGGAGGACATGGAATGTTTGGTGCATTGATATCAATACTATGTCCTGTATTAGGGCAGGGGATGATGGGTGCACTGGTACTAGGGAGTGTATGGGAGTCTATAGGATGATGGGTTTAATGATCCTATAGGGGGTGTGGAAGCTGGCCGGTATGTGTTAAGCCATGGGATGAAATGTGTGGGGAGTATGGAGGAACATGGTATGTTGCTTGTGTTGATGTCAATACTACATGTCCTGTATTAGGGCAGGGGATGATCGGTGTAACAGTACTATGGGAGGTGTGGGAGACCATGGAATGTTGGGTGTATTGGTACTATGGTATTAGAGTCTACACAATGATGGGTCTAATGATACTATGGAAAGTGTGGGAGCTGGCCAGTATGTGTCCAACCGTGGGATGAGAGGTGTGATGATGGTACTACGTATGGGGAGCATTGGAAGACATAGAATGATCGGTGTATTGATGTCAATACTACATGTCCTGTATTAGTGCAGGGCATGATGGGTATCATGATGCCAGTACAATGGGGAATGTGGATGGCTTTGGAGTTTTAGGTTTGTGGTAGGCACTCAGTACATGTTTTGTGCCTGGCCATGGGGTGTTGGGTGTAATGATGCTCCTACTACTATGGGGAATGTCAGAACTGGCTAATACATGCTCTGTCTCTGGGATATAATGGGTGTAATGATGCCATTAGATGATGGTTGTATTGATGCCATTACTGTTGGTGGGAGGGGAGAGCTTACCAGTATGGGTTTTGTCTAGCCATGGGATAATGCCAGTACTGTGGGGAGTATGGGAGCTGGTTAGTATGTGCGCTGTTAGGCTGTGGAATGATAGAAGTAATGGGGAGTGTAGGTGAACATGGGATGATGGGTGTTCTGATGCAATTTGGCATTCTGCTTCTGGCAATGGAGTGGTGAGTGTAATGATGCCCATACTATGGGTAGCGTCAAAGTCAGCCAGTACATACTCTAGCGGTGTAATGATGTTGGTATGTTTTTGTGTCTGTGGGATGATAGGTGCACTGATGCCATTTAAATTGAGTGTGTTAGAGGCTATGGGGTTATAAGTGTGTGGGATCTGGTCAGTATATGTTCTGTGTCTGGTGATGGGATTATAGGTGTAATAATGCCAGTGGTGTCCGTTTATAAAACAGAAATCAGCCGTGATGATCTCTGGGGTGTACCGGTTTATGTAGCTGAGATAAGGAGCAGAGAACATGTTCTCCGCTTCTCATCACAGTACATGAATGTTTTGTCACAAACGGCAAGTTTATAAAAGTGACATCTGAAGATCTCATAGCTTTTACACTGAAATATCTCCGGTCCAGATTCACCAGCTCAGAGGTGGAGAATCTGGGAGAGAAGCTGGTGTGATAAGAGATAGAAGGCTTCTTTCTTCCTAATATCGGCACCTGTGGGTTAAAAGATATATATATATATATATATATATATATATATATATATATATATATATATATATATATATATATATATATATATATATATATATATATATATATTATATTCATATATTCTCTATCCGCTATCCCATAGGGATGCATGTATGTCTGTATTTCATCCGAAAACAGATGGATGAAATACAGACATACTGTCCGTCCGCACGTGAGAAAGGGGCCTTAAACTTTTAGTTTCACTTTTTGAACTCGGCTGCAATGTAATCTCACGAGATTACGGGCAGCCCACCCACTTTTACACTGATCTCGGCTGTTGTTAGAGGAAACACTTCTCTGTTCTCCCTCTCAGAACTGAAGTTCTCAGTTTCATAAACTGGCTGCAGAGGAGATCATTTTCCTCTGAGAAAAAACCTCTCAGTTTTATAAATGTACAGCTCTATGTGTACTGAGTCCAGCCAAACGGTGATGGGTATACTTTAGGGAATGTGGGAGAACATAGGATGTGCCTTTCCATGGAATGGTAGGTGTAATTATTCCATTACAATTGAGGGGACAGAGCTGACCAGTAAAACCAAATTTTGTTTGGTTATGCGATGATGGGTGTAATGATGCCAGTACTTTGGGAAACGTGGGAGTTGCTCAGTATGTGTACTGTGGAAGACTTTTGGCTTTGTTTATACTAAACGATTACATGCATGTTTCCTGCAGGGTCGTGTTCTGGCAACACGGGGATGCGCAGGTATTGTGTGCATCCCCGTACTGGCAGTCCTATTGACTGTTGGGAATCAGCGGCTGCATAAACACAGCCGCTGACTTCCAAAATTACATCTGTGTGGATACATGTCCCCAAACTCACCCAGGATGCATTGCGTTTAGGGCTGTACACCCACATGAATGTCATATTGGGAGCAGTGTCTGTGTCCTAATAGGCAACAATGGGACTGCAACTGCTGTCATGGAAATGCATGCAACACCTGTGCATCGACAAGAACACGGCCCTACATGGGGCCTTTGACTCACTGGTAACTCCGTTATTATATATGCTGTGCGGCTTATACTTGTAATTAGGGCTGAAACAACTAATCGAATAATCGACAACTAATCGATTATGAAATTAATCGATTACTATTATCATCGATTAATTGGCCAGTAACATAATGTGGTTAAAAAAAAAAACTAAAATGAGCCCTTTATAGTACAAAAAGAGCAAATAATCGCAACTGTAACTATTTCTCTCACAGTTCTACAGTAAAAAAAATGAACCCCTTACAGTAGTGATTATTTGCTTTTTTTGTACTATAAAGGGCTAATAGTTTTTTAACCCCATTATGTTACTAAACGTCTTAGACCTGGTTCACATCTATGTGTTTTTTGGTGTTTTTTGCAGAAACGGACTACAGTTCATTTACATGGTTTCCTATGGGACACGTTCACATCTATGCTTTTTCAGCTGCTGCGTATTTGGAAAGCGCCAGTGACTGTTTTTTAACGCAAAACAGTGCTTTTTGTTTCAATATACTTCAATTGGAGAAGCTGCAGAAAAGCATGTAATGCATTTTTGCAGCAATTTGCGTTTTTTAATCTGCCCAACAACAAATTGGCCAAAAAAAATGCAAAAACGCAAATTGCAGCAAAATCGCGTGCGCAAAAATCAAAACGCACAGCAAAGAGCACTCCAGAAACAAATCAAAAGCAAATTGCATAGGTGTGTACCGAGCCTTATGCTCGGACCTCCTGCTCTCTAGCTCCCTTGTTACCTCCTCCCATGCTCGCCTTCGGGACTTCTCCAGAGCCTCTCCCATCCTCTGGAATTCCCTGCCCCAGTATGTCCGATCAGCCCCTACCCTGTCAACCTTTAGGAGATCCTTGAAAACTCATTTATTCAGGGAAGCCTATCCCACACCCACATAACTGTCCCTGAGCCACCCCCATCAAATCATTCTTTGCAGCTATTACCTTTTGTACCACCACCCCCTCCCTTTAGAATGTAAGCTCTACGAGCAGGGCCCTCCTGTACCTTTTGTATTGAACTGTACTGTAATTGTGTTGTCCCCCTTATACATTGTAAAGCGCTGAGTAAACTGTTGGCGCTATATAAATCTCGTATAATAATAATAATAATAATAATAATAATAATATGCTGGTCACACCGATCCATTTTCAGATGAGAATATTCAGACGAAAAATCTTTGTACATTCGATGAATGAAAGAATGTTTGAAATTTTCACTTGTTTTTAACATTCTGTTTTTAAAACAATTGTAATTTCTGAACGAAAACCACATACATTGTCTGATAATTCCTTTCACCAAGAAGTTTTCTATTTCCAAATTTTCCCATCACAGTGGTTGAAAATGAACGTCGATTTGACCCCACTAACGATTAGAAAATCGAACGAACGTTCTTATCTCTCCTCTAATAGTATATACAGTATATATCCTCTAATAGTATATACAGTATATCTCTTCTGTCTGTTGTCAGAGTGGATTAGATATTTTGCTCCATAACAATATAGTTGGTTATTTTTATTTACCACTGCATAGAAATATTTAAGAATAAATTGCCTTTTTTTAAAACTTTACATATTAACTAAATTATACACCACACTTTTTTTTTTTTAAAGGTTATTAACTGACTAATCGAAACAATTATCGACCAACTAATCGATTATGAAATCAATCGTTGGTTGCAGCCCTACTTGTAATGCTCGTATTTATTTTTCATTTTTAGGCCACGTTCACACCTGAGAATTTTGCACCTCAAACCTTTAAAGGCTAACTCCATTTTTACACCTTGTTGCGTGTCACACTCATATTTAGGGTGTAACATGGTGTCAAGCAGGCTCCCTTTCCTCGCCCATCCCCAAAATGACCACCACTCTGACAGCGATCTGGGAATCTTCTTTCCCTTAGCAGGTGTCGGAATTGAAAATGAGTGCAGGCAAACTACAAGTCCTGTCTGCCACCTCAGCAGACAGACTTTTAGTTCTCAATAGAACACAAGTCTGGTGATTGCTGCTTTTGTAGTCCTTTGACATTTCCTGCAGCTCTCTAAAAGCCTATAGAGCTGGAGGAAGCATCTGCATGAGCCTGGCATTGCACCTGCAGTCCACTGATCACAGCTGCAGTGCTTTGCAGGTTCATTTTCCCCAAAAAATATAAATTCACATTTTTATTATGCAAATATATGTGCATTTATAACAGGGATTGACAAATCCCAACACCCGGTCGCTATGCCGACTAGAAATTACATCCTGGCACATGGACTTTTGTCAGCCTAGCTGGCCTGGGTATGGGAGGTTGCAAACTTGCTGGACTGATTCTTTCACAGACTGACCCAAGTTGGCAGCTGCATTCACAGAGAGCCGTAGAACTTGCACACCATCGGCTGCTTGGTGTGACAGTGAGCCCACCTTGCCGCTGATCGCAGGAGGGGGCCAGGATCCGGACCCTGGCTGGGGATTCTACCTAGCTCGACAGCTCGGTGTGACAGTGAGCCAGTCATGCCGCTGATCGCAGGGAGGAGCCGGACCCTGACCAGGGATTCTGTCTAGCCCAGCTGCTCGATGCGAGCCCTCACTGTTGTGCCGCTGATCACAGGGGAGGGGAGCTGGACCTGGCTGGGGATTCAGCCTGCTGCCTTAATGAAGCAGAGATCCAGTCGGGATCCCAGGGGAGCAAGTTAGTCAGCTTTGCTGAAGAGATCCAGCTGTACCCAGCCAGGTGTGTCAATATTGATGGGATCCGCTGCCCAGAGAGATCAGCTCCTTAGGAATCCAGAGCTTGGAGGGTCGGGGGAAGGGGAGCTAAATGCTGCGGTGGCTCCTACACAATGTCAGCTAGGTGAGAAGCCTCGGTAGTGCCTATTCGTGCTACCTCATCAACAGTGCAGTCTATTAGTGCCCATCAGTGTCTAAAAAAAAAAAAAAAAAAAAACTATAACATTTTCTTGTAGGTTCAGTGTTGCATGACTGCGCAATTGTCATTAAAAATGTGACAGCGCTGAAAGCTGAAAATTGACCTGGATAGGAAGGGGGTGAGGAGTGCAGGAGTGCCCAGTATTGAATTTGTTAACCTCTAATAACAAAAAAAAAAACTTTAGTTCTGCTGCTTAATTTATTTTTATTTCTTGCTTCTTCACATACAGGCGCCTTCTGTGTAAACCTGTGTCGTGCATCTGTAAAGATACATATCAGGGCTACATAAGAGAAGAGGTTTTGTCACGGAACATAAAAAAAGCTTTGTTCGTTTAAAAAAAATAAAATAAAAATGTCTAACTTTTTTAGCTGGCTCCTAGATTCAAAGCAAATTTGTCGAGCCCTGAAATTACTATTTTTTTTGGAACATGGGGACATAACCATTAAGGCCTCGTGCACACAGGACATTATAAACACCAGTAGCGTTAGCTGTAGAAGAAGTTTTTCAGCGTTTTGTTCAGTAGCATTTTTTCGCTTTTTTTAATTTAATTTTTTTTCTTTTTTTTAAGCAAAACTATACTCCCAAAAAAGCTTATGGCTCAAACGCGTTTCGGCATGTTTAAGCTTTTATCAGAGATGAAGTGTTTTTACAGCTGAAAAACTCCTCAAAACTCACTAGTTCTGTGTTTTTTTTCTTTTTCCAGCCGCCTATCTCTCAGAACAAAATTGAGTCAGACTGAGCACTGCTTAGCCATTCACAGGGGGCTTTGCGTTCTATGAATGAAAACAAAGCTTTATCTGGTTGAGGTGGATAATGTCACTATCTGTCATTCATAAAATACAAAGCTCCCTGTGAATGGTTGAGCAGCCCTCAGCCAGGCTATATTTTGTTCCAGGAGGAGAATGGGAAGTCCCCATTCTGCTGCCCTAACCAAGTGCTGTATACTGTATATAGCCTAAGCTACATATGTTATATAGTGCTCAAAGCCTCTACATCGGTTAGTGAAGTAAATATTTCATTTGGACCAGATTGGGAATAAAATGGAGATCAGCTTTAAAATTGCCTGAATATGCTATGATGTAATGTGAATATAGCCTCATACCATTAGGCCTCATGCACATGAGACAACAGTGCAAACTCTGCTGAACACATTTTTAAAAGCTGAAACCGGCGGTTAGAAATGCCGGTTTTGCCGCGTTTGCGTCTAGAAGCGTCTGCAGAGCAGAAAATAACATTTTGCGACTCAACTTTGGGGCCCCATATCTCGGGGCCACTTGGTGCTAGAAACCCCAGAAATATGGTGTACTAACACAGTAGACCTAGCACTATAACATATCCAAATTTGGGGTTCCTGGCACTAAGTGGCCCCAAGATATGGGGCCCCAAAGTCGGGTCGCAAAATGTCAAGCACTTCTGCAGCAGAGAATGACATTTTGTGACCCGAATTTGGGGCCCCATATCTCAGGGCCACTTGGTGCTAGCAACCCCAAATTTACTTATATTATAGTGTTGGTCGAACTGTGTTAGCCCACCAAATTTGGGGTCCCTAGCTCCAAGTGGCCCCAAGATATGTGCCCCCAAATTCGGGTTGTAAAGAACACTTTTAAATGCAAACGCAGCTAAATGCGGTACCGGCGTTTAGCCGCGTTTGGCGTCTGAAACGTGGAAAACTTTTGCGTCTGAACCCATTTTTTTTGCTTCCGGAAAAACGAGGTTAAACGCAACTGCCTAAAAACGAGACTCTGTACATGGACACATAGGATAACATTGAATGGGTTCAGGGGCAGTTGAAAAAAGTGTCCAACTGCCTCTGAACGCGAGTTTAACAGCATCTCGTGTGCATGAGGCCTTAGAACTTTTAGCTGTGCTGTTTAAAGCAAATATCTAGCCACCTTATTGGTCTTTATGCCCAGTCATCCTACAGCCCATTACCCCTTTCATAGGCATGTATGCACACACTTTAGAAGTGTAGTGGAATAAGTCACCTTTTCTGTCCTTTATGAGCTAATAATAAATTCTGTAGGTCTTACTGGATTCATTAGGCCTAAACAGATCGGTGCAGACTGCCCTTTGGACAGAAAGTGGACATTCATTGTCTCTGTATTGACCGAACATGTTTGTCAGCCTTAAAGTGGTGGGCCAGCTGAAAAAATTTTTTTTTTTAAAGTCAGCAGCCACTCTCGGGTCCCTGCGCCGCCATTCCATCTAAGGGAAACAGGCAGTGGAGCCTTGCGGCTTCACTACCTGTTTCCTACTGCGCATGCGCGAGTTGCGCAGCGCTTTGTGAATTGGACGTGATGTGTTGTGGGACACACACAGTTCCCAGAACACACCGCGCCCCATTCCCCAGAAGACAACGCGAGGAGGAGAAGACTGAAGATCACCGCGTTGTAGGAAGTGGCAGATTAGGAAGATCTGCCTAGCAACAGCCATTTCTGGTAAAAAAAAATTTTCTCAAAATTTTTAGAAACGTTTTATTGTAACTTTTTTTTTTTTTTTTTTTTTTTTTAAGGGTGGCCCTCCACTTTAAAGGGGTTGTAAACCTTCATGTTTTTTCACCTTAATGCATCCTATGCATTAAGGTGAAAAAAACACCTGGCAGTGACCAGCCCCCCATTTTACTTACCTGAGCTCTCTCTCTCTCTCTCTCTATATATATATATATATATATATATATATATATATATATATATATATAATCTCTCTCTATATCTATATCTATATCTATATCATATATATATATATATATATATATCTATATATATATATATATATATCCTGAGCAGAGAGATGCAAAAGAATGCTACATGTCTGCATTTTTGCACACCAGAGCTCTCCTGAAGTATCTGTGGGGTTGCTTTACTAAAACTGGAGAGTTCAAAATCTGATGCAGCTCTGCATAGAAACCAATTGGCTCCAAAGTATTTAGTAAGTGGCAAGGGTAATTTTTTTGCCACTTTTTTGGGTAAATGAAGAAATGAAATAATTTTTTCTTTTTTTTTTTTCACCAGAGTTGTCATTTTAACCACCTCAGCCCCGGAAGGATTTACCCCCTTCCTGACCAGAGCACTTTTTACAATTCGGCACTGCATCGCTTTAACTGCTAGTTGCGCGGTCATGCAATGCTGTACCCAAACGAAATTTGCGTCCTTTTGTTCCCACAAATAGAGCTTTCTTTTGATGGTATTTGATCACCTCTGCGGTTTTTATTTTTTGCGCTATAAACGGAAAAAGACGGAAAATTTTGAAAAAAAACGATATTTTCTACTTTTTTTTTTTTTTTTTTTTTTACATTATAACAAACTTTATTTGCAAGATTGTACATAATACATAAAAAACATTTGTACACTTGTTTAGCATCATGTAGAAAACATTCCGTACATAAAGAACATAATACACATATATTTCAACCATATAGTTAGTTCTTTAGGTTCTGACATAGTCCGTACACTTCCACACCCAGACCTAGTAAGTATCAGGATAGGCACCATTTATGTGCATCTACTTTTTGTTATAAAAAAAAATTCAATAAACTAAATTTTAGTCATACATTTACTCCAAAATGTATTCAGCCACATGTCTTTGGTAAAAAAAAATGTCAATAAGCGTATATTTATTGGTTTGCGCAAAAGTTATAGCGTCTACAAACTAGGGTACATTTTCTGGAATCTACACAGCTTTTACTTTGACTGCCTATCTCATTTCTTGAGGTGTTAAAATGGCAGGGCAGTACAAAACCCCCCCAAATGACCCCATTTTGGAAAGTAGACACCCCAAGGAAATTGCTGAGAGGCATGTTGAGCCCATTGAATATTAATTTTTTTTGTCCCAAGTGATTGAATAATGACAAAAAAAAAAATTACAAAAAGTTTTCACTAAATGATATATTGCTCACACAGGCCATGGGCATATGTGGAATTGCACCCCAAAATATATTTAGCTGTTTCTCCTGAGTATGGGGATATCACATGGGTAAGACTTTTTGGGAGCCTAGCCACGTACGGAGCCCCGAAAACCAATCACCGCCTTCAGGATTTCTAAGGGCGTACATTTTTTATTTCACTCCTCACTACCTATCACAGTTTCGAAGGCCATAAAATGCCAAGATGGCACAAAACCCCCCCCAAATGACCCCATTTTGGAATGTAGACACCCCAAGCTATTTGCTGAGAGGCATAGTGAGTATTTTGCAGCTCTCATTTGTTTTTGAAATTGAAGAAAGAAAAGAAAAATGTATTTTTTTTTTCTTATTTCTATTTTCAAAAATTTGTGACAAAAAGCGAGGTCTGCAAAATACTCACCATACCTCTCAGCAAATAGCTTGGGATGTCTACTTTCCAAAATGGGGTCATTTGGGGGGGGTTTGTGCCACCTGGGCATTCCATGGCCTCCGAAACTGTGATAGGCAGTGAAGCGTGAAATCAAAAATTTACACCTTTAGAAACCCTGAAGGCGGTGCTTGGTTTTTGGGGTCCCGTATGCGGCTAGGCTCCCAAAAAGTCTCACACGTGGTATCCCCGTACTCAGGAGAAGCAACAGAATGTATTTTGGGGTGTAATTTCACATGTTCCCATGGCATGTTTGAGCAATATATCATTTAGTGTCAACTTTGTGCAAAAAAAAAATTGTCTTTTTTCCCGCAACTTGTCTCACAGTATAAAATATTCCATGGACTCGACATGCCTCTCAGCGAATAGCTTGGGGTGTCTACTTTCCAAAAAGGAGTCATTTGGGGGGGTTTTGAACTGTCCTGGAATTTTATGCACAACATTTAGAAGCTTATGTCACACATCACCCACTCTTCTAACCACTTGAAGACAAAGCCCTTGCTGACACTATTTGTTTACATGAAAAAATAATTTGTTTTTGCAAGAAAATTACTTTGAACCCCCAAACATTATATATATTTTTAAAGCAAAGGCCCTACAGATTAAAATGGTGGGTGTTTCATTTTTTTTTTCACACAGTATTTGCGCAGCGATTTTTCAAACGCATTTTTTGGGGGAAAAAACACACTTTTTTTAAATTTTAATGCACTAAAACACACTATATTGCCCAAATGTTTGATGAAATAAAAAAGATGAGCTTAGGCTGAGTACATGGATACCAAACATGACATGCTTTAAAATTGCGCACAAACGTGCAGTGGCGACAAACTACATATATTTTTAAAAGCCTTTACAGGTTACCACTTTAGATTTACAAGAGGAGGTCTATTGCTAAAATTACTGCCCTCGATCTGACCTTCGCAGTGATACCTCACATGCATGGTGCAATTGCTGTTTACATTTGACGCCAGACCAACGCTTGCGTTCGCCTTTGCGCGAGAGCAGGGGAGGACAGGGGTGCTTTTTTTTTTTCTTATTGTTATGTCAGGGAATGTAAATATCCCCTATGATAGCAATAAGTAGTGACAGGTACTCTTTGAAAAAATGGGGTTTATTAGACCCTAGATCTCTCCTCTGCCCTCAAAGCATCTGACCACACCAAGATCAGTGTGATGAAATGCTTTCCCAATTTCCCAATGGCGCTGTTTACATCTGGCGAAATCTAAGTAATGAAATGCACGTAGCTTCCAGTTTCTTAGGCCATAGAGATGATTGGAGCCATTCTTGTCTCTGATCAGCTCTATGGTCAGCTGGCCGAATCACAGGCTGCATTCTTAGGTTCCCTGTTGGGACAGGAGAGCCAGAGAGAAACATGGAAGACGGTGGGAGGGGGAGCATTCCCTCCCACTGCTTGTAAAAGCAGTCTAGAGGCTAATTAGCCACTAGGATTGCTTTTACATGAAAGCCGACCACTGGCTGAAAAGAATGATACCAAGATGATACCTAAACCTGCAGGCATCATTCTGGTATAACCGCTCAAAGTGCGATGGCATCTTGGGAGACCCTGTGAAAGTGTGCCTAGTCTGTGCAATGCTGTACCCTACGCTAATACTCAACTAGTGTATGGTAGCGTTCAAAACATTCACCAGTGCAAAGACCAGGATTGCCAGGACAGGAGGGACAATAATAGCGGGTGTCACACCTATATCCGCGCTTGCTGCAGACACGACATCTTTTTTGGGGGGTTCGTTGGGTAGGTACCAGTATGTTGCTGGTCCTTGTTGGGCATATATTGTAATCCTTTTTTTTCATGCAGTCTGTGGGCTGAACGAAAAAGAGATTGATTGGTGGGTATGCCCACCTTTAGGATACCTCCCTTCATCCACCCACTTCTAATGATGGGCATACATGCACCAGTTATATACGCTGAAGCATGGGGGCATACGCCCCAAAAGTTAGGAGCAAATCGCTCCTCCGCCCCTGCTGCCCCCATGCTTCGGCATATATCACCTCCGACAGCGCTGGAGTCACGGCTTTATGTATCGTGGGAGCAAACGCTGTTGCTGTCAAGATAAATAAATCCGCGCTGCAGCTGAATAGCATACCTGAAGACAAAAAAATGGTTAACAATAAAACACAGTAAACAGTAAAGTATAAAAAATTGCATACCTGAAAAGCAAACATGATAAAAAATAACAATAAAACATTGCAGAATAGAATACAGTAAAAAAGAGCAGAACAATAGAGAGAACAATAAAACGAGAACTATTTTTTTTGTTTTTTTTTGTTTTTACTTTTTTTTTTTTTTGTAACTTTAACTTTTATAACTGTAACTGGTTCCAGGTTCGGGTCTCTCAAAATGCGATGGTATCTTGGGAGACCCCGTGAAAGTGTGCCTAGTCTGTGCAATGCTGTACCCTACGCTAATACTCAACTAGTGTATGGTAGCGTTCAAAACATTCACCAATGCAAAGACCAGGATTGCCAGGACAGGAGGGACAATAATAGCGGGTGTCACGCCTCTATCCGCGCTTGCTGCAGACACGACATCTTTTTTGGGGGGTTCGTTGGGTAGGGGTACTCGGGAGGACATAAAGAAAATGCCTCTCATGCAGCCAACTGCATTTGGTTGGGGATGTGATTGGGGGAAGTACGGGTGCTGCAGAAGTGGTGGGTTCCCAATTAGGATTGGCGAATGCAGCAGGAAGGGCACTATGGGCACGACGGGCCTGTGTTTGTCTTCTTGGTGGCAGCGGGACACTGCTTGTGCTTGCCACCTCACCAGCTTGAACTGCACTTATGGGACTCGCCACGTCACCAAGTGTTACTGCAGTGCTGGTTTGACTATGACCGGGGTGTACTAGGCCGCTGGTGCTTGCCAGTTCACCAAAACGCTACCAAAAAAACTGTTAGCGATTGCAGAGATCATGCCTGACTCTGCGAATGGCGGGTGCCCTGACATTATAAAAAATAAACTAACTAACCAACGTCACCCGTAACAGTTATACGGTGATCACTGGTGAAAGGGTTAACTAGGGGGCAATCAAGGGGTTAAAATCTTTATTAGGTTTTAGTATATGGGGGTCCCTGGTGCTATAAAACGCTGACGGCGAACCTATATATTTACCTCCCTAACTAGCATCACCAGTGACACTAATACAGCGATCAGAAAAAGGATCGCTTAATGACACTGGCAACGGGGGGTGATCAAGGGGTTAAAACTTTATTAGAGGGGGTTAGGGGGGTACCCTAGACCCTAAAGGGGGCCAACGCTAACTGCTCTACCACTTCTAACTGTCACAAACTGACACCAATGCAGTAATCAGAAAAAAAAATAAATAAACTGCTATTGGTGTCACTGTAAGTGTATGTGTTGTGCACTTACTCAGATGTCTTCTCTCCTCGGCACCGGAACGGAAAATACCGACCCAAGGAGAGATGACATCACTTCCTCTGCCGCTGTTTACTATACAGCAGCAGAAGAAGATTCTCATTCGTTGGGATCGATCGCGAGGGGGTGGTCTCCCCCTCAGCCTGGATCGCTCCTCTAACGATGCCAACCGCCTCGGGCACCGGGGGGGGGGGGGGTGCGATGCGTCCCCCGCCCGCGGGAGGCAGATCACGTACCAGGTACGTAATTTTGCCTGCCCGTGCCATTCTGCCGCAGTATATCTGTGTTGGGCGGTCGGCAAGTGGTTAACAAGTTTTTAGAACACAACATGGGCATACTTAGTTACATCCCAAAAAAACTTTCCTGGCTTTTGAGAAGGGGGGTTACCACATGTGAGACTTTTTAAAATCCTAACTGCATAGCGAGGCCCAAAATACAAGAACACCTTCAGGCTTTCGAGGGGCATAGGTTACCCATCTAATTTTCCAACTGCCCATCACGTTTTTGGAGGCCCTGGAGCACCAGGACAGTGGAAACAGCCACAAAGTGATCACATTTTGAAAAGCAAACACCCAATGTATTTTCTTAGAGGCATAATGCATTTTTGTGTATTTTTGCAATAATTTTTTGGAAAATGTAGAAATAAAATGAAAATGTATTTTCTTTTTTTTTTACACAAAGTTGTCAATAAGCGACTTCTAGCAGACAATATCGGCGCACTTAGAATTATACACCAAACACATTCTACTCCTCCTCCCGAATATGACAATACCATTAATGAGACTTTTTCAGAGCCCAACCACATAGAGGGGCCCAAAATCCAAGGACCATCTTAAGGCTTTCCAGGGGCATAAATTACACATCTAATTTTCTGCCAAACTATCACATTTTTAGAGGCCCTGGAACACCAGGTCAGTAGAAACACCCACAAAATTACCTAGTTTTGGAAAACTAAAACTCCTGCCCGCAGCTCCTCAGGACCGGCACAGTGAAAAATCTAAAAAAATCGATTTACTTACATTTTGAATCAATTTGACCTCTCAACTCGATTCAAGATTTACATCGATTTTTTTTTTCCCCAGCCCTAGTCAGCAAGACGTGCAGATGCATCGCAGCTTGTGTTATCATTGTGATTGGCCGCAGCAATCACATGATACAGGGCCAAGCACAGCAGCCCTGTATTCTGATCTGTGATTTGGGGGAGGACATGCCTCCCTGAATGGGAGATATACGACTGGGTGGGAAGCAGTTCCCAGTCTGTAAACTCGGGACACGTTAATTTTCATGCCTGTAAACTCCTCCTCCAGAACTGCGCTCCTTCCCTTGCCCAGCTCAGAAAACAAATGCCTGAACTGTGATACAAGTGCAAAAACACTTGTACAAAGCTTATAAAATTGGCCAAAACAGCTAGGAATACACTGCTTAGGTGTGAATACTAGGTAAGATCAACTGGAAATAAGTGTTAGTTTTGTTTTGTTTTTTGGCAGTGATTATGTACATTCTCTTCTGTAAAAACATTTCCTTAATACTTTGTTTCCAATTGCTTTTTGTGGTTATGTGCTTCCTATTTGCCTGTTGTGTTGTCAGTTCTTGTTTTACCTTGGGTATTAGGGTTGTGTGTTAAAATGATACCCTCGGCCATACTGTAAAACTTTAGTGCAACCGAATACAATTTTACATTATCTTTTTAAATCCCACAAATATATTTCCCATTTTTCCTTGACTGTAATTGATATGTCAAAATATAGCACATTTTCTTATTTTAATCGTTTACTACTGGACACAAGAATTTATAGACCCTGGGCTATAGGCTAATTCCTACAGGTGATTGGACACTACAAAGCTTTCAAGGACACTGACAAATCACAGGAAGAAAGGTTTTAATCCACCAGCAGAAGGTCCCAAAACCCACCTCCAGGAGCTTCTACCTCCTCAAAATGCAAAGCACCTAAGTTCAGCCCTTCTTTTTGGTACAAATCTTGGCCAACAAAGCCCAAGATGTGTTTCAGAAAGACCTCTTTCCAATGAAGTGGTGCCCCCACCCCTAACGGCAAGGAATGTCTGTTACAGTTTGACTCCCTCTGGGTCCCAGACCTGAGGGTTCATTCAGTGTTTTCAAAACCCTATGCCTTCACTGCTTTCTATTCCCAAATTAACCAAAAACTGCCCAAGGACAGTCAATTGCAGAATGCCCCTGTATCAGCTCTTGTCCCAGGGAGTGGTCCATACCAACTGGAGTAGTCCAGTACCTCCACAAGACGGGTTCTAAGGATTCATTTCATTCCAGTACCACAGTCCAAAGGGGGCTTTCAACTTACTCTGGACTTATGCTGGCCATACACTATACGAAAAATCAGCTGAACCCATTTTCGAAAAACGAACATTCGGCCGTGAGAGCAAACGATACTGACATGTAATGACCGATAAATCGTTCAGTGGACATAAATGAATCAATTTTTTGTTTGTTTTTTTACATATACCTAGTGCAAACAGTTTGGACAGGAAACACATTAATCTTTCAATTTATAGTTCGTTTGGCAGAAAATTTCCAAACTTGTCCTTAGTTTTTTCGTCTCAAAAACGTCCCAGCGATTATCGATTTTGTGCACATTAACTGGCTGTAAAAAACAAACTGTCTGACAGAATTTCGGACGATTTTTCATATAGTGTATGGCCAGCATTAGACAAATATATCTTTTTAATTAAAAAAAATTTGCATGGAAACCGCAAGACAGTAATTGCCTTGCGACATGGGTAATACATTGCATCTATAGATATCCAAGATGCCTAGCTACATATTCCCATTTACCCACCTCGTCAGTGCTTTCTTCACTTTGCAGTGGCAGACAATCACTTCAGGTTTGTCACTCTGCCGTTTAGTCTATCACCTGCTCACATAGTATAAAGGTCTCTAGGAAAGGTTCTTTTCTTGCCCTTATCAGAACTTGGGGTCTCCAGGTCACAGGCTGTCAAGATGACCTTCTGAAGGATTCATGTTCATCTAGTTGTCGGCACACATCCACAGGCCAAGTCATATGCTTCAGGCATTTGATGGAGTGATCAACTTAAAAAAAATCTGCTTTTCAGTCTACTCCTCACCTGGATTACTTGGGTCTGGTGCTGGACAAATCCCAAGCAAAGGTTTTCTTTCCAGATAGGGCTGAAACAACGAATCGATTAATCGACAACCAATCGATTATGAAATTAATCGATTACTATTTTCATAATCAATTAATCGGCCAGTAACATAATGGGGTTTAAAAAACAAACTAAAATGAGCCCTTTATAGTACAAAAAGAGCAAATAATCGCTACTGTAAATATTACTTTCACAGTTCTACAGTAAAAAAAATAGTGATTATCTGCTTTTTTTGCACTGTAAAGGGCTAATTTTAGTTTTTTAACCCCATTATGTTACTAAACGTCTTCGACCTAGTTCACATCTTTGTTTTTTTGGTGCTTTTTGCAAAAACACTCATTTCATTTACACGTTCATTTACATGGTTTCCTATGGGACATGTTCACATCAGTGCTTTTTTCAGCAGCTGCGTATTTAGAAAGGTTAGGGACCCTTTGTGTTTTTTAATCTGCCTAACAACAAATTGGCCAAAAAAAAAAAAAAAAAAGCAAAAATGCAAATCGCAGCAAAATCACGTGCGCAAAAATCAAAAGGCACAGCAAAAAGCACTGCAGACACAGATCAAAAGCAAACTGCATCGGTGTGTACTGAGCCTTATGCTGGCCACACCGATCCATTTTCAGATGAGAATATTCAGACGAAAAATCTTTGTACATTCAATTTTCACTTGTTTTTAACATTCCGTTTTTAAAAGCAATGTAATTTCTGAACGAAAACCACATACATTGTCTGAAAATTCCTTTGACTAAGAAGTTTTCTATTATTTCCAAATTTTTCCGCCACTGTGGTTGAAAATGAACGTCGATTTGACCCCACTAATAAATGAGAAAATCGAACGAACGTTCTTAAAATGAAATTTTTTTGAAGGAAGTCATTGTTTGTTTTTTTTAAATAAAAAAAATTGATCTCTGAGTATGATGTTTACCAGATTCACCCTTTAATAGTACATACAGTATATCTCTAATAGTGTATATGCAGTATATCTCCTCTAATAGTATATGCAGTATATCTCCTCTAATAGTATATGCAGTATATCTCCTCTAATAGTATATGCAGTATATCTCCTCTAATAGTATATACAGTATACAGGCATACCCCACTTTTAAGTACACAATGGGGTTTATTTACTAAAGCTGGAAAGTGCGAAATCGAGCTCAATTCTGCAAAGAAACCAATGAGCTTCTAGGTTTTATTACCAAAGCTTAATTGAACAAGCTGGGGTTAGAAGCTCATTGGTTTCTATGCAGAATTGAGCCTGATTTTGTACTTTCCAGCTTTAGTAAATAAACCCCATTGTGTACTTAAAAGTGGGGTATGCCTGTATATCTCTTCTGTCTGTTATTCTCAGAGTGGATTAGATATTTTGCTCCATAACCATATAGTTGGTTTATATTTACCACTGCATAGAGATATTTAAGAATAAATTTGCCTTTTTTTAAAAACATAATAATTAAATTATACACCACACTTTTTTTTTTTTTTTTTAAGGTTATTAATCAAAACAATCGGCCAACTAATCGATAATGAAAATAGATTACTAAAAAATTAGTTGCAGCCCTACTTCCAGAAAAGGAAATTTTCTCTCAGAGCCCATTCTTGAGAATTGATCAAAGACATCCCATGAGAGTTCTAGGCTGTATAATTTACCCAGTTTCATTCAAGAGCTCACCAACACACTATCTCCTTTTCAACCTTCCTGCGCTCCTCTCCAGTCAAGCAAGGGACTCCCTATCTTGGTGGGTTTCAAGCCCAGCCCTAACAATAGGGTGGTCTTTCCTTCCCTGTCACTGGAACAGGAGCCAGTCTTTCAGGCAGAGCAGGAGTGTTCCAGTGCCTGAAGGTCCAGGAAACATGGTCACCGGTGGAATCCAAGCTGCCCATCAACATTCTGAAGATGATGGCAGTTCTGTTGGCTCCACAGCATTGGACCCCTCATTCTGCGAGGCCACCCCAGGGCTTGACAAATTTGCTTGGAATCTAGGAGCCAGCTAAAAAAGTTAGGAGCCAGGTTTTTTTTTTTTTGTTTTGTTTTTTTTTTAAACGACAGACAAAGCTTAATTTCCATATAAAAATTAACCAATCTTAAATTTACACAGAGACGACTAGAACAAATGCGACTGCTTTTATTTTCTGCCATGCAGGGACATAAGACCGCCATATTCTGGCTAAGGATCCAATCAGATCGTCACTTCCACCTATAGCTCTTAAAGGGACATTTTATAATTTTTTTTTTCAAATGACAATTTTTTAAAATTTTTTTTAATGCATTTTAGTGTAAATATGAGATCCGAGGTCTTTTTGACCCCAGATCTCATATTTAAGAGGTCCTGTCATGTTTTTTTTTTATTACAAGGGATTTTTACATTCCTTGTAATAGAAATAAAAGTTTTTTTTTTTTTTTTTTTTTTTTTTTTAAAAGAACAGTGAAAAAAAAAGTTAAAATAAGAAAAAAAAAAAAAAATTTAAATGTGCCCCATCCCTTGTAATAGAAATAAAAGTGACACCATTTTTTTTTTTTTAAAAACAGTGTAAAAATAAAAAATAAAAAGTAAAATATATAAGAAAAAATAATAATTTTTTTAAACGCGCCCCGTCCTGCCGAGCTCGCTTGCAGAAGCAAAACGCATAGGTGAGTAGCGCCCGCATATGAAAGCAGTGTTCAAACCACATGTGAGGTATCGCCACGATCGTTAAAGCGAGAGCAATAATCCTAGTCCTGGACCTCCTCTGTAACTCAAAACATGCAACCTGTAGAAGTTTTTAAACGTCGCCTATGGAGATTTTAAAGGGTAAAAGTTTGTCGCCATTCCACGAGCGGGCGCAATTTTGAAGCGTGACATGTTGGGAATCAATTTACTCGGTGTAACATTATCTTTCACAGTATAAAAAAAATTGGGCTAACTTTACTGTTTTCTTATTTATTAAAGAAAGTATTTTTTCCCAAAAAAGTGCGCTTGTAAGTCCGCTGCGCAAATACGGTGTGACAGAAAGTATTGCAATGACCGCCATTTTATTCTCTAGGGTGTTAGAATAAAAAATATATATAATGTTTGGGGGTTCTAAGTAAAGGGAAGGAGATGAGCAGGCAGTGAAAACAGGCAGGGGAAGCTCCATTAGCATTGGTGGATGTCTTGTCATACCAACGGCCACCACCAGAGGGCGCCCGATTGCAGAAGGAACCATAGGACTGCAGTAGGCCGCAAAGCCGGGGCCTCAATTACCGGCGCGGCCCAACGCGATCGCCGGGAGAGGGGGGGTGTCG
This sequence comes from Lithobates clamitans, assembly GCA_037952925.1. Taxonomy (NCBI): domain Eukaryota; kingdom Metazoa; phylum Chordata; class Amphibia; order Anura; family Ranidae; genus Lithobates; species Lithobates clamitans. The sequence continues at coordinate 5,464,135 of JBBGZY010000358.1, read as the reverse complement.
AACGGACACAGGACACCCCAGCTGTGCCGCCCCAGGCGCCAGGTCGCTAATTCTAGTCGCAAATGCGACCTGGCGCCCGGGGGTTTGTCGAGCCCTGGGCCACCCAGTCAGGGTGCAGTCAGATAATGCCAGGGCTGTGGCCTATATCAACCATCAAGGGGTCCCCAGCCCAAGGCGGTCATCCAGCTTTGAAAGACACAAGTCAGATAATCTCATGGATGGGAAAACTCACTGTCCAGTAATCTCTGCAGTCCACATCCCACAAGTATAAATTTGTAAAGTGGACCTTAGCCGCCACCACTTGAATCAAGAGGAATGGGCCCTTCACTCAGACATCTTCAGTTTGATGTACAAAATGAGGGACTCTGGATCTAGTCATCTTAACCTCCAGGTTCAACAACAAACTGCCACTGTAGCCAGGACCAGGAATTCTCTAGTGCTTGCCTCGGATGCCCTAATTCCCTGGTCTCAGCTCTCCATCCAGTGCGAATTCTGTCTCTTCTGTTTAAAAAGAGAGAGCAAAATAGATTTTAATTTCACAGATCTGACCCAAAAGAACCTGGTACACTCAGACCTCTAGCAGAAGATCCCTGGCCTGTTCCCAACAGGCAAGATTTGCTTTCTCAAAGTCTTTTTTATTTTATCCTGCTTCTCAGTCTTTGGCTTTAACAGCATGGTTGTTGAAGCCAAGATCTTAAAAGGCAGTGGGGTCTCTGAGTCTGCTTTTCCAACCTTGCTAAAAGCAAGAAGTGCCACTTCTAGGAAGATCTACCACCGTACCTGTTAATCCTTCTTTGCCTGGTGCGACAGGCACAGACACTTCATTCCCAGAGGTTACTCTGTGCCTTGCATTCTGGGCTTCCTACAATTAGGTCTTCACCAGAACATGGCCTTAAGCACTCTGAAAGAGAATGGACAAGGCTGAGACCTATCCTTACAAAGATTTCTGGCTTCACTCATTTTACATAAAGCCCCCCTTACAGCACATTTTCTCTGTTTTGGCTTTTTCTCAGGACCTCACAAGGGACACACTTTTAAATCCAGCATTATGAAATGTATTAGAAATCTGATCACCACTACAGCTTACACTCCCAAGAAAAAAGTCGCCTATGCTTTTACATGCCCAATCCGTCAGTTCAGTGGGAGTTTCCTGGGCATTTTGGCACCAGGCTTTAGTAGCCCAGCTGTGTAAGGTTGGCCAACTTGTCCTCTGTTCATACCTTCTCAAGGTTCTACCTGGTAGGTGTCCAGTCTTCTGCGGATGCAGGTTTCAGCTTACATCATTTGATTTTCTTTTCAGTCTTTAAGGCTATCCTATCCCGCTATTATAACCTACAGTGTACTGTATGCTCGCGGGATTATATGAAGGAAAACGAAAGGAAATGGCAGCACATGCACACCTATGTGTATGTGCTGCCATTTATTATGAATCACACCCAATTGCCCGTATTCATTATAAGCAAAGAATCTGGACTGCAGTGCACCACAACACACAGATATAGATGTACAGGTCTATTAATTTCTTTTTTCTGTTGAGGCTCGTTGGAGAAATCTTAGCGAAGTTGTTACGGTTTCTAGAAAAAAAACTAGTTGGAGTTAGACTTTAATGCTACCTAACATGGCATCTCATGTATTTAAAGAAGTATGGCTAAAGCTTTTTTGGCCATATGTCTATGGATCACAGTAATGCAGTTCATTCTGAACTCCTGTGACCCATCTTCAGGCAAAAGTGGGCTAAAGTCCAGTCAACTGACGTTATTCAGCAGGTCCTGGCACTGGATCAATCCTGACTTTACAGCCAGAATCCACACATATGCCTGACAGCTGGCTCGGCCTCTCAGCGTGCTGCTGGGAGACTGAGCCAGCTGCTCCCGCCTTCACCACAGCCCAGCGCTCCAGTGTGTGCCAGAAAGATGCTAAGAGCGGAGGGTAGAACTGAGTGATCATCGGTTTTTAATCGCTCAGTTCTCAGTGCAGACACAGTGGGGGACAGATGCAGCATCAAATTGATGCTGCATCGACCTAAGATGAGGATAGTTTTTTTTTTTAATTTTTTGGAAACGCCATACTTTTCTTTTAACTAGTTCAGCTTGTACCCTTCCACCCTGTTATTCCTGGGCTCTCTCGCTCTTAAAGGGAGCCCGGGACCGCATTTGCTCACTTCAGGATGGAGAGTGGAGGGAGACCGAGGTACAACCCTGCCTCAATCTCCCCTGTAAACAAAGAAACTGGAAGCGATGATGATTTTGTCACTCCCGGGTTTCAAATCCTCCATTTTCTGTTTGGTACAGCCAGGGGAATATCTAACCCACCAGATCTGTTCTCATTTAGATGCTGTGAATTAACGCACAACAAAACCTGCATGTGAATGTGGTGGTCTTCTAATGCCAGTACTTGTACATCCGATTCACAACTAGAGATATAAACACATAGTGCCTTGCTGCCCTCTCGTTACTGGGTGTGTTCCAATAAAACTAGAAAAACACAAGAAAAGAGAGGACGCACCAGTCTAGCGCATTATCCCAAAAAACATTTATTCTAAAAAATAATCTACTCAGACTATATGATTGACAAAGCACATCAAAGTAGCGCAATAGTCCCCTCCACTCTGCAAAGCTTGGGAGAACATCCCTAGGATCCTCAAAGCCTTTGGGTCTGTGGAGGAGTGTTACCCTCGTAATCCATAAACCATTTGTATCCTAAGTGATGTCCTCCCAAGCTCAGGAGCACTCGGAGTGGACAGATAGATTGTTTTACTTTTGTGCTTTTTCAGTAATATTGTCTGTGAGTAGATTTATTTACATTTTTTATGATAAATGTTTTTTTTGGGATAATGTGCTAGGCTGGTGCGCCCTCTCTTTTATGTTTTTCTAGATGTTTTGAAGGGGAGGGAGAGACATTGGGGTCTATTATGCCTTGTTTTCACTGAGCGGATCGGTTCAGTTCAGTACAGTATGCTATTTTGGGTGTTTCCATTATGAAAGCGGCCCATACAACCGAACCGTTCCATTCAGGGTCCTGCTTCAGATGTGGGGCCATAGAAAATGGAACGGTTCGGTTAGGGCAGAGCTACGATACATTCCACTGATTGGTGGACGTGTGACGCCATGCTAGGCATTTTTTCTAAACCCACGTATGGCCCCTGTCGGTCCGACTTGCAGTGGAAACGCTCGCCTGAATAGGCCGGACCATTCTAGGCCTTCCAAACCGATCCGACCCGAACCGATCCGCACGGTGGAAACGAGGCATTAGATCCTCCATAATGACTACCTGTCACCTGCCCAGTTCAATCACATGGGGTTTATTAACCCTTAGTGATAGCAATAAAGTAAAAATAAAGAAAAGAAAAGTTAAAAAAAAAAATGCACATCCAGGGTGCGCACATGTTTGTAAACTGCGATTGCACCACACCTGTGACATATTGCTGCGAGAGTAATAATTGGTTAACTCTACTCGAATGAGCTGTAAAGGCTTTTAAAGCGTTCCCTATGACGATTTTTGGGTACGGTAGTTGTCTGCGATATCATGGGCGCACACAATTTTAAGACTTGTCATGTTTGGTATCTGTTTACTCGACGCAACCTCATCTTTTATATTTTACTAAAAAAAATGGGTATTTGTGTGTTTTGCGTTAGAATTCGTTTTATTATATATTTTCCTGAAAATTAGCATTAAATAAACTGTTGCAAAAATATCAAGTGACATATGAAATTGCATCTAAAATCTTTTTATTCTCCAGGGCCTCTGCTTTCAGAAAATATATATTTGGGGGGTAATTGTTATTGCCAAAAAATGAAGATTCTTTCATATGTGCAAAAACAGACATTTTCATTTTGCACAGACTCCTGCTACCAGCTCTGGCGCTGTCTTGTGTAGTGGGAGAAATTTGTGACAAACTGGGGCAAGGTGGAGAAGGACAGGCTTTGTTTTCAACCACTGCACCGAGCTGTGTCGTGGTTTGTTAGACAGCAGCCAGCTTACAGGGCACTGTTACCTTTTGGTGCTTGTTTGTTTAAAATTCACTTTCCCTGATCTTTTTCTTTCACTGCTCTTTCTGCTATGACTTCATTTTGCCCCCTTCCCCCTTTCTCTTGCATTGGAAACTCCCAGGAACCCCTGGGGATCCTCTCTCACCCCACGTGTGCCCAAATCGGGGTCCACTTACATTTATAGTACTGATGGTATACCTCTTTTGGACAAATTTCTAATGCTTTTATGACACTAAATGGAAAAAAAGTTTTATTTTCTGATTCCTTTCTTCTTTTTTTTTTTTTAGGTGTTGGGAAGAGTAGTTTACTGCTAAGGTTCGCGGATAACACTTTTTCAGGTAATTTTGTTTATTTTGTGAACACACCATTGCAGCATTAGTTTGAACATACTGGTCCTATAGTAGCCTTTGTGTGCGTTATGGCTGGGGTGGCAGGCTTATGTGCACTGTTATGAGCCGCCTGTTGGCTGCGCTATACAAACCCATACTAGATTCTCCCAAATGCTCTAATTTTACAAATTCTGATCTGTTTGACTGATTAGCAAACTGGGTTTGACCACACATCTGTTTAGTGTAGAAAGAGTTAACATTTCAGTTAAAGGTTACGTTCACCCTTTCCAGAACTTAGCCCATACAGTCAAAGGACCCCAGTAGCTATTAAAATCTGTTCAGCTTTGTACAATGTTCATTACTTTTATTGTAAGACCAATGGGTACCCCTGAAAGCCCGGCAGAAAATTTCCCATTTAGCATACCTCACATCCTTAGTTTTTAGGACATAAAAAACATCTTTCCTTTTTTTCATTCCTTTAAAGATGGAGTAACCCTAGAAAAAAAAAGATTCTGGTCCTTTAAAGCATGTTAAACCGCATAGTGCTTGTGCAGTGTCCTAGGTGTTCTGATCCATAATATCGTGGTCAGTTTACATTCCTCCGTCATTCTGCTGTGTTAGTCACTCCCTCTCCCCTTCCCTGCCTGCCACTTCCTAGTGTGTGAGCCAACCGACAAACCCTCCCCTCCTGCTGCTTTTACGTTTGGCAGTATAGTTAGTGATTACAATTACTGCCAGACCCTCTGTTAGAACAAGATACTACACAGTGTATGTTTTTTTTATTTTTTTTATTTTGCAACTAAATACCTTCTTTCACATTGCCGATGTGCGGTCACATGACTGCCTGGATGAGGTCAGAGGGGAAACTCAGCCCCTTCCACTTCAGTGCTTGGATTGGGAAATGAGAGCGGTGTGCAGTCACGTGACTGCACAATCGGCGATATAAAAAAAATGGTATTTAGCTGCAGAAAAAAAAAAAACACTGTGTAGTATAGCTTGTTTTAGCCAAGGGGCTGGCAGTAACTGCACAGACTTTAAAACAACTTCAATGCAGGGAGTGCATGTCCTCACAACAAAGCAGGACTTGGGAAATGCTAACTGGGAGTTTTTTGGTCAGGCTTCCAGTGGGGTTCAAAAGGAAATGAATGAACGTTGTGCAAAGCGACACAGCTGAACGTTGCCTTTAAAATATGTAATTGTGAACTCCATTACCTTTGAAAGGAAAATGTGTAATCCTGTTGAGTAAGTTTTTTAATCCAGACTGGATACTATACAAAGTCCTGACCATTTTTCTCCATTGCTATTGGGTAGTGAAGGCACAATGGATCATTCAATGCTGTGCTCTCTAACACTGGCAAACTGAATTCCCAGCATTGTGCCCTGTAATACAGCCTGCTCTTCCTCTGTCAGTCCTGATGTGCAGGGGATTACTGGAGACTCTCACCTAGACAGGTTGACATATTTTTAAGTGCATTTTTAATATAACTGGAGGTGTTTTAAATCTGACTACGTTTGCACTTTAACTCTAGTTATTTGTCATTTTTATAGAGAAATTATTACACATTTGCTTTCAATACTAAAGACAGCTGGTCTGCTGGTTATCACTGGCAAGGGTCCTGGCAAAGGAACCTAATTTGAAAACTGTTGCTGTCCAGGGTTTTCCTAACTGAAAATATTTTATTATTTAACACCCTTCCCCCTCAGCACTCATCCTAAACTTCTTTCCTTTAACAATTAAAGTGGAATTTCAGACAGACACATTGTGCTTAAGCTGATAACACACATACAATTCTAATTTCTCATGTCTTTTATTTAACATCCCCATTAAACATTCACAGCTGTGGAGGTAAAAAGTAAGTATACTCTTGTAGTTAATAGCTGGTTGAACCTCCATTGGCAGGAAATGACTTCAAGCAAGCGCTTTTGGTAGCTCCAAATCAGACATGCACAATGTTCAGTAGGAATTTTTGACCATTCCACTTTACAAAACGGATTCAGTTCAGACACATTTGTAGGTGTCTGGTGTGAAAGACATCTCAAAGTCATTCCACCCCATTTCTATGGGGTTAAGGTCTGGGCTCTGACTTGACCACTCTAAAGGGCTAATTTTCTGAATCCAGCCTGCGGTACATTTACAGTGCCTTGAAAAGGTAATCATACCACTTGAAATTTTGTACATTTTTGTCATGTTACAACCAAAAGCGTAAATGTATTTTATTGGGATTTTATGTGATAGACCAACACAAAGTGGCACATAATTGTGAGTGGAAGGAAAATGATAAATGGTTTTCAATTTTGTTTTACAAATATCGGAAAATTGTGGCGTGCATTTGTATTCAGCCCCCCTGAGTCAATACTTTGTAGAACTACCTTTCGCTGCAATTACAGCTGCAAGTCTTTTTGGGTCACTACCAGCTTTGCACATCTAGAGTGAAATTTTTGCCCATTCTTTGCAAAATAGCTCAAGCTCTGTCAGATTAGAGCATTTGTGAAGAGCAATTGTCAAGTCTTGCCACAGATTCTCAACTGGATTTAGGTCTGGACTTTGACTGGGCCATTTTAACACATGAATATGCTTTGATCTAAACCATTCCATTGTAGCTCTGGCTGTATGTTTAGGGTCATTGTCCCGGCTGGAAGGTGAACCTCTGCCCCAGTCTCAAGTCTTTTGCAGACTCTAACAGGTTTTCTTTTAAGATTGCCCTGTATTTGGCTCCATTCATCTTCCCATCAACTCTGACCAGCTTCCCTGTCCCTGCTGAAGAAAAGCATCTCCACAACATGATGCCCCCACCATGTTTCATGGTGGGGATGGTTTTCAGGATGATGTGCAGTGTTTAGTTTTCTCCCACACATAGCATTTTGCTTTTAGGCTAAAAAGTTCAATTTTGGTCTCATCTGACCAGAGCATCTTCTTCCACATGTTTGCTGTGTCCCCCACATGGCTTCTTGCAAACTGCAAATGGGACTTCTTATGGCATGCTTTCAATAATGGCTTTCTTCTTGCCACTCTTCCAAAAAGGCCAGATTTGTGGAGTGCACAATTAATAGTTGTCCTGTGGACAGATTGTCCCACCTGATTGTGGATCTCTGCAGCTCCTCCAGAGTTACCATGGATCTCTTGGCTGCTTGTTTGAATAATGATCTTGCCCGGCCTGTCAGCTTAGGTGGACAGCCATGTCTTGGTAGGATTGCAGTTGTGCCATGCCATACTCCTTTCAGTTTTCAGATGATGGATTGAACAGTGCTCCGTGAGATGTTCAAAGCTTATATATATATATATATATATATATATATATATATATATATATATATATATATATATTTTTATAACCAAACACTGCTTTAAACTTCTAAACAACTTTATTCCTGACCTGTCTGGTGTGTTCCTTGGCCTTTTATGATGCTGTTTGTTTACTAAGGTTCTCTAACAAACCTCTGAGAGCATCTGTATTTATACTGAAATTAAATTACACACAGGTGGACTCTATTTACTAATTAGGTGACTTCTGAAGGCAATTGGTTCCACTAGTTTTTAGTAAGGCATATCATAGTAAAGAGGGCTGAATACAAATGCACGCCACACTTTTCAGATATTCAATTTGTAAAAAAAAATTGGAAACCATTTATCATTTTCCTTCCACTTCACAATTTATGTGCCACTTTGTGTTGGTCTATCACATAAAATCCCAATAGAATACATTTACGTTTTAGGTTGTAACATCACAAAATGTGGAAAATTTCAAGGGATATGAATACTTTTTTTAAGCCACTGTACTTCGATGCTTAGGGTCTAGGGTCACTGTCCTGCTGCATTACCCAACTTTTGCTAACCTTGAGCTGGCAGAGAGCCACTCTAACATTATCCTGTAGAATATTTTGTTAAACTTGGGAATTCATTTTCCCCTCGATAAGAACAAGTGGTCCAGGCCCTGAGGCAGCGAAGCAAGGCCAATACATGATGTTCCCTCTACCATACTTCACCATTGGGATGATGTTTTGATGTTGGTAAACTGTGCTCTTTCTGTGTCATACATAGTGCTTGGTATTCTTCCTGCACAATTCAACTTTTGTCATCAGTTCACAAAACATTTTTGTATTGCTGTGGTTTGTCATGGTGCTCTTGGGCAAACTTCAGGCACACAGCAATAGTTTTCTTTTTCTTTTTTTTTTTTTGGGAGAGCATGACTTCCTCCGTGGGGTTCTGCCATGGACACCCTGCCTGTTCAAAGACTTACATATGGTAGACTCATGAACAGGGATGTTTGCCAATTCCAGTGATATCTTCAAGCTTTTAGCTCTTTACTCATGGGTTCTTCTTTACCTCATTGAGGATTCTGCATTGTGCCTTGGGAGTCATCTTGGCTGGGTACCCACTTTTAGGAAATATAGTCACACTACTAAACTGTCTCCGTTTATAGACCATTTGTCTAACTGTTGACTGGATGCCTAAACACTTTGAGATTGCTTTGTATTCCTTTCCAGCCTTCTGCAGATCAGCTACTCTTAATAGTATGTCTTTAGAGAGCTTCTTTTTGCAGGGCATAATTCAGATCAGCGGATGCTTCTTATGAACGGCAATCTTAAAATGTTTGTCTTTCTCACTCAAAATGGCTCTAAACCACACCTCCAAACATACTTTTTCCTCCAGCACAGTGAATGTTTAATGGGGGTGTACAATAAAGACACGAATAATTAGGATTGTGTGTTATAACCTTAAAGTGCTACTAAATCCAGGGCCCTGCATTCTCTATATCTGGTCTTCCACAGTACACAGTAATGCAATTTTTTTTTTTTTTTTAAGTAAATATAAACTGCTAAATACCTTTTCTCGTCAGCAGTATATATCAGTCTTGTGACTTCTTTCAGTGTCCGGCCGAGCACTGGTTAAAGCTTGTAGGAGGAGTTTTCCTTTTACTCTGACTGTCTTTTGAGATTGCATGACTCCTGACCTATCTGAACAGTGCCAATTGGCCTTGTGCTGATCACATGCACCCTCCCAAGAAAAAAATCTCTAGCAATACACACTAAACTGAACATGTGCAGGGTGCCACCAAGGCTCTGTGCTATCAGCAGATGGATTGGGCACAGTAAAAGATGGGGAGGATCAAAGAAGACAGGATCAAACAGCTTTTTTACATAATGTGTAGAATTACCCCTTAGGTTCCACAGTGAGGATAACAACAAGTAGAGCTGCAGATTAATCGTTAAAGAATCCAGATTGCGATTCTATCCCCCTCGCAATCTTAACACAGCATTTTCACAGAAAAAAACAGGCAGCCTGCCAGGTTTATCACAACATTGTTTAGGTGGAGATAAACATTGTATCTTTTTTGTTCTTTTAGATCAAAGGAATGAACTTTGGTCTGTAAATTAGGTCAGTTTAACCACCTAAAGACTAAACCTTTTTTCTGAGACTTGTTGCTTACAAGTTAAAATCAGTATTTTTTGCTATTAAATTACTTGGAACGCCCCAAAACAGAGCAGAGCGTGCTCCGTACACGGACACGACTGTGTGAAAGAGCCCTTAAGCTTATTGTGTTTGTCTGTTGTGACTTAGATGAGGTTCAGATCACATTTTATGCAAAATTACTGCAGAACACCAGTTAATTCCAATGGGTTCCCGTTCTTTTTCTTGCCACTGTGTATACTGATTAATACAATTACTGTATTTAGGTAGGGGCAGCACTAGGGGACAGTCAAGCGCGCTTACATGCATATGTGCTGACTAGGAGAAAACAGCAGAAATGACTAATTTAAGGGTGGTCTAGTTGTATCTCTGCAGTAGGTAGGCCACTTCACCATCCTAGCTATGGGCAGCACTTCTACAAGAAAGCCTGCAGAGGAAAGGTAAATGATCCCCGAGCTTCTATAGCCATATAGTTGCATAATCATTGAATCAGTGGCAGCGAAAGGATTAAAAACGCCTTCCTTTTTTTTTTTTTTTTTTGTGTGAGAGTTAAGAACTTTTGTCAGTCTTGGTTCTTATTGGACTGATGCTTATTACTTCCTGTGCAGTTACCGGGAATTATGGGGAAATTTCTGTCCAGAGATGCTGATCCAACCCTGTACACATATAACCAATTGTGGTGTCTGTCAGCCTGTTATTGATTTATACAGGCTGCTACCAGGCGCAGAAATACACTGTAGTGTGTTGATGTGCAGTCCTCATCACCCATTTAAATAAATCTTTAATTGTATATATACAGCTAGCGAATTGAGACTTGCCATAAAATATTTTAAACCATTTAAATTAAGTTTTAACTTTTTCTATAATTGAGTCCTATGCAATGCCTTCCTTCTGTCAGCAAATTGCTCCAAAAAAGTCCTAAAAAAAACTGAATTCACATCTGATATGAATGGCCTTTCAAATCTGATCACAATAAAATACAAAATCAATTTGTACAAGTTACGCACTTAAGAATGTTACCTTTTTTTCCTTTTATAGGCAGCTACATCACAACAATTGGAGTTGATTTTAAAATCAGAACAGTGGAAATCAATGGGGAGAAAGTGAAACTGCAGATTTGGGACACTGCCGGGCAGGAGAGATTTCGGACAATAACATCAACGTAAGAATGCACAGGAAGCAATATGTCCGGGTATTGTGTGGTGGTAGTGAGATGCTGCTGTTCTGTACGGGAAATGACACACTTCAAAAAGATGCTAGTTTCAGCTCCATTCACACATTCTGTTTTTGTCTCTTCCACTGTGAAAAGTCACATGTAATTTGTGTATGGTTAATAAACCATATTAATGTTTCATTTAGGCATGCTTGGTATTTAAATTGCATGAGAATTGTGTAACTATCAGTTTTAAATTTGAGAATATTTTAGTAATACGTGTGCCTTAAAGTGTAAATTGTAAAGACATAACTTTTTTTCAAACAAGTTATACTTACCTGCTTTGTACAATAATTTTGCACAAAGCAGCCCCAATCCTCTTCTTCTTGGGTCCCGCACTGGTTCTCCTGGCTTTTACCCCATGGCAAGTGCCCACATAGCAAGCCACTTGCTATAGGGGGCACTTGTGCATTTTTACTCCCAAGCCAGCCACGTGTTTCCATAAGACAACACAGCATGGCTCGATCCCGACTCCCACTCCTTCCTCACTGGCTGTGATTGGCAGCAGTGGAAGACAATGGCTCCCTGCTGCTCTGTCTGAGGAGGGTGAGAGCAGAGAGAGCCTCTGTTCTTGTGCACATCGCTGGATTGATGTGGGGCTCAGGTAGTTATAAGGGGGGAGCTGCACAGAGAAGGTTTTTTACCTCAATGCAGAGAATGCATTAAGGTAAAAAACCTTCAGCCTTTTACAACCACTTTAAAGTGTATAATACATGTACTATCAGCATGCTGCCCTAATAACTGGCGTGCCCTTTGGAATCTGAATGTTTAACTGCTGGCTCTAAGCAACAAGACAGATGATATTTAAACGGTTTTATAAACCAGTCCTTCCGTTCTGCTAAGCTAGCTAGTGCTTCATGTTTTCAGCATTTGCATATCTTGCCCCTTGTCTTTAGTTCTGTGATATAAATGCCTTTTTGCTTTGATTTAAATTCTGTGTCCTTCATACTAAAGCACATCTTTAGCTTCTGAGTTGTCTTTGGTAAATAGACTGTTAATTTACCCTGTAAATTTTCTGCTATTATATCATTCTTCTTTAACCCCTGTACACACGGGCAGACTATCATCTAAAACCATCAAGTACTGTAGAAACTAGCCAACATTTGGCCCGTGTGTACAGCTGCTTGTCTGACAGAAGTCAATCTCACGACCAGCTTCTGTTGAACGAGCATGCTGGAAAACCAGCAGCTGATCGACATCCGATCAGTTAGTACAGCAAGCTCCTCTGGTTGTTTTATTTTTAATTTTTTTTTTCTATTCAGCCCGCTGGATTGAACGAACAAAACTTACCGTGTGTACCAGGCATTACACTACTTGGGATGACCATACACACATCTAATTATACAATCTCCTTTATATCTTCCAACAACTATGTGGCACAGGGCCTACATAACTTGGTATATATTAGATTAATTTTATAAATTGGTAAATCAAAAGTAGATTGTGCAGAGAGATGGCACAACCCGAATGTAACATGCATAACCAGCTTTATGCAGATCGTATACTATAACACTATCATAGGCCTCCTAATGGCTATTTCCAGGGGCTTACCTACAGGGGTCGCTTGGATAGGAGTAGCAGTGAGGGCGGCTGCATGTATGTAGAGGAACCAATCTCTCCGGTTTCCTCCCGTGGGGGGAAAGGAGGAGAAGTGGGCATTCAGCAGGTGCAGGAGGAAAATGGAGAGATCGGTTCCTCTACATGCAGCTGCTTCTCCTATCCAGCTTTTTTTTCTGCCCCCTGAGCTCTCGCCTGGCCCCCCTCTTCCCCCGCAGCTCTCCCAGGTCCCCCCCTTCCCTCTCCCGCTGGCTGCTGCGGTGTATCTGTCAGGATGGGGAATGGGGAAGGGGACAATTACCGGTCCCTTCCTTTTCTGACTGGAGAGTCAGTGATCTGTACCAATCACTGACCATTCATAACTAAAAGAGTAAACTGAGGTAAAGGGAATGGGGTAAAATTGCCCGAGGGGACTTTAAAGGTGCTTGCAATATCAGGTGGACACGGATAAAGTAATGTATGCAACATCTAAACTACATAAAATAATCTTATATTCAAATTTTTATTACAAAAATACCAAAAAGGTTAAAAACAACCAATCTCTCAATCTCTATAATTCAATTGTAACAGAGAAATTGACAAAAACCACTCAGTGAATACCACTCGACATGTTTCACTCAATTCGTGAGCTTCATCAGGAGTTTTGGTACATATGTGGCATAAAATTGTAGATATGAAAAACCCAGTGGTTCACATTCAAGAGTAACTGGATAAGTCTCAACCGCCTAGGACCTCCCGAACGTTATGGCCAATAGAGGGGCTTGTGTTGAATCAAAAGTATATTGTTGGAGGCTAATAAAGCCTTATAACAAAATTCAAACAGAGCACAGCTGCTCCAGAGTCTCCAATTGGTGACACTCCAGCAAATAGCCCTTAGATTTCAAAACGAAAGGTCCATGATCAAACAGCCCCGGTGTGCTGAGTGATGAAGTGGATGCACAAGGAAGGGGAGAAAGGCATAAAACCTCCCCTTGGAACCGCAGAGCCAATGTCCGACTGAGACTGAGGCGGTTGAGACTTATTCAGTTACTCTTGAATGTGAACCACTGGGTTTTTCATATCTACAATTTTATGCCACGTATGTACCAAAACTCCTGATGAAGCTCACAAATTGAACGAAACATGTCGAGTGGTATTCACTGAGTTGTTTTTGTCAATTTCTCTGTTACAATTGAATTATAGAGAATGTTTTTAACCTTTTTGGTATTTTTGTAATAAAAATTTGAATAAAAGATTATTTTATGTAGTTTAGATGTTGCATACATTACTTTATTCGTGTCCACCTGATATTGCAAGCACCTTTAAAGTCCCAGGAGCAATTTTACCCCATTCTCTTTACCTCTGTATTCTATAATTAGGGATGTGGTGCTAAGGGTTAACTGTCCCTGCCCTCTCAATATAGTAAAAGAGTAAACTGTTTACTATGTTTCAGTTTGTGAACTGGGGAGAAGCTCTGTACAGCTATCCATTTATTAATTTCAGTCGAGGCTGCAGAAGGGAAGATTGAGGACGTTTGTCTCAAAGGTAAAACATCAGAGGTCTGTTTAGACCCCTGAAATCTCACCAAAGCCCTCCCAACGGGGCTCCTAAAAAATAAATACAAAAATATTGTAATGTAAAAAAAAGTTTAAAAAAAAAAAAAAAAAAAGCAAATTTAAAGAAAAAACTACTGATACCGGTGGCGGAGCTACCAGGGTCACAAAGGTCGCACTTGCGATCCGGCTCAGATGGAAGGGCCCCGATTTCTTGCACCAAGGCCCTGAAGGTTTTAGTTATGCCACTGGCTATTTCAGATGCTTAATAATGGCCTTTTCACGAAAGTTGAGTTTCCATCAGCATTTCCTCAGCTGTTTTATCTATTGTTAACATCTTCTCCAGTTACAGAGTACATCATGTTTTCTGCATTAACAAATCCCCAAGAAGGACCATAAAGTTTCTATAGTAACCTATAAGTATAGCATAGTAACATCTAGGTACCTTTCTTTATGTGTAGGATGAGGTATACTAATGGTACACCTCATTTCTATTAGTCTGTCATATATTTTTTTTTTTCTTGCAGATATTACAGAGGGACACATGGTGTTATTGTTGTTTATGACGTTACCAGTGCAGAGTCCTTTGTTAATGTAAAAAGATGGTTACATGAAATAAATCAGAATTGTGACGACGTGTGTCGAATATTAGGTAAGTGTTCTCTGTGACGTTCTCACAAAATACAAGTCCGTTCCAATTGTTTCTTAACGTAAGTTGTTTTTCTACGAACAGTGGGAAATAAGAACGATGATCCTGAGCGGAAAGTGGTGGAGACTGAAGACGCCCATAAATTTGCTGCACAGATGGATATACAACTGTTTGAGACTAGCGCCAAAGAAAATCTAAATGTTGAGGAGGTGTGTACTGGCTCTGCTTACACCATGCTTTTATTTGAGTTTTATAGATTTGCTCTGTTCTTGACTGGGTGGCCAGTCAAGCACACCACAAAGCATAGGCAAATGTGGGCAATATTTTTCACATATTTTCATTATTATGAGTATAGTCGTTCTAAAGGCAAAGGTTTTTTTTTTTTGTTTTTTTTTTTTGTTTTTTTTTAACCATAATGCACGCTGTGCATTAAGGTAAGTAAGGCCATAGTCTCCTGCTGCGATCAGTCAAGTCCTGTAAGGAGGGAGTGGGAGGACATGGCCGGGAACAGCCTGGCTTGGGAGTGCATCAGCACGAGTGCCTCCTCAGCAGTCAGCCTGCTATGGGGGGTATTCAGAGAAAAGTAGGTGCCGAGAGGGCTGGAGGGGGACTCCAGAAAAGGAGTAAGGGACCGCTCTGTGCAATACCAATGCACAGAACAGGTAAGTATAACTTTTTTTATTTTTTATTTTTTTTATTGTATAAGTTTTAAAGTTACAATGTAAAACAATTTGTACCACAAATCATAGCCAACATACAGAAAATAGTATGGAGAGAAGTTCGACATCTATATGGACCTCACTTGCTTATTGTTTTAATGTAAAAAAATAAGCTTTACAGCCACTTAAAGACCAAAAATGCGATTTGAAAAAAATGCTAGGTTAAATATTGCATATGAAAGTTATGTATTTTCATTTTAAGCTGTTATGCTCCCTCATAAAATGTTTTCCAGGCAATCTTTTTCTGCCATGCTGAAAAAAATGTGTTTTTACAAAAGCTCAGGTTCCAGTGGAGCAGGACAGAGCTGAGACTCATTTCTGCACCGTTTGGTTATATGGCTCAGTAGAGCTTGTCAGAAGAGCAGCTTCTGATTTTTATTTAAGTGGTATAAGACTCTTTTTAGGTAGTAGAAAATAGAAAACATTTAACGTTAATTAGAAGAGTTAAATTAGCCACTTGCCTTCCAGCCCACGTACATTTACTGCGGCAGGTTGGCTCTCCTGCGCAAACAGACGTACCTGTACGTCGTTCTGTGCAAGGAGGATAGCGGGTACGTGTGCGCCCGCGGGTCCCGCGGACTCGATGTCTGTCAGTGACCCGCAATCACTGTGTAGAGGCAGAACGGTTAACTGCCTTTTGTAAACCAGGCGATTCCCTGTTCTGCCTAATGACATGTCAGAGATCTTCTGTTCCCAGTGATCGGGAAGAGTGATCTGTCATGTTCCCGGCAGCGCATCCCCCTACATTTAGAACACAGGGATCGCCCTACTCTTACTCTTAAGATTTGTTTTTTTTTTTAATACGTTTTTTGATACGTATTATAGAGAAAGTAAAAAAAAAAAAAAAAAAGTTTTTTTCTTTTTCAAAATTGTCAGTCTTTTTTGTGTTGTATCGCAAAAAATAAAAACCACAGAGGTGATCAAATACCACCAAAAGACAGCTCTATTTGTGGGGGAAAAAAAGGACGTCAATTTCGTTTTGGGTACATCGCCGCGCCCGCGCAATTGTCAGTTAAAGCGACGCCGTGCCGAATCACAAAAAATGGCCTGGTCATTAAGGGGGCAAATCCTTCCAGGACTGAAGTGGTAAAACAAAAGTAAAATACAAAGCGTCAAAAGCATCATAGTATCCCTTTAATGGCTATGGCAAACAGTTGATGAGTTTAATTATTAGCTATAAGTCATGTCAAGGGACTAAAGCAAATATACAGCTCGTTTAAAAGTTAGACTGCTGGCTTTGTTTTTATTTAAAAGTGATCCGGATGTGTTCCCCCGATGTTCACAGCATGCAGGGAACACTGAAAGTGCTCAGTCTCAGTGCTGTCAGATCCTGGCCAGCTGTGGCTGGGTAAGCAGCAGAGCTTTCTGTCCAATATTTGCTTGAAGCAAACAGGGTCATATCTTGTTTATAAAAAAAACAAAAACAATCGTGCCATAGGTATTGTCACACGGGGGGGGGGGGGGGGGGGGCCTTTGTGATGGTAATAAAGGTAAACCGAAAAAAATCAATATATTACCCTAACAAAAACATTGTAAATGCTCCTTCCATGTTGACATGCATAATATACACACACCTTAGCATACGTACAGTGGGCAAGATAATTATTTGATTCCTGGGCAGATTTTGTAAGTTTGTCCACTTACAAAGTTATGAAGGGTCTATCAGTTTTATCACAGGTGTATTTAAATGATAGAGACAGAGTATCAACCAGAACTCCAGAAAAAAACAAAACGCGATACAAATGTTATTTGTAATTGAGTTGCAGTTCAGTGAGTAAAATAAGTATTTGATCCCCTACCAACCAACAATAATTCTGGTTCCTACAGACTGGCTACAGCATGTGGTACACAGATTAGTCCTGTCAATTTAAGAAGGTGCTCCTAACGACAACCCGTTATGTGTATAAAAGACACCTGTCCACAGAATCTTTCTTTGATTCAAACCTCACCATCATGGACAAGACCAAAGAACTGTCAAAGGATGTCTGGGACAAGATTGTAGACCTGCACAAGGCTGGAATGGGCTACAACAGTGGTAATCAACCCTGTCCTCGGGGCCCACTAACAGGCCAGGTTTTATGTATTACCTTGGGGAGATGCAGACTAGAATACTGCAATCACTGAGCAGCAAATTATATCACCTGTGATGTATTTCAGTTATCTTGCAAACCTGGCCTGTTAGTGGGTCCTGAGGATAGGGTTGATGACCACTTGGCTACAAGACCATTAGCAAGAAGCTTGGTGAGAAGGAGGCAACTGTTGGAGAGATTATTCGCAAATGGAAGAAATACAAAATAACCATCAATCGCCCTCGGTCTGGAGCTCCATGGAAGATTTCTCCTCATTGGGTAAGGATGATCATGAGATAAGGGCGGGATCCGCCTAGAACTACACAGTAGAAGCTTGTGAATGATTGAGGCCATGTATTGTAAAATCTTGGATGAGAACCTTCTTCCCTCAGCCAGAACACTGAAGATGGGTCTTCCAGCATGACAATGACCCAAAACATACCGCCAAGGCAACAAAGGAGTGGCTCAAGAAGAAGCACATTATGGTCATTTAGGGGCCTAGCCAGTCTCCAGACCTTAATCCTATAGAAAATTTATAGAGGGAGTTGAAACTTCAAATTGCCAAGCGACAGCCAAGAAACCTTAAGGATTCAGAAACGATTTGTAAAGAGGAGTGAACCAAAATCCCTCCTGAGATATGTGCAAACCTGGTAACCAACTACAAGAAACGTCTTACCTCTTGTGCTTGCCCACAAGTGTTTCTTCACCAAGTACTAAGTCATGTTTGATTGGGGAACAAATACTTATAGAACTCGCTGAAATGCAACTCAATTTGTTTGTATTTGTATCATGTGGTTTTTTTTTTCTGGATTTTTGGTTGATATTATGTGTCTATTATTTAAAATACACCTATGATAAGAAAATAATAGACCATTCATTTCTTTGTAAGTGGGCAAATTTACAAAATCTGCAGGGGATCAAATAATTTCCCCAAAGTATACAGATTACACCAAACTTTAGCTATTCCTGCACACACCAGAATGAGAGCAATACGTCTTGGAGCATCATTTAGGCTTAATTCTGGATTGATGTGCAGAAAAGGTTTTTAATGCATTGCCTAAAAGTATTTTTTTTTCTTGCTGTATGCAATTTTGAGGCTGTGCATGCAGTATTTTTTTTTTTAATTATTATTATTTTTTTTAATCAAAAGGTTTTTATTGCAAAAGAAAAACAAATCAAAACATACATTACACTTGAATTTGTCAGTGAAAGAACATTGACATAAACCTTAGTCATTCCCTTCAATGCCCGAGTAGCAGTGAGTATTCAGTGTGTGGCACATGTTTTATTTCGGTATGTTACAATGTTACTTTATTTTTAAAAAAGCTAGCATTTCCCCCGGCATCCATTATGTTTATGGGGTTCTGAGCAGCCTCATCTGTACCAGTTCCCTGGGACTAATCCCGGGTGTATCAAGCCATGCGACCCATAATCTGTCTAATTTCTTAAGGTTCCCCCTATGCTGATATATGTATCTTTCCATGGTAAGGGTATTACCCATGTGCTGAATCCAGGATTTAATCGGCGGAGTGGCGGATTTCCAACTCGTAAGTATTGTTTTCCTAGCTTGGAAAAGGCCATCCTGATCATTTTCTCTGGCATTGCCCCTTCCAGTACTCTCAGAAGGCAACATAGTGGATCAAGAGGGACATTCGTTTGGCAAACCTGGTTAAGCGTGGCAAGGACCCTGTTTCAATATCTATGGAGTTTGGGGCAACGCCAAAGGAAGTGTATCAGATCATGCCACACATCAAATCGGGTAGTTTGCCCATTTTATGAAGTTTTACTGGGGTATAATGTGCCCGCAACAGGATATACAATTGGGATACTTTTTGCGATACATTCAGCGATCAAGTGTTAACGGCTTGAAGGGCCTCTTCCCACTGCCCTCCTGTTATAGGCCCTAAGTGCCTCCCACTGGATTGCTGCTTTCATGGGGAATCCCTCTAAGAGTGTGACTAGAAGCATAAGATAGCATTGGGATATTATAACCTTTGTGTCTGTTCAGTTTTGTAGTATGTGGAAAACAGGAGTGGGTGATTGTTCCCATTCCACTGCGGTACCTTGCGCTTTAACAGAGGGCAGTGCAAATTTAGATTGCAGCTCAGCGAAAGATGGTAGTCTCCCATTGTGAAAGACATGCCTGAGGTGAGTTATTCCCTTGGGACGCCACCTATGTACATAAAACAGGAGGGTTGGGACTTTAGATGTGGTGAGCGAAGAAGGCCAGGGGGACAGTCAAACATTGCATAAAACACTTTATTGATACATAGTAGTGCAAGGACACAATTGGAGTTCAAGTGTAGATTGTCATAACAAGTCGTGTAGCAGTCACATCCTAACTGATACATGGCAAACATGGTAAACAACCCCCAAATGGATGCAGGGAAAATAATACTAATCTGGAAAAAATGTTCGCTAAAGTAGTCATAGGGTAATAAAAAACTTGTAGGTATATGATTGTCTGGTGCATGTCGTAAGCCCGACGCGTTTCGTGTATTGAACACTCTTCAGGGTCGATATAGCACCAGGGTCTACAAAGGAAAAGAACAATGGGGTAAAAACTGTATGAAAAAGAAAAAGCAAAAGAAAGAAGGTAAAATGAATAAAAAAAGGAAGGATAACAAAGGAGGAAACAAAACCCCTAGTCTCCAATGGGTACTCGCATGCCACGCGATAGTGAAACTAAGGGGGTCCACGACTGCCGGCAACCAAATAGCCCGGGCCCTGGGACGCCACCTAGGTCCCTGTTGGCGCTTGGCCAGTTCCTCATAAGATTTATTCCTCCATAATGGGCTGTAAGCTGTGTACCTCGTTACTTGCTGCAATTGTTTGACCTTATTCCACACCTGAAGGAGTGTGTAAATGGGCATTTGCTTGTTGGGCCATTGGAACAGCTGTGCCTTCAGGCCCTCTGGTACAGACTCCGCCCCTGTGCCAGTAAGTAGGAGTTTGGCTGACAAATCAGCAGGCTTGGGAGCCATAGCTCCAATCAAGTGCTGCAGCTGTGCAGCCAAATAGTATTTCCAAGGGTTGGGGAGTGCCAAACCACCCCCTCCTTTGGATATTGTAATCTTTCCAGTTTGATCCTGGGTGGCTTGTGCCAAAGGAGTAATCTGAATAGTGAGTTGACCACTCAAAAAATGTAAGTGGAATAACCACAGGTGTGTTGTGAAGCAGGTCTAGAAGTTGGGGCATAAGGATCATCTTATTTAGGTTTGTTTTTCCCGCCAAAGACATGTTAAGTCGGTTCCATATATTTATTTTGTCTCTGAAGCGAGTCAGTAAGGGGTATATATTTTGACTGTAGTAGTCAGTCAGCTTGGGCGAAACGTGGATACATAAGTATTTAAAGGAAGTTACTACAGGGGCAGGGCAAGGGAGCTCCGCGTCCGACCCAGGTGCCCCATCCAGAAACATCAATGTGGATTTGGACCAATTAATGGTTAAGCCTGAGTAGTGGCCAAAATCTGTGATTGGCGACGTTATGTGACAACGATTCCTCCACGTCCTGATCTGTGGATGATCCCGCACCTGGGCAGCAAGAGTCTCAATGGTCAGTGCAGAGAGCAGGTGGGACAAGGGGCAGCCCGGTCTAGTCCTCCTGCCCAGTGCAAAGGCAGGAGACACCCTGTCTGACAAGCGTATGGCAGTCTGTGGAGAGCTATACAGTAGCTTTGTCCACATGATAAATCTAGGGCCAAATACAAATTTGGACAGTACAGCCCAGAGATAGAGCCAGCTGACACTGTCGAATGCCTTATTGGCGTCAAGAGACAACAGTGCCTTTTTGCCCACATTATCTGCTGGGGTCTGCATGTTCAAAAAAAGGCTTCTAAGATTAGTTGCAGTTGATTTTTGGGGCATGAAACCTGCCTGGTCCGATTGAATAATGTTTAGAATAATCTTGTTAACCCTTTTGGCTAGTATTTTAACGTTGCTTTGGAGCAATATGATGGGTCTTTATGAGCTGGGATCTTAAAGGGTCCTTGCCTGGTTTGAGTGACAGTATGATATTTGCCCTGGACATAGTGGTAGGTAGCTGTCTCGAGTTGAGCATGGCATTAAATACTTCCAGTAGTTTAGGTAAAATTTCCTCCCCATATTGGGTATAGACTTCCATGGGAACCTCGCCATCCTCTGGTGCCTTGCAGGTAGGAAAGGAGGCAGGGCCTCCTTAAGCTCGTCTAGTATAAACGGAGCTTCCAGCTCCAGGCTAGCTTGATGAGTCAAAGCCGATAGGGATATTGTGTCTAGATAATCATGCAATGCCTCATCAGAGTAAACCATCACTAGGCCTGTACAAGTCTGCGTAGGAAGATGCTAGTTCCGTAATTATTAACTTGGGGTCATTCGCCCATTGGTACAGCGAATGGCTCCTATGGCTAGGGAGGACTGTTGGGACCGAGCAATCCTAGCCAACAATCGACCCGTTTTCTCACCTTCCTCATAGAAAGCCTGCTTAGTGAAAAAGCGTTTCCGCTCTGCAGCGGTGGATCTCAACCGGTCTAGGGAGTCCTGGCCCGATATCCATGCCTCCCTCACAGAATCAGATGGGTCAGTGACATAAGAGTTGCAAATGCCGCACCTGATCCTTCACCCGCTCCTGGAGGGCTGACGAGTTTTGTTTTATGGCCTCAATTTCTGCTATGAACGTGCCTCTTAGGCATGACTTAAAGGTATCCCATTTCATTAACAGATTGGGGTATGGTTGGGAAAAATCCCTCTTTGTTTGACCATCCGCTTTTGGAAAAAAAGGGTTTTAGCCAGAAGGTGTTTTAGTTTCCACGGGGCTCTCGGCAAGGAGACAGCTGGACGGGTGATTAAATGTGCCACTATGGGTGAGTGGTCTGATATCCCCCTAGGAAAGTACTCCACCTTGGTAACCAAGTTAAGGATATGTGAGGAGCCCACACAGAGATCAATGCGGGAGAGAGAGCCGTGAGTTTTTGAGAAGCAGGAGAATTGCTTAGTTGTGGGATATTTCAACCGCCATACGTCCGTCCAACCCACCTCTGACAGCTGGCGGCTTAAAATATGGCCCTTGCCGCCCAAGGGAGGCTGGACCGGAGGATGCCTGTCCAGCCTGGGATCCAAGTAACCGTTCAAGTATCTTGTGATCATGGTGGGGACTTCAGGCTTGTCAATCAGATATGACAGGAGAAGCTGCAATATCTCTCTAGAAATTGGAGGGGGGAATCTACACAAAGGCAATAATCACATTCAAGGTAAACCGTTTACAGTACAGAAACGTATATCTTCCCATGGGGTCCACCACAGAGTCTAATTCCTAGTAGTCCAAAGACTTGTGGACCAGTACACTCTCACTCCCCGAGAGTATGCAGAGTGCGTGGAGTGGTAATCCTTGCCCACCCAGGAATATTGTAAAAATATCACCGTGTCTTTTGTGAGGTGGGTTTCCTGTAGGCCTATTATGGCCGCATGGAGTTTCTTGAGACAAGGGCTAATCGTGGTGCATTTTAGCGGATCATGCACGCCTTGAACATTCCCTGACGCTATTAAAGTGGTAGCCATATTAAACACAGTAGGTTAGCACAGCGCTGGTATGCAAAGTTCCAAATCACGCGCCTGAGCACGAAAGTGACACAATCTGCTGCATAATCAATCATTTTCTCCAGGAGGCAAATTGTTAAATATTGAAGAATTGTCAGGTGCAGGTCAAAAAAAATTGAAGTGTTGATTTCAAACAAAGCGCAACTAGAGTGGGTATAGGAAATAGCACGTACCCTGGCCGCCGAGCAGCCGTCGCCCTCTTGGGTGGGGTAGGAGCAATCCGCCACCTTCTCCCCTCAGGCCAGTTACTGGTTGTAAAACATGTGCCAACTGGGCACCAACAAAAGTGTCCCTTCGACTGGGACATGATGAAGCACAGTAAGAGCGTGCGAGCTTGACTCGCACACTGAGACATAAAACTGAACTTGATGCTTGACGCTGCATCCAAAGCACTGGTTTAAGCAACCTGTAAAGTGTCCCGCTGTGTGTGTATAGTAACCTTGTAGTGTCGGCAGACATACCGGCCGTGCCATGTTTGGTCACCACGTGTCAGTCTCCCCTGTCCCATGGGGTCTCCGGAGGTCCTGCTTGTTGTGGTCCAGCCAGGCAGCTGTATCCGAAGCTGATACAAAGAAAGTAGCTTGCCCTCTGACTGTGACCTGCAGTTTGGCTGGAAACAGCATTGGATAGGTCACCTGGATTTTTTTGTAGGCGTTTCTTAACCTCTGCAAATTTAGCTCACTGTCGTTACACCTCGGCCAAAAAATCAGGGTAGAATGAGACCTTAGTCCCATTAAAATGTACAGAGCCTTTCTCCCTTGCAAGTCTAAGTATGATTTCACGATCTTTGTAATTTAAGAGCCATGCCAACATGGATCTCTGTGGATTGCCAGGGGGGAGGGGCCTTGGTGGCGTGCGGTGGGACTGCTCAACCACAAACAGTGAGGTGAAGGCCTCCCTGCCAAATATATCTTGCAGCCATTGCTCTGTAAATGCTGTGGGGTCTCGGCCCTCGACTTTCTCGGAGCCCCACGATGCGGACATTGTTCTGCTTTAGGGGGTTCTCGATGTAATCTGTTTTGCCCTGTGCTGCTCGTTGTAGTGCTGTCCTGGTGTCTCTGGTGGAAGGAGGTATCTATTCTTCCACCTCGCTAATTCTGCCCTCCACAGCCGTGGTTCTCCCTAATTTTCTGGAGGACCTGTCTCATAAGGGACACTGTTTCGGTGAGACCCCCAAACTGCTCTTTCATGCTATCCACTGAAGCCATGCAGCGCTGCACAGCACGCAGGATTTCATTCAGTGTGGGTTGCTGTGTGTCAAACAGGTCTGGTGTAGGGACAGGGGAGCAATCTAGAGGCAGTGTATCATCTAATTCTGTAAGGCTGTGCTGTCTGTCTGGCTCATGTGCTGGAGTCTGTGCTTGTGGGGGGATTGAGCAGCCTGTCCCTTGCAGCTTGTGTGTAATACAGCATGTTCCTTGGCTGCTCCTTTCCCTGCAGCTTTTGAGCCTTAAGGGACTTACTGCCTGTCTCTTGTTGTTTATCGGCGCCTCGCGCCGTTCTCTGGGGCTGGGGAGAGCCGGCGCCATCTTGGGCCTCCATGGCTGCCGCAGCGTCTATTTCTCCTTTGTGGGTCATCGTGCAGTGCTGGAAACTCTCCTGGAGTTACCGCGGGTACAGTAGCTGGTGGATTGTGTCAGTCTGGATCGGTCGCAAGAGAATCTACAGCGGGAGCTCCGTGCAGTGCGACCGCTCACATGCCCGTTCAGGCCACACACCCCGTGCATGCAGTATTTGGTAATTATTCAATACCATGTCGTCATTAATATTTTCCATATATTTGGAGATGTATTAAAAATAGTAAAAAATGGTTTGGCCAAGCAAGGTTTAAAGATGTCAAAATGTAGTTTTTATTTTTGTTAGACCTAGGAAGCCGATATATTTAACAAATGAATGTTTGGGGTTTACAGACATTTTCTGTGGTGGGAAGGATTCACTGTATATACTATACACTTATCTTTTGCACCATCTTTAGTTAATTTGTTTATGCTTTTAGACTTCATTTAGCCATGCATGTGGGAGGGCTTAAAAAATGCACAGATGGGGGTGTTTACATGCCGTGGTTGCAGTGCTTTGCGCGTGCGGCAAAGTTTACCTGACATGTAGTGACCAGCGGGGGTGGTAAGCGTGCCAAACGCTACACATTCAAGCAAATGGGGGAAACACTGCAAATGCTTCACAACCGTGTGCATCAGCAAAAAGGAGGTTAAAACAGGCCGTGATGAGGCACCACATTGCTTCCTCGCCACCTGTCAGTAGCCTCTGAAGTACAATCAAAATGTGGATTGGGTTTCAGAGGTATGGGGAGATTTAAACGCATATCTAAATCTACCCTTTTACACTGATAGACCAGGGGTGGGCAATTCATTTTACAAAGTTCAAACTTGCCCATTGAGTTCAGTGGGTCTGCGCCTTAACTGCATTCAACACACAGGATTATAGTGTAAATCAGGTGGTGAGGAGGTGATATAACACTTCCTGCCAACTGCCCTCTGAAAAGTACTATGACTGGAAAGAGAGAGCCTGAGAATCCATACAGCAGGGATTTCTGCAGACCCTGACCTCCTGGGGTTTGCAGCATGGAGACGCTAACGCAAGAAGAACTTTGCCAGGTATCAGAGTGGAGGGCGCGTAGGGTGTCTCCTAGGTAACGTTCTCTCACCAGTATTGAGCTTTCCCATTATACTGATTAGCACCTCAGTCTCTCTCCTTCCAGTTCTTACAGCTCTCCACATGAACATCTATCAGCTTCCTCAGTGAGGCATGCTGATAGTGGAAGCCTCAAGGACTGAATGTGGCCCTGGCGCATTAATTTGCTGAGGTCTGTGATAGACATACAGGTGCATCTATCATTAACCCCCTTCCCACCCAGCCTATTGTAAAATTACATCCTCCCAGAATTGTGCCTTGTGCGCACCCTACGGTCCACGCTTCAGCGCGATCTGTCACCCGCTGTGTCCACAGGACATGACGGATCACTGTACTGGGCCAACCGCAGAAGATCACATGACAGTTGTACACAATGAAAAGCTTTGTTTCATGCCTTTGTGTACCATTATGATGAGATTTGTGATTGGTCACAGTCATCACATGGTACAGACAGGGCCAGTCACAGCCCATCTGTACCATGCGATTAGCTGTGTGGCCAGTCACAGCTCTTCGCATTTGTAAACACTGAGTAGTTTTCATTCAGAAAAAAAATGGTTGCTTATAACTGTAAAATGCAGTTATAAGCAATCATAGTGTGTAAAAAGAAAAATATCCTGATCACCTCCTCCCCAGAGTTGTACAGGAATACTGTGGTAACTGTATTGCTCTGGTCACTCTATGTAATACTGTATTAATGTCACCAGTCAGTGTCCCTGATCACCGCCACACCAGTCGTATGATGACTCTGTACTGCACTGGTAACCGTATGTGAAAAAAATTACAACTTCAAAAAAACTCGCCATGCCTCTTACAAAATACCTTGGACTTTCCACTTTCCAAAAAGTGGTCATTTTGGGGTATTTCTACTGTCCTGGTGTTTTCAGGCCTCAAGAATTAAGTGTTAATACATCAGTATTGATCAATTTTCAGATCTATATATCCCACAGAGTGTTTGAACTTTATAACTTTCCTACAGACTAAATAACATACAATAATTTTGGTTATTTTCACCAAAGAAATGTAGCGGAATACATTTTGTCCTAAATTTATGGAGAAACAGAAAGGAACAAAAACGTTTGTTTTTTCCAACAAAAAAAATTCATATATTTTGCAAAAAAATAAAAAACCCAGTGGTGATTAAATACCACTAAATGAAAGCTTAATTTATGTGAAAAAAAAAAATTCATATGGGTATAGTGTTGCATATCGCGCCAGTGTCATTCAAAGTGCAATAGCGCTGAAAATTGGCCTGGGTGGGAAGGGGGTAAAAATGTCTGGTATAGAAGTGGATAAAGGTGAAAAATTATCAGCCACTTTGTTTAATGGCATTACATAAGTACTTCTCTTCATCCTGGCACTACTAGATTGGCTCCATGGGTACAAAATAAACAGCAGCATCTTGTCCCCCCCCCCCCCCCATTGTGTTCTTTCAGAAAGCTCCCGTGTATGTGTTTTTTAGGTAAAGATTGCACAGCGGTAGTTTTCTTGGCCTCCAACCAAGTCATCTCTTGACCAGGGCTCATTTCTTTTGTGATAAGTATCCCTGTGGGGAGGTATTTAGCACTTTACCCAACTTGCAGATTGGTTTATCAGCAGCAATACACAAACACAAATCGATGAGTAGGAAAGGAGGATTGACCAATACACCACGGGGATTTCCATGCTTAGATAATTTAGTTGCAGATCACTGGAGAAATCGATAATACGTCTTTTTGTAGAGCAAGATCTGATTGTTTTATAAATAAACACAGAGGCTGCCTTCTCTTCATAATTATATGCATGCTTATAAACTACAGGTGTTTAGATTTTGGTTGGATTATCGAGTACAGAATATAGGATCTGCCATTGCAGTTCTTTTTAAAAGGGTAAAGCTCAAGGTGTGTCATAGTCCCTTCATTATCTTGTGAGTCACTGACCCAGAACAAGCATTAACAGGTGACATGATAACCGATAAGCTCACACTTGTTCCAGCGCAGTTATTTGTCAGAAGGATTAGAACAGCACCAGACCATGTACCTTCAAAAAGCCAATTGGCAGTGGCAGCCTTTTTTTTTTTTATCTACGGCCATACACTACAATAATCATCACGTTTATCCTGAATTTCTATTTTAACAGCCTTTGTTTTTCTTTACAGATGTTTAATTGCATTACTGAGCTAGTTCTTCGAGCAAAGAAAGAAAACTTGGCAAAGCAACAACAGCAGCAACAGAATGACGTGGTGAAATTAACCAAAAACAGTAAAAGGAAAAAGCGATGCTGCTAGGTGCGGGCACAGCACACAGAGGCTGCTCTAAATCCGAACATTCGTTCCTGGAATGAAGAGTAACTGTGCCATGGGCAGTGCACAGCTTTCAGGGGTTGGGGCATTTTCTCAGTTTTGTGCTGTTAATTTAAGAATTTCTCAAGGTTTTCTATTGAGAGGCGCTGACACCTTTTTATTGCTGTGCCAACAAGGTGTTGTGGATCCTTGTCATCCCCTTGTCACCCCTGCTCTTCTGGAGCGTCTGCTAGGAAAGGACAGTTGCAGTGCCTACCCCTTGGACTGATTAACAAGAGTCTGTACATACTGTATATTGCGTTAACCAGCCTCGCCTCCCTCCTTTCGCTTTGGCTTTCACCTTCCGATCGCCAAACTGTCGTATTGCGCAAATATAAACTGATCACATTTTTAAAGATTTAGGACAGTTGGCATCTTTAACCTTGAGCCTGGTGTCTGTCCTGCCTACTAGGGGAAGAATCACTAGGCCTTGCTGTTATTTTGCTTCCCTGCTGTTTAGTTTTTTTTTTTGTCAATATTTAAAACCATGCTAAAGAAAACCAACCATCTATTACATTGACCAGAGCAGGACTTGCGACTACAAAGTCACTTTGTTTTTAACGAAAAGCTGGATGGATCCTGAACTGTTAGCAGTTGTTTGTTACAATCTCTATCTCAAAAAAAAAAAATTGTGAATTTAACAAATTATGTGGGTTGAAAAAAAAAAAAAAAACTCTGCCAAATTTTTGTATCATCTTCATAAATAGGATCAAAGTTAATAAAAAAAAATGTGAACTTTGGGTCCTGAATTTAAAACAAAGCTTTGCACTGGTTGTGTTCAGATGGGCATTAAAGAACCAATAAACCCAGAACAGAAGTGATACTTTCCTATAAAATCTTTTTACCATATTCAGAAATATACATCTTAAGGTGAGTCTGCCTAGAAGTTGATACATTCCAGAAGCTATGTATCCAACTTTCTGTAATTAATGGAAGGACACAGCAGGCCTAGTGTGGCCTCGTATCTGCTACCTGTAGGGGTTGAGCTCCAAACATTTTTAAGCTTCTATTTATAGTGGTAGCAGAATTCTCACCCCCACCCCCTTAACCTTACTTGGTAATACCTCTGGTAGGCTGCAAGCTCTAACTTCAATCTCCTGAAAGACCAACGAAGAATCTTCATCACCAAACACTCCTGCTGTGTCTGATTCCTGGTCCCACCACTGTGTTTCTACTCTGACCCACTATGTCACCGTGGACCCATTAGTGATGCAGGAGATCAGCATCGACACCTCCAAATGTATGATTGAAGTACCTTTTTAAGTGCTGTAGCTGTGGAACAAAGCACATTTTAGAACTCCATCACCCACCAGAGGAATTCATATTTTTATTTTTAAAAAAACTAACTAGCTCTGGATTTGTGCATTCATCTGTCACACACTGGTTATACCTGTAGCAAATGTGGGGCTAGTAAACAGTTCTTGAAAACCCGTGAGGTTAGAAATCTAGCAAATACCTCTGTGACCAAGTATCTTGTGTGTGAAATGGGTCAGAATTCACTTCTGGATGTCCACTGCTGTCATATACCCCAACTTGTTAATAATAGTCCTGATCAGCAGTCCATCTTGGTGAAACCAACTACTGTTTCAGCTACAACTGCTGATTTGTAAGGGTGCAAGCTCTATAGATTTTATACTGATCCTGGCTTCACTATTTAATGAGTCACTAATCTGAAATATGCACCCCGCAAAGTGTAACCTTCTGCCATTGCCTTTCCTGGTTAGTGACTCACTTGGTAGTGAAAGTGGGGCGATATTTCCTGGAGGCTGCAGCTTTGCAGCCAAGCAATGGCAGCTACCTTTATGTCTGTGCTCACACGTTCCATTAAATTTTGTTTTGGAAATTCTTGGTCTGTGAGCATACCTTTTAGGCAAAATGATTAAAACTAGCATTGACTCTACTTTTGAAAAACTGAATAAAAGACAGATGTGTGTAGGAAAAGGACTATCCCCATATCATACCACATTTCTCTTGGATTAGCTCTGATAAAATGGTAAATTATATTTATCTGTGAATGACTGTGTATTTCAACGTGTAAATAAAAGGCTAGCTGCATCCAAAACGTAGTGGTGGTTAGTAAGGGATTGAAGTTTGAGTCCCTTACTAACAATATGTCCTATCATAGTTTGTCTCCACATTATTTGTTCCGCATCATGCCAGCAGCTGGACAGAACTTGGCATTCCTTTTTAATTTACCACTGCAAGGTCTACAAGAAGCCAGCTTTTGTAAATCCATGCAAAACAGGGGAAAAAAAATAAATTTAGGTGCAGCTGGTCTTTTACAGACCTTTGCAGAAAATGACATCAAAGGTAAGCACAAGAAACATGGAAAATCATAGAAATATTTTATTCCAGAATTTACAATAAAAAGCATAATTTGTACTAAAATATGACATTTTTATATCTGTTTGTTATAAAAAGAAAACTGTATGCAATATAAAAACTCTGGTTCGTCTATATACATAGAGCATTTCTCAATACTTGAGCTGTAAGGTAGGGTCAGGGGCAGTTCCTCTGCTGTGCTCTGTCTGGAAGACCAGAGGTAGGGAGTCTATTCCTTGGAATGAGAGCAGCTCAGGACCTGTCTACAACAGTTATACCTGCTAAATTCATTTGTCAAGGAAGCTGTGAAGTGAATAGAAACAGATGGCTCTAAAAGTGCAAGGTGTTCTCTATGGATAAAATCCAGTGAACAAAGCATTGTTCTACAAAATAGAAAACACATCTAAAAGGAAAGTAAAGTGTGAATGCAGCTTAGCCCCATAGGCTAAGAATAATACTCTTTAGAGTTTTTTGTTTTTTTTACATGCCGGCGAATTTGCTCACTTAAGCTAGCCATAGATGGTTCAAATCTCAGCCAAGATTCAAACTATGTATGGGCAGGCTGATTATACCTAATTTGATTAATCGATCAACTTGGGTACAACCAGCCTGTCGGATTTTACATGCGTTTATTGCTAGTGGCTGTTACAGCAACTGGCTATAATCACTGTTCTACCAGCAGGGATGGCTCCCCCCCCCAATATGCCGGGAGAACACAATGGCTTTGTGGGAGAGATTCCCCCATCAACACGGACTGTGTTGATGGGGGAATCGAGCAATTTTTTTTTCTTTTAGGAAGGATAATTGCTCCTTCTATAGCCAGCCTTAGGATGGCTTTAGGGATCATTGATGGTAATACTTTTTAAAATCCCCTCCGAATGAATTTACCCAAACAAAAGTCCATCATGATTCATAATATATCAACTGTGATACAGTTGCAGTTAAGCTTTTGTTTTCTTTAGAAATGAAAAGAGACTTCTTCCTTCAGAACCAATGGGCTCTTCTGGCCGCTCTGTGCGATTCAGAGTGCTAACTTTGCCACAGTGCTTAACGTGGTGGCCCCTGGAGAAGGAATACACAGACTGGCTCCATTCCTTCTGGTGTTTGTCCATCAGTTGCTGGTCAATGACTCTGTGCATGTCATCCTGTTGTAAAACAAAAAAGGTTAGTGTAAATCAGTCAGTACATGACGGCATTAACTACACAAAATGGTAACCTGTCATTGCAAGACAGGGCAAATGAATGTACCAAGAAATATGTTTATACATAGGCTAAATGAGCAATGAAGGAGTAGTGGGAGATGACTCTATAGCAGTAAAGAGAACCTGTTAGAACAACATGCAGCATAACTGAAGCACCCAAATCTCTATCAAATAAGACAGTGAATTCGGCATTAATAATAATTTACCTTTTGTTGATGCAGTGAGACTATACAACAGCCCTCAGCACTAAAACAGATCTTTTTTTAGTGGTAGCCGCACAAATAAACAAGTAATGTGAACAGTGCAGCATTGTTATAGATTTTTGTTCGTTAGCCCTAACCTAAATCTGTGGCTGTATGTAGAGAGTAAAACACTTGTCTGTGCTATTCTATTTCAGTGGTACCTCAAAACAAAATGTGGCAGCTTAGTCATTGCTATGGTACCTCAAAACAAAATGTGGCAGCTTAGTCAATTCTTCAGGTAATGCCTGAATAACACAACACAATTAAAGAATAGTTATTTGAACCCTTGATATTTGTTATTTAAAGGTATAATTGTCTTTTAGCAGCAATGAGACCTACCACTGCCAGAAGAATTAAAATATCAATGCTGATATTTTGGAAAAAGTGACTAGGGGCTACGTCTCACTAATTAGGTTAGCACATACTGTACAACCGTAGCCAAAAGTTTTGAGAATTGCACAAATATTGATTTACACAAAGTCTACTGCTTCAGTGTTTTTAGATCTTTTTGTCAGATATTACTATGGTATACTTGAGTATAATTAAAAGCATTTCAAGCAAGTTCCAAAGGTTTTTTTTTTTATTGACCATTACATGGAGTTTATACAAAGAGTCAATATTTGCAGTGTTGACCCTTTTTTTTTTTTTTTTTTCCAAGACCTCTGCAATTCGCCCTGCCATGCTGTCAATAAATTTTTAGTTTGTCAGAATTTTTTAGGGTTTTTTTTTTTTTTGTTTGTTCTCCTGCGTTTTGAGGATTGACGACAAGTTCTCAATGGGATTAAGGTCTGGGGAGTTTCCTGGCCATGGACACAAAATATCAATGTTTTGTTCCCCAAGGCACTTAGTTATCACTTTTGCCTTGGGGTAAGGTGATCCATCATGCTGGAAAAGGCATTGTTTGTCACCAAACTGTTCTTGGATGGTTGGGAGAAGTTGCTCTCGGAGGATGTTTTTGTACTATTCATGGCGCTGTTCTTAGGCAAAATTGTGAGTGAGCCCACTCCCTTGGCTGAGAAGCAACCCCACACATGAATGGTCTCAGGATGCTTTACTGATGGCATGACACGGGACTAATGGTAGTGCTCACCTTTTCTTCTCTGGAGAAGGTTTTTCAGGATACCCCAAACAATCTGAAAGGGGATTCATCAGATAAAATTACTTTACCCTAGTCCTCAGCAATCCAATCCCTGTACATTTAGCAGAATATCAGTCTGTCCCAGATGTTTTTCCTGGAGGAAAGTGGCTTCTTTCCTGCCCTTCTTGACACCAGGCCATCCTTCAAAAGTCTTCGCCTCACCGTACGTGCAGATTCACTCACACCTGCATGCTGCCAATCCTGAGCAAGCTCTGCACTGTGCAGCTAAATCAACTGTAGGAGATGGTCCTGGTGTTTGCTGGACTTTCTTGGGTGCCCTGAAGCCTTCTTCACAACAATTGAACTTCTCACCTTAAAGTTCTTGATCTGATAAATGGTTGATTTGGGTGCAATCTTAGTAGCAACAATATCCTTGCCTGTGAATCCCTTTTCGTGCAAATCAATGACTGCACGTGTTTCCTTGCAGGTAACCATGATTAACAGAGGAAGAACAATGATTTCAAGCACCACCCTCCCTTTTAAAGCTTCCAGTCTGTTATTCTAAGGCTACTTTCACACTGGGGCGGGCGTCGGCAGTAAAACGGCGCTATTTTTAGCGCTGCTTTACCATCGTTTTAGGCTGCAGTGGGGGGTGGTTTTAACCCCCGCTAGCGGCCGGAAAAGGGTTAAAACCGCCCACAAAGTACCACTGCAGTGTCGCTTTGCCAGTGGTTTGGCGGCGCTGCCCCATTGATTTCAATGGGCAGAGGCGCTTTAGGAGCGGTGCACACACTGCTCCTACAGCTCTGCAAAGATGCCACTTGCATGACTTTTTTTACCGTCCTGCAAGCGCAGCACTCCCATGTGAATGCACTCGGGCTTTCACATTGGAGACAGGCGAGGCTCTTTACAGGCACTATTTTTAGCACTGTAGTGCCTGTAAAGCGCCTCACTGTGAAAGTAGCCTAACTCAATCAGCATTACAGAGGGATTGCTGGCCTTGTCGTCATCAACACTGACACCTGTGTTAAGGAGAGAATCACTACTATGTCACCTGGTCCTTTTTGTGGCAAGGCTGAAATGTTTTTTTGTTTTGTTTTTTGGGAATAAGTTCATTTTAATGGCAAGGAGGGACTTTGCAATTCATCTGATCACTCTTCATAACATTCTGGAGTATATGCAAATTGCCATCATAAAAACTGAGGCAGCAGACTTTGTGAAAATGTTATTTTTGTCAAATTGTCATTCTCAAAACTTTTGGCCAGGGCTGTACACTAATAAAGCTCTTTGACTGTAGAATATTGCAGATCTGGACCTATTCCCTGTTAGCTAATATAACAAAAAAAAGCTTCATACTGCTGCTGACTGGACACTGGCAAACAAAAAAAATTGTAGGGCAGCCCAGGATAACCCCCTCCTACCACTGGTATCTCTGTTTTTAGGTAATGTCTTAGGACAATTGATGTCTGCTTGAGAAAAAAAAAAATCTAATTTGCTGCCATTTTTTCTTTAATCAAGATTCTTACATCTCAGCTAGAGCTCTACATCACTGCTCTATGGTTGGAGCTGCCTATCCTCTGCTTGGCTTTTAGAGTGCCGTACCTTGATCTTGCTGGATTGGATGTTGCAGGGCTAGCTTGGAAGTGACCAAGTGGCACTTGGTTCCACTTAAAGTGCTTTCAAGACCCCATTTAGCTAAAAAGTTAGCAACGGAGCGATTTCCAGGTCCAGAGATGTTGGCATTGCTCAGTGCCTGCCCTGTATCTAAAGACCCACTATGAGTAGGCTGATCAGGCTGAGCATCAGTAGCCACCTCATGGTTTGGACCACTTGGCACCTTAAAATTCCCACACTCTGCTTGTCTCAACCTCAGAAGAGGTTAATGCTGAGGGAAGGGGCACTGATGTAATCTGCTGGGAGGTGTCTCAGTGCTCTTTCCCAGGTTTCAGTGTTGAGGAAGTGTCTCCCTGCTCCCCATTTGCAATGATAGGAGGATTGACGATCTTTGGTCCAATCCTCCTGCCCATCTACAGTCACCATGGTCACCTCTGAACATCCAACCCTCACTGGCTGCCAGCTGCCCTGGTTTGCGAGTACCTGAGGCCTTTCCTTGCACCCTGAGTGTAGTTGCTTTGCTGCCACATTTCTGTATTTAGACACAGAGGGAAAGGTCCTGCTGCAACAGGTGACCATAGTTTACACACTCCTAATGATTCTTGGGACATTTGCTCTGTGCCTCCTGAAAGCACTGACAACTGCAATCCAGAATCCTGTTACCGTATGATTTTAGAGATTACATTGCCATCAGAGTTCCCTACCTTATCCAGAGGACCTCTACTAATATCACATAAGACTTTGCGGCCAAATTAATATTTTTATTTTAGGTATTTATATAGAGCTGACAATTTAAGCAGCACTTTACATATATATTGTACATTCACATCAGTCCCTTCTATCAAGGAGCTTACAATCTAAGGTCTCCATCTCATATGCATACATACACATACTAGGGCCAATTTAGACTAGAGCCATTTAACCTACCATCATGTCTTTGGAATGTGGGAGGGAACCACATCCTTTTAATCCCCGTATTCCTGTATGGGGATTAGAAGAACCCCTGATAGTTTGTTGACAGGATTTTTCTAAATGGTGGTCTATAACTACAGTAGATCTGAGAGTGCTCACCCTGAACAGGTAGACCACTAGGTCTGATTGAGCTTGAAGAGGTTATAGCTGGAGCCTTTAGGCTTCAGTGGTGGTGACTTGGTGGAAGCACCCCGGCTTGTCTCGTATGAGTCTGATGTCCATATAAATGTGCAGAGCACTCTGGGTAAAGTGCTGAAATGCAGACACTGTCCAAGTAGCGATTGACCCAACTGGTCTTTGGGAGATGATATCTCTTTGGATCTACGCTTTATCTGATCATCAAGGATATCACTGGAGGTTGCCTAAGCAAGAAACGACTAAAAAAAAAAAAAAGGTTGATCATGCCCCTTTTCTTTTCTTGCGTTTACACCTGGATTTTTTTATGCCCAGGTCTTCCACACCTGGTTCTCTGGTCACCTGCAGGGAAGCATTCAGTAGAACGAAGTGTGCCTCCCACATTTCTAAATTAGAGATGTTTGCTGTGCAAAAACATTTAGGTATAGTTTCCCCTAAAACAGGGATATGCAATTAGCGGACCTCCAGCTGTTGCAGAACTACAAGTCCCATGAGGCATAGCATGACTGAGAGCCAAAAGCATGACACCCAGAGGCAGAGGCATGATGGGACTTGTAGTTTTGCAACAGCTGGAGGTCCGCTAATTGCATATCCCTGCCCTAAAAGATCTTTGTACTAGCCTGGCCTTAGAAGTTGTATGCCTGCCTCTTAGGTCATTTCTTACATTGTAGAAATTTGGGACATGTATGTGCAGAAGTTGTACATGGTTTCCCTCAGATCCAACAACCTTGTCCCTTCCCAGTGGGACCCTTTTGAAAATCATTACTTTATTGTCAGTTAGAACATGTACAGCTTTGTCCCTATCCTTCTGGGACTCTGCGATTCCATCCTAACCTCTGCATCTTGAGTTCCCTTCAGAGGACTGGCCCCTAGTGCCTTCTTGTGGGACGCTCAACTGACCCTCTGTGGAGATATCTATTGATGTGGGCTCTAGTGGACAGTGTCTTCCTATTGGTCCAAATGTCTCCAAGATTAGGCTGGATTTTGTATTGACCGGATGCTTTTCCGATTGTAGGCAGTTCAAACCTGCATAGTTCTACAATGGTGCAATCTATGGCTTCCTCACTTTCATGTTTTTTTCCCCATAACTGTTGCAGGAGAATCCTGTGCCCAGTGCCTTCTTTACTCCAGTCTCCTCAGATTTTCCGCTGTTCATGTACCAAGTTTCTAAGCAGACTATAGCAGTTTCCTACTTTGAGATTGTCAGCTTAAGCTTTTTCACCTCTTGGAAGGTCATGTAATCGCAGAACTATTGTCTCCTGGCCTTCATTCTGGATCTCCAGCACAGGTGGTTCTTTGTACATTACAGAATGTTTTCTTGGATGTTTTTTCTATAAAAGAAAAGCTTTTGGGGAGGAGCAGGTTGTCTTGCTGTCAGATAAAGAGTGTATATAATAGCGCTCTGAATAGCAGGACCAGGCAGATAATATGTCTATATTGGGTAGAGGTATTCAAATGATGAGGTCTGCAAACACTTAGGGAAGCACTCAAAAAGGGGAGCAATCTCTAGTAAAAGACAAACAGAAGAAAAGGCGCCTCTAAGTGAAGAATTAAAACCTAATATCCCCAAAAAGGATTAAAAACACTTACAGGATATAAAAATGAAGGGAGCATTTCACATGTTTTTAAGGCAGGCGATCCGGCATCAGGAAGGTCCCAGTGTGTTATAGGTTTCCAGGGGTGTCGATCTGCAGCAGTGCTGGTCACCCTGGGATCTTCTGCTGATGCATATCGACACCCCTGGAAACCTATAACACACTGGGACCTTCCTGATGCTGGATCACCTGCCTTAAAAACATGTGAAATGCTCCCTTCATTTTTATATCCTGTAAGTGTTTTTAATCCTTTTTGGGGATATTAAAAGTTTTAATTCTGCACTTAGAGGCACCGTTTCTTCTGTTGTCTTGCTGTCAAATTGGTGTTTCGGTCCTTACCCCTCCATTCTTTCCAAGGGCAATCTTCTGAAGGTCAGTTTTTGATAAGTTGAATGTCTGCTCAGGCAGACATTCTTGCCATGGAGTGCCTTATTCCTTTAATTCTTATGAGATCAGGTGAGTTGAGGCTTGGTCTTTTTCTATTAAACTCTTTTTGTTCTCTTCCTTCTACCAGGTTATCTTTCTTGGGGTCCTCTGTCTGGTCGCAGTTATTTTGAGGGAGCTCTCTCTCCTCTTGCTGACCATGGTTCAGGTTGTGGGTTTTTCCTATAGGATGATAATATTGTTCCATCCTTCTGGTTGGAGCTGTTTGACCAATTTATGGTATGTTCTTTAGTTGGTCTCCCATGTCAAGGCCTCCTTACTGCTTCTCTAGCCATTCTTAGTTTTCAGGTATCAGGCATGGTTCCCCTTCTTTCCTCCTGGTATTGTCCTCCTCCTTACCTGAGCGTTCATTCGCATCTGGTGTAATCTTTGGTTTGCTCTTAGTCTGCAAACAGTTCCTAGTTGTTATATTGTGCCTGTTAGCAGTTTTACTGCTGCAAATCTATCATTTGGACTGCTTTTGGACATCCCAATAGTTATTGATGTCCTGTGTGCCTCGATAGAGGAGTTGGGGGAAAAAAAAAAAAAGAATGAGGTCTATTGAGGGACACTGTTTCACCCCTCTTTCTTAATGATCTGCTTGCTTAAACTGAGGCAGGCCAGTTGTAAAAGGGGTTATCCTAGAATACCATTTTTTTTGGTTTGCCAGTGTCAAATCCCCTTGTA
Organism: Lithobates clamitans; assembly: GCA_037952925.1. NCBI lineage: Eukaryota > Metazoa > Chordata > Amphibia > Anura > Ranidae > Lithobates > Lithobates clamitans. The sequence continues at coordinate 5,425,858 of JBBGZY010000358.1, read as the reverse complement.
GGCACCAGTGAAATCCACCGGTAATGACTTTTGTGTCCCTCACTGAACTCCAAGAAAAATGTTTTTCTGTGAGTACAAAAATCCTATTGGCCATAGTACATATCAACTATTTTTCTTTTACTCTGCTAAGCGCTGGTCCCATAAAAACCTAACAATACAGAACCCAAATTGTGAATAACTAGTATCCATCCATCTAGTGGGAAAGAACTGTCTGTTTACTGATTTTGCATGCATTTAATGGTCATATACACTCACCGGCCACCTTATTAGGTGCACCTGTTCAAATGCTTGGCAGCACAAATTTCTAATTAGCCAATCACATGGCAGCAACTCAATGCATTTTAGGCATCTAGGCGTGGTGAAGAGGACTTGCTGAAGTTCAAACCGAGCATCCGCATGGGAAGAAAGGGGATTTAAGTGACTTTGAAAGTGGCGTGGTTGTTGGTGCCAGATGGGCTGGTCTTAATATTTCAAAAACTGCTGAGCTACTGGGCTTTCCACACACAACCATCTCTACAGTTTACAGAGAATGGTCTGAAAAAGATAAAATAGCCAGCGAGGGCAGTTGTGTGGACGAAAATGCCTTGTTGATGTCAGAGGAGAATGGGCAGACTGGTTTGAGATTAGAGAAAGGCAACAGTAACTCAAATAACTACTTGTTACAACCAAGGTATGCAGAATACCATCTCTGAGCGCACAACACATCAAACCTTGAAGGAGATGGGCTACAGCAGCAGAAGACCACACTGGGTGCAACTCCTGTCAGCTAAGAACAGGAAACTGAGGCTACAATGCGCACAGGCTCACCAAAATTGGACAATAGATTGGAAAAGCGCTGCCTGGTCTGATGAGTATCGCTTTCAGCTGTAAAATTTAGATGGTGTCAGAATTTGGTGTAAACAACATGAAAGCATGGATCCATCCTGCCTTGTATCAACAATTCAGGCTGGTGGTGGTATAATGGGTGGGGGATATTTTGTTGGCCCCTTAGTACCAATTGAGCATCATTTAAATGCCACGGCCTACCTGAGTATTGTTGCTGACTATGTCCATCCCTTTATGACTACAGTGTACTCATCTTCTGATCTGAAATTTGTTTATTGAACATGACAATGAGGTCACTGTACTCCAATGGCCTCCACAGTCACCAGATCTCAATCTAATAGAGCAGTGGTTATTAACCTCAGTCCTCAAGTACCCCAACGGGCCATGTTTTTGGAACTTCTCTTAGATAAAAATAGCTCTTATCAATACCATGCCATTGATATTGATTTAAAGCAGCTGTGCAAAGTAAAGGACTACCTGGCCTGTTGGGGATACTTGAGGACTGAGGTTGAGAACCACTGTAATGGAGCACCTTTGGGATATGGTGGAACAGGAGATTCGCATCATGGATGTGCAGCCGACAAATCTCCAGCAACTGCGTGATGCTATTATGTCAATATGGACCAAAACCTCTGGAATGATTCAAACACCTTATAAAATCTATGCCACAAAGAATTAAGGCAGTTCGTAAAGCAAAAGGGAGTCAAACCCAGTACTAGCTAGATGGACCTAATAAAGTGGCTGGTGAGTGTACATGCGGAAGAATAGGCACAATTTGAGCCTTCAGTTTAGTCTCTAAATTATTTCTGCTTATTAGTAACCATAACTCCCACTATACTCACCCAGTTGCCAGTCTCTTTATCACAGTTCTGCTTGGTCACTTGGGTTTGGGAATGAATTACATTTGACGCACCCATTAGGTGACAGATTTTCACTCTAGTGATTCTGTTTCAAAAGTCTTTTGCTCTCATTCCCTGTTTCACACCTTTATTGAAGGCTAGTGTTTTAATAAAATAGCCTATGCACGCAAGTAACTCCAATAGGTTTAAATATATAGTGAATCTTTTTTTTTGTTGTTTAATATAGGTGCATAGCTGTAGGCCATTTCCACCCCCACCTCAAAAGCAAAAAACTCCCAGTTCCTGTCGACAAAACCCTGTAACTGAACTGGGACAGGGGTTATGACCACTTGAGAGAAGAGTTGCTCCAAGGCTGGCTAATTTGACAGAATAAAATGAGGTAGGGCGTGAAACTCTAATTTGTATCCCTTGGATGTTAGGTCCTGGACTCAAGCATGTGAAATGTCCTGGGACCAGATGGCTGTGTAGGCTGACAGATATCCCCCCTTTTTTAATTAGTGGGGGTGTCCCTTCATTGAGAAGAGAGCTTGATTCCGGACTTGGCAGAATTTGAGGTCCAGGATTCCTAGCAACTGAGTTCCTGTTGTAGACTTGGCTCTGGGGGCCTAATAAAAATTAAGCAAACTTTTTCCATTGCAGAAGCAGAGGTTTTAACTGCTGGGTCTTTTGCCTTAGGCAGAAAGATAGTCTTGTTCCCTATGAGTTTCTTGATCTAGGTCTCTAAGGGTGCTCCCCATCAATTGGGTCAAATAATCCATCTTATATGCGCTAAAGACCCATCTTGGATACCTGGTAAAGAATATTTACTAACCTGTCAATAAAATAGGATAGTGCCACTGGGAAGAGCTCTAAGCCATGGATTTGGACCAGATGACAGTAGTCTGCACAAAGCCATGGTGGCAATGGCATGTTGCATAGCATGGTGAGCAAGTACTTTAAGAGGGCTTCCTCTTGCCCACAGAGACCTTAAATACAGGAATATTCTCAACAGGGGCTGTAAAGGTTTTATTTAAGGCATAAAATCGCTTGGTCTACAACAGGTAGCGTCCACTTTAAGAACCCCTCTTTAGGGTAACTGCTGAGCAAAATTTTAAAGCCAGTCGCCATACAACACAGTGTAAAAGCAAGTCTATAGCGAAGATCTTTGTGGGCCAGGGCATTTTTTAAGAATCCCAGCCTAGTGACATTTTATAAGCTGGACACAGGATGCACTAGTTTTACACATGTGCTCACTGTACAAGGATAGAACCAGTATCCTTGAGTTTAGGAGAAATGTCTGTGGACTGGTCCTCCTCCTGTCTTCAAAAATGGACAGCAACATCCTCCACTTCCTCATCCGAAAGCATGTATGAGGCGTCCCAAAGGGCAGATAGTTTCCCCATCACTTTAGGCATAGCTACAGAAAGTTGCTCCCTGAAGGGGTAGAAGAAGTCCCAGAGCCAGATAGTGAGCAGTATGGGGTAAACAATGTGGACTGCAGAATCGGAGTCCTTAGGGGGCTGCTAGCTAGATGAGAGTTGGCAGAACCAGATCCCTTGTACCCATGATTTGCCATGTGTGGTAAGGGATATTCACGACCTATACTGCAGAGCAGGAATAGGTGCTTCTGTGACTGGTCATCATAGGCAGAGTGGCTCAGTATGACCATGGATTGCTGTGTTGTGAGTCCTGGCAGGGAGCAGAGGAGCAGCCAGTCAGCGTCCGAGGAGAAAGAAAATGGCGCACACAGTACAGCCAAGCAGGAAGGAAGTTGAGCAGGTGCCCAAGTGGCCCCAGGCCACAGCAAAGGCACTTAATTTGAAAAGATGTTATACTGTTCCCTGCGGCTGGCTGCAAAAAAAATTACAGCCAGTGTGCCATAGGTAGTGCTGAAGGGACTAGAGCGCAACAGTACACTTGATGCCAGGGTAGGGCTGAAGCCCTGGCTAACCACTCAACTCACAATCCTCCCATGTCAGTTGAAGGTGGATTTATAGAGATAAACCCCCTCAAAATCTTTGCCCTTCCAACAGGCTCACCCCCTAAGGGGTCTTCAGGGACAGGATTCCACTGGCGGATGGACCTGTATACTACACCCTGCGGCATGCTAAGGTGAGTGCCTAAAGCAGAATCCAGTGCCCAAAGAAACATTATAGGTTGGCCATGCATCTTCTTCTGGTAGGATAGAAGAGTCTTTAAGAAAAAAAAATGAAGGAAAAATAGTTTACTACTCTTAGAGCAGAGAAAAATTGTCCATTCTTCTAGGAAGACTAGCAAGCAAATAAAGCATTATGGCAGTGGGAGGGGTTACACCTGGCTGTTCTTACAGATTTTCTTTGCCAGAATTCAATCACCTGAAGACAGCTGCATAAATCATTGGTTCCAGAATTACCATCCTGAGTCCTGTAATGTATGACCAAGAAAATCAAATTTCCCTGTTGTCTACAGAGGAACAAGATGTAAGCAAGCTCTTGTATAACCCCTCCTCTACCCAGCATGCCTTGGTTTTTTGCTACTGTCCTGTCCTAGAGGTTGGGCACTTTTTTCAGTTCTGCTGAAAACCATCTAACTATTGCTAAACTCTTAATTTTTATGGTATTTTTCCTTGGTGACTTCAATCAAGATTCCTTGCTCCACTGCTGCTTGAACTGGTCTCTACGCAGCAGCTATCTGAATCACCAGTTTCTCAGGACCCTGCTGAACTGAACATATGAGGCTAGCCTGGATAATGACCTGTGGGCACTGGGCTTTGCACTGTGCCACTTGCCAGACCTTAATATGCTGCGTTAGTTAGCTGCGGAGTCCTTTCCAAGCCTAGAGCCATGGCATAGTCCCGGTTGTGACCCTGTCTCTGAAAACTCACTAAGGCCTGTTTCACACCTTTGCAGCTCTGTGAGCTGCGTTAGCACGGGCATGGCAGCCCATTCATTTGAATGCGCTACTGTGCCTGTGTTTCATACAAGAAAAAGGTTCCTGCAACTTTTTTTTTTAAATGCAGCGTCAGGGAAATTGCATGGTGCAAAAGATTTCCTGCACCCCTTCTGCATTTTTAGCTGCCTGGGGGGTGCCATTAAAAATGAATGGCAGCCTCCCTTATCTGTTAAGAGCAGCGCGTTTTGACTGCCCACATCTGCAACTACCCGCAGAAATGTGAACCTAGATTTAGTGAGTAAGACTGTTCAGGCTGAAGCAACCCCTTGGCATCATCCTTCTTTGAGGTAGCTGCTCTGAAACATCAGGTTGAACCTCTTGGATCTCCCCCTAAGCATGGTAGTGCCTCTGTCCTTTTAGGGTTCTCCTCCCTCCCTCGGGCATTGGTGCTTCAGGTATCTTTTTCTTCTAGATGTTCATGACTGCATGATTAAGTCCTGACAGCCAAAACGCGTTGGCTGTTTTACAGCTGTTATTCATGTCATTGCAATAAAGGAAGTCTGCCATTTGATGTTATCCCGAGTGCCAACTTTTCCTCAAATAGTTTATATCAATTGTCTACACTAGGGATGTGGACAGCAGATAGAGAGCTGGAATGTGAATTTACCCACAGGAGAGGATCAAATTTGTCTCCCCTCTGATGGTTTATGTACTATAGGCCTTTGCTGTGGCATTGTCTGACTGCACCATGACTGGGTGACCTTTCAGAAGGGGTTCCAGTGTTGTACAGGTAATTTGACGGCTTTCAATTTCAAAATATTGATGGGAAGCTGAGGGCTAAAGGGCAGATTTTGGAAACATGATTACCAAGCCAAAGTTTTAAAGGAACTGAATTGTCCTTTAGACAAGGTTGTGACTGAGCAGTCCTTTAGCAGAGAGTCATCCAAGTACCCTTGGACATGAATGCCATGGGTCTGCAGAAGAGTAAGAAGCAGGGCAGGCACTTTTGTGAACACTTGGGGTACAGAGGAAAGTCCAAATGGTAGTTCTATCATGTGTTGATATCTCGCAGCAAAACTCAGAAAGCGTTGATGTGATGGGAAGATGGGCATGTGTAGATAGGCATATCTTGTATATCTGCTGATGTAACTGTTCTAAGAGAACGAGACTACCAAATATAGGTCCATGTTCTCTATTCATTTATCTTGTCCAGTTCGCAATAGTCTGGCAAATAAACATGGCAGTATTTTCTAGATGCAAGGCTGGACCTGCAAGGGCAACAGACACCTTTAAGAGGGCTTCGATTCTATTGTCTGCAAGGGCAATTTAATCCTAAAAATGGAAACATCATTAGGAACTGTAGGGTGTTAACTGAGGACTGAAATGGCAGGATCTACTACTAAAACAGCTAATTTCAGTAAAAAGCTTAGGAGAAGTGATTATCCTTTCATATTAAGGCCAGTCCTTGTGTAGTGCACATTTAATTTTTATGTAAATAGGAAAAAAAAATATTTTGCCAGGCTCTTCATTCCCTCATAGTGGCTTGTTTTGGCTGTGGAGTATTAAATTAAATGTGCACTACAGTTTGTCAACAGTGGATCAATGAATAGAGTCAGGGTAGAGAGAGGAAGTATAGCGTTTTTGGCCCCTGGAAACTGAAGGTTCTAGGAGTGCCAAAAGTTTTCCAAAGAACTGCGACATAGTGGCAGAGAGATGCATACTGTGCCCCTGAGAGGAAGCTAGCTTCAGAGGAAGGGAGCGATGCCACAACAGGACATTGCTCCGGAACAAGGAAACAGCTATCACCGTGAGCAATCACCTAGTACTCCCTTGCACTTGAGATCTTTGGTTGCTTAAGTGGATCCCCTATGGGGCACTGACTGTGTTCCTGTAGCTGGGTCTTTATAGCAGAAGGCAACAGGAAATACAGCAAATGTGCTGTGTGCGTTTATGGCGAATATGGTATGGTAAGTGCGTCAGCCAAGAGGCGTGTGTCAACTAAGTCATTATACTGAGACTAAGTCCAGACAGAAGGAAAAAATGCCACATTTAAACTTTAGAGCAGGGAGTAACACAATAAAGTTACAGTATCTCTTAGATTGTAAGCTCTAAGGAGCAGGACCCTCTGATTCCTCTTATACCAAATTGTAATGTAACTGTAATGTCTGCCTTCATTTTGTTAAGCGCTGTGCAAACTGTTGGCGCTATATAAATCCTGTATAAATCCTGTATAATAATAAAGTGAATAACTCCCCATTCCCCTGCCTATGTATTCACATTGTGTGCTCACCACTGTGGATGGTCTATTGATATCCAGGAGCTAGTCCCAAAATGCAGGAAAACCTTGTTTTATCTTATCCATGTCACTGGGCCCGTTAGGAGTCCAGGCTTCATCTGTCATGGTGAGTATACCAACAAAGGGGTTTTCATAACCACAGAGATGGACCATGGCTAACTACAGGCACTTTGTGCCAAGGTGAGTGCCTAACACAGAATCCAGAACATTAGAGGCTGGCCCCACACAATGGAGTCGATCTATAGTCCTCAAAGTATAACAATGAGAGTTACAGTTCCAAAAACTGCTAGAGAGCCTAAGGCAATAAGTCAGATCTTGAAAGAAGTGTCGGCTGAAAAAAGAAATGGTAAAAAAGAAAAAACTCCAAAGGAGAAGTCTATCACCTAAGCATAAAAAAAAAAAAAAAAAATTGTCTCACAGAGTGGGTGAGGTTATATGGGACTGTATTAGGGGTGGCCCTTTTTTTTTTTTTTTTTACCAGTGTCCGATCACCTAAAGGTAGCCTGCATAAAACTCATGGTCTACGCATACAAGCCCTGTATCCTGTATTGTACGATTAAGATCTACTGATTCCCAGTGATTAGCTTGTGCTTGGATGCCTATCTCTGCTCCTCCATGTAATTGTTCTGCACAACCTAAAATAAAAAAAGAATGGGGAATGTCTGAGTGTGTTCTTAGAATGCATCTAAAACATGTTGGGTGCTTAGTAAGTCATTCCCTTTCACTGACAAAGGGAAGTTTTTTTTTACGCAGCGAGTCAACCCTAAATGGATGACATTTATTTTTTAACAAAGCGCTGTGTACCATAATCAGCTGCCATGTTTTATAATTTTAATAAATTACTTTTCAGTTTCCATCCTTTGTTGCAGATCAGCACTGCTCAACTCCTGCAATCCCTCTGCAATACACGTCATGTCTACATGCACTAATGCAACTGCTGCATGTCATGTCTATGCAATCGGAGTCTGCATGTAGTTTTCGTTAAGAGAACGTGGGATAAGGTGATGACGTGAGATACAAACTGAGACAGGGACAGAATGTTTGATCTTGTAACAGGAAGTGTCTGTACAACAACCTACATGAATGGATCACTGGGTATTTTTTTTAAAGGAAACTGCAGATTTAGGGCCTTTGTTGAAAAGCTTTTTTTTTTTTTTTTATCAAACGCGTTTGCATACACATAGAAGTCCAAACGAATGCAAACCCCCTTGACAGAAGGCAGTTTACATGGGCCCTAAACCTGCAATTTCCATTAAATCCATCAAATGCAGATCTGAAGATGGTCAACTAAAGATCAAATTAATTCTGGTTGATCTCAGAAGCTTCTCAAACTGATGCCATCCACACTAGCTGAAAGCCAGCCATCCCACACTCTTATAAATACTGAAATATTGGAAATGATTTTACATTACATTTACATACTGTATTAAAGTGGTTGTAAAGGCAGAAGGTTTTTTTTTTTTTATCTTCATGCATGAAGATAAAAAACCTTGTCTCCAGCAGCCCCCCTCATACTTACCTGAGCCCCATCTTGATCCAGAGATGTTGCAGGAGAGTCTCGGCTCTCATTGGCTGAGACAGCAGCGAAGAGCCATTGGCTCCCACTGCTCTCAAAGTCAGTGAGCTAGAGGAGAGAGAGGGGGCGGAGCTGGGTCATGGCTCTGTGTCTGAATGGACACAGAGCTGCGGCTCGTTTGTCCCCTTAGCAAGCTCAACAGGAGGGAGGGACCAGGAGTGCTAAAGAGGGACCCAAGAAAAGGAGGATGCAGGCTGCTCTGTGCAAAAGCATTTAACCGCACAGAGCAGGTAAGTATAACATATTTGTTATTTTTAAAGGAGAAAAAAGAGACTTTAGTATCACTTTAAACCCTAAATGAGGCTTTAGAAATTTGGTAACTGACTCCTTTTTTAAATAAATACAGTATATTATTATTATTCACACAGAGTTGGTATTGTGATTTCCAACACATTATGTAGTTTTAAAACGAATTTTCAGTTAAAAAAAACATTGCAGGCATGCAATGTTCTTGACCTTGACCTCCATCTGAGAACTAATGCCATTCAGACCTGCAGAAGTGCAATAGTTGCAATTGAAAGGATTAAGACTAAAAAAAGGCTTTAGTCTCACATCAGTGCAGAGGAAAACCACAAAACTGAAAGAGAATTACTAGGAGGCAAGCAAATGACATTAGAAATGGGCACAGCAGATGGATGGTCATTAATGAATATAAACTAGTTTGCATTGAGAATGAAAGGCTGATGTGATGAAGAAGCCACGTACATCAATACAGTGACTGGTGATCTCACCTCTAAGGCAGGAAGGGTGTATGACTAACGTTGTCGGTACAGGAACTGATAAAGGCCATTAGATCAGAAACCAAAGGAGCCATATAGTGAAAAGCCCTGAGGAAGCAAACTAGAGCCCAGAGACAAGAAAGTTGTGAAGCACTAATAGACTGGATCCAGCACTACAGTACAGTATGTATTTATAATAGACATAAGGCCATTTATTACTTCAATCTTTAGGAAAATAAATTTTTCTTTTAACTTTTGTTTGATTTTTCATTTTAAAGCTGAACTCCAGGATAAGCCATAATTAGTTACAATAAATATAAGAGCCATTTGTATTCTTCTTGAAGCTTAGTGTGCTTTTTGTATTTCTTCCAGATCTGAGCATTACTCCAGTGTGGAAATTTGCCATTGTGCAGGCACTTCCTGTAATACAGACCAGTCACTATTGCTCTCTCCTTATACAAGGTGACTGGTCTTGCCTCCATCCCCTCCTGTTTTCTGCAGGTAGTCTGTAGTGGGTGCCTCCCACAGCTTCGCTCTCTGCACAAATGTACAGCATAGTGATGATGTCACTGCTGCTTTTATAAGGTAGTATCTGGGCTTACAAAGACATTTTGTGCACACAAAGTGGATTCTTTGTGGTTATTGAGGAATAGATTTAAATTAATAAAAATTTTATCTACCCGGAGTTCACCTTTAAACATGACAATATCAAGATGATGGTACAAAACTTTGCTTTAAGAATGCCCCCTTCTGGTATTGTTAACCCCTAGATTCCATCTTGTTTGACTACCCTGTGAGGGTGCTATACGATTATGTGCCATCTTTATTTCATGACTCATGTTTATAGGTGGCTCTGTTGCCCAAGGTAACTTAAAGGCTAAGTTCACCTTTTTTTTCTAAATTCCATTTATTCTACACATGCTTACTGCACTGTCTGAATGGCTGTTTCAAAACACTGCTCGATTACTTCTGCCTTACTTCCTGAATATGCTTTAGGTCATGACACAGGAAGGAGTTGACCAGCTGAGGGTAGATGATGCAGGGTGTGTGCTAATGAGATCAGCTGGTCAACTCCTTCCTGTGTCAGGAAGTAAGGCAGAAGTAATGGAGCAGTGTTTTGAAGCACCCATAAAGACACTGAGGTAAGCGTGTGTAGAATAAATGGAAAGCTGTTTCATTCTTGCAAAATAAGTATATTAATGCTATATTAATACATAGGGGAACTGGAATTTAGAAAAAAAAAGTGAACAAAGGGGAACTTATCCTTTTAAATGGTTCGTACTCCATGGAGACAGACACCTCTTCTTTAAATGTTACAATTGATCTAAAATGTATTAGTAGACTTAAAATATAACTAAAGGCAAAACTTTTTTTTTAGTTTTGAATAAAGGGCAGTTGGATTGGAACACCTGTCAGTTTTTATTGCTGTCTGTGCCCCTGTTAAGGAGATCCAATGTCTCTATTTGTCCTGTTTATCATCATCATTAAAAGTGAAAGTAAAAGAAAATCCCCAAATTTTGGGTTGTCTCCAGAAAAGTAATAGAGGGGAAATCTTCCAATGGGGACACTAGTTCTGGTGACCCATGGGTCCCCAACAAATTCCCCTAATTTTCAGGGATTTCCTCTCACTTCCTGTTTGGTTATGGGACAGGAAGTGAAGGGAAATCTCAGCAATGGGTCACACATAGCGAAAATAAATCTGACAGGGATTACTATCCTCTCTTGCTCTATCCAAAAATTGCCTATGGTTCTACTTTAAGCATGGCACACAGTGTTCACACTGACACTGCATTTTTCTTTCGTTCAACCCAGCGGGCTGAACAAAAAAAAAATATGAGCAGCTCGGGAGGAGCTTGTTGTACTAACTTTGCGAAGTTCGTACCAAGATCTCCCCGCTGAGCTAATGTGTCCTCCCGCCAGAACACACCAGTCAGTGCTCACAGCCATTGGCTGCCAGCGCTGATCGGATGCCGGCCAGGCTGATGTACACAAAGGCTGAATGTCGGTTAGCTTCTGTTGATTTGGCTGATGTTCGGCCCGTGTGTACCAGGCTTAAGACACTGTTTGAATGCCCTCTCTTATGTTTTTCTTTGAGTGCCCCACCCTAGGTGTTCCCCATATTAGTTTGATGAACAGGGCTGCTGACCTAATATTATCATACACTGTATTTCCCCTGGTGCGACCATGCTTGCTACCTGCCTAAGCTTCCACCTGCCCCCCAATAGGTGGTTCAGTCCCTCAGTTGGGGTCTGGATTTATGCTACCATACACTCTTGTGAACCAGGTCAATTGTCTCTCATTTTCTATCTTTGCATTGCTTTCCTTCACTACTGAACAACCTCTTCTCCCCCCTCTGCCTCATCTACCCCTTCCCAAAAACAAACCCCCACCTCCCCTTGTTTTTGTTTTCCTATTACTGCCTTATCTACCATAAAACCCTTTCCACTACCCCTGAAACTTTGTTCATACAATGTCAAGGGTCTTAACAATTTGTCTTTGAGTGCTAAAACTCTTTCCGCTATGCATACGTTTTTAAAGTATGGATAATCCTTTTTCAGGAAACTCAGTTCTGTACTAATCACACCCCCAACTGTCACAACCGTTACTATTTTAGATGGTACCATATCACAAACTCAATCCACAAGGCAAAGGGGGTTTCCATCTCTAGACGCAAAAATTAACCTTTCCATTTTGTGCATCAAAAATAGACCCAGAAGTAGGATACATTTTTTGTAAAATGACGCTATGTAATAAAACATATATGATAGCTAATTTCTACCTGTCTAATCAAAACCAGGTCTCCACAGCCAGTCAATATTTCCACATTCTCCAAGAATTTACCTCAGGCGCCAATCTCCTTGGCGGTGACTTTAACAATGACTTAGAACGCCATCTGGACACTACCCCAAATCAATCAAATCTCTTTCAGCTAGTTAAACTCCTTTCAAAAACAGTTATTTAACAAACAGCTAGTGGATATGTGGTGGATTCTTCTCCCCAGAATAAAAGTTACACCTTCTATTCAGCCACTCATACAGTCATACTGACTTATCGCCAGCAACCAGGCTCTGGGTTGGAACCCTATCACTAGTGTGGTCTGACCACTCACCAAATAAGCTAACTCTCGAAATACCATCTGCATCATGCTCAATGTGGACAGGGCACCTGTTAGAAGACCCCGATATTCCACCAGACAATAAAAACTAATATCTCCTATTTCTTAGTTGATCACATAGATGACAGCACTCTACCTCCTTCTCAATGGGAAGCTGTAAAAGCAGTACTCAGGGGGACCCTCATACAACAATGAGCTGACTGAGATAAGAACCAACAAATGACAATTAGAAACTACAATTCCTAAGAGATTTCTGAGACCAAACTTAATTCCTACAGTTCCTGAGACCAAACCCAAACAGTCCCAATCACCAGCCACCTTAGCAGAGATTTCTGCAGCAAGAACTTCACTTCTCTAATTATATTTACAGGCCCACAAGGACTACAAAAACAGAGTTTCAACCCAGGCCTACCAGCACAACAAGTGTGGTAGGTCTTTAACAAGGTCCCTTCATCTCCATACTACCCAGATATACATACCCTTAATCAAAGGACCCAGAAAGAAGTTAACACCTCTCCTACCCACATTCTTCAAACATTCAGTGACTTATTCTCAACGCTATAACGCTATAAAAACTTCTGCCACCCTAGACAGACCACCAGCAAAACAAACAAACAATACGTGACTATTTAGAAGAGACAACACTTCCAACCATTAACCCTAGCACACAAGAGATTCAGGATTCCCCTTTCACAAAAGAGGAATTACTTATTGCTATCTGCAAAAGCCCTGGCCCTGATGGTTTTACACCTAAATTCTGCCAAACTTACACGGACCTACTTTCTCAATTTTTGACAAGAATCTTCAACTCTCTGCCAAAACATAATTTCTCTTTCGTTTATCGATGGACACAGCGCCTCCTTAATCTTGACCATTGGGTTATATTGCCTCTGCAGGAGTAGGACTAGGCAGAACAAAAAAACTCCTAGCTACGCCCATGGGCTGTCCTCAGTCAGTATATAACCCCCTCCCTGCTCTAGGTATTCAGTTTATTTCTGTCTAGTTAGGAGTATGGACCTAGCTCCTTGCTGGGATCTTTTAGTTTTACTTTTTGTCTTTTTTCCATGCATTTTCTCCTGGGAGATCTGCAATCAACTGCTGGGCTGGGCGACGGGCTGGATAATCTAAATCCAGTGGTCTCCCCAGTCCAGCCAGCGAGCACATGCAAACCGCAGCTACACACTAGGTCAGCCATGACATAGCCTCAACGGACGGAGGCTGGCCCGCGAGTTAAACGTCTTGCAGGGTCGCATACGGACGGGCTCTGGTTCAAGTCGCAGCGGTCCCTTGCCCGACAGCCCCCCACTTTGGTGGCGAGGAGTTCTGTCTGGAGGGTCACCCGCACCATGGATCGGTAAGTACAGTCCCCCCTTTCCCCCTTTGTGCGGTTTGGGGTGGATGTGGGTACCCTCCAGGGATGGTCGGACCTGCCTGCAGGATCCCTCCTCTCATCCTAAAGTCCCCTGGTTAAACTGGGCTTCCCTCTCCCCCCCACAGATTGGTGGGAGTTCCAGGGCAGGCAGCAGAGACCCCTGGTTGTCTCCCCTGTTATTTTTCTTCTGGGTGGTGTGTGTCCCGCCCTGGCGGTATGGAGGGGGTTCCAGTGCAGCGGAGACCCCTGGCTGCATGCCCTGCTGTGTGCAGTGTGAGATAGTGTGCAGTTTGGGGGTCCCAGTACAGGGTGCATAGCAGTGTCCCCTTAAAAGTTCACCCTGCCTGGTGGAGTACAGTACCTTTTTAGAAGGGGTCCCCTTGCAGAGGGTGCAGCAATGTTGGAGGCACAGAGAGGATCCTGGCAGCATGCTTCAGCATGTCAAAAGGCCGGTGGCCATTTTTGGGTGATCTGATGACATCACAGGGTCTGGCTGGTCTCTGGTTGGCGGCCATGATTGTGTAGCCGATGAGGTCATGGCGGTCATTTTCCGTTGGTCTGGCTGGTCTCTGGCTGGTGGCCATGTTTGTGTAGACGATGATGTCGCGGCGACCATTTTTGGTTAGTCTAGTGAGACACTAGAGACAGCCAGAACCTCATGGAGATGCCAGAGCTCCTCCACTTCTTACCCTATGCTTCTCTTCCTGTCCCGGGATTAGGGTTGCCACATCATACCTTTAATCCAGGACACACATGAATTACACAGGTTCTGAGGCTGATTTAATGCAGATAAGGCACCAAGTGAGTTTAATAACCACCTTAATCAGCCTCAGAACCTGTGTAATTCATGTGTGTCCTGGATTAAAGGGTTGATGTGGCAACCTTACCCGGGATATATGAAATGGACACCGACATTGGTGTTACTGGGCCTGAATTGGGGCGCTCCTACGTTTGGTAGGGTGAGTCTTTGGGGGTCCTTGTGTATCTCCCTGCTGATAGGTACCCTGGTCACAGGGGTGTCCCTTAGTGGTGACAAAGTTCCTTTGTAGTACAAGGTCTTCGTCCTTTATGGAGTCTCAGGGTCACATCTCACCCACTGATCCCCTCATGGAGGTGGCAGGTCCCTCAGAACCCCAGTTTCCCATGGTTGCACTGATGGCCTTGAGTCATTAGTATCCCGGGTGGAAGTGGGCAAAGACCCAGGAGGAAGCGCCTTGCCCTGCTCAGTCTGTGTCATCTGATTCTGAGCCTGATGCCACCGGGGACGTGGCCCATCCAGGGGGATTTAATATCTCGCCCCCTGATCCGTCTGATAGTGAGGATGAGTCCTCTGTGGTCTCAGCAGTGAGTGAAAAAGTGCTGGTGGACTGCGGTGCAGGAGACTATAAAGATAGGGGTACACCAAGGGTGTTTCCTTATCTGCCTTATTTTGATAGGTTTACCTATAAGGAATGGGAACAACCAAAATGACCCTTTGTGGTCCCCAAACATTTCTCAGTACGCTACCACTTTGAAGAATCATTTTTTAAAAAATGGACTACCCCACCAGTAGTGGACCCTCCTGTTTCCAGGTAGAATAGAGCAACCATGATCCCAGTAGAGGAATCCCCGTTCTTTAAGGACACGGCTGACAGGAAAGCGAAGGCTGTGGCATGCAGCATGTTTACTATGGCTGGGTCAGCATTGCGTTCAGTCTTGGCCTCGGCCCTGGTGTCGCAGACCCTAACTTAATGGGCCAAGCTATTGAGCCAGGGTCCAGGTAGTGAGTAAGTTCCTGCTGCTTATGTTGATTTAGTGGAGCAGTTGGTCCATGGGCTACAGTATATTTGTGATGCAGCCTTGGATGCAGCTCCTGTGCTGTCTATTTCAGCGGTGGTGTGCTGTGGCTTAAGAATTGGTCGGCAGACCAAGCCTCTAAAAAAGCTCTCATTGATCTGCCCTTTCAAGGAGACCGCCGGTTTGGGGCTACCCTAGATGACATCATTAAGGGTGTCACAGGGGGAAAGAGTACCTTCTTGCCTCAATCTAGGAAAGGGGAGGAGCCTCGTCGCAGATGGGGGCCTTCCTTCTCAGCCCATAAGAAATTCTTCCGGGCTCCCGAAACTGCAGGTAAAGGAAACAGATCTCTCAAGTCTTCCCCGGGAAGTTCCAAGCAATCTTGGTCTGGTAAGCCTAGAGCAGGCTTCTCCAGATCCACTGACAAGACTCCTTCAGCATGAAGGTCTGCCCTCACCCATTGCTGGGGTGGGGGGACATCTTCGCTGGTTTCCAGATTCATGGGCCTCCTTCGTGAGCGTCAAGGGGGTCCACAAATTGAACTTTATGGGGGTACCAAAGAAGGGGGACAGAATTTGTCCACTTCGGGGGGCCCTGTGTCTCCTTGTGTGGGTATAATTCCTGTAAAGGTTTGGGTGACGTCCGAACTACCCAAGGTCCCCACTAGCCCTGTCCAGGAAATTAGGCTACCTGGGTCTGACTCTGGAGTGAATGCTGACCAGGTTAGTAGTTTTTCTTCTCAAATGTCGGCCCCTTCAGCAGGTTAAGTTCAACGGGAAGTAACTGAGGCTCGTGGCAATCTCGCAAGTTCCTCTGGTAGACGCCGCAGTCGTCCTAGATTCACTGCGGGGCCAACGCCTTGCAAGCTACCTCTAAAAAAGGACCAGTTGTACCGAGGGCTGAGCTTCCATCCTGCTTTACAGTAACTGGTTTTAATGGCCTAGCCATTGAAAGCCAGGTCTTGAGAGATAGGGGTCTGTCGGGATCAGTGATCCCTACTATGGTGAAGGCGAGGAAAGCGTACATTTCTTGGGGTGAGTCGATTGGCGTTCATCCTCGATCCTTTTCTGTGGCTCGGATCTTAGCTTTTCTTCAACAGGGCATTGAGCAGAAGTTGGTTTTGAGCACCATCAAGGGCCGGGTGTCTGCCTTAGCAGTCGTCTTTCAGTGACCCCTAGCCACTCACTCTTTAGTTCGTACCTTCATTCAAGGAGTCCAGCATGTGGCTCCGCCTGTACGGTCTCTTTTGCTGCCATAGAATTTAAACTTAGTACTATCGGTTCTCCAGAAACCTCCATTCGAAAATATTCAGGAGATTCCCTTACCTACGTTGTACCAGAAGGTGGCATTCCTGGTAGCTATTACCTCGGCCCGCAGGTTTGGTGTTGGCGGCATTATCCTGTTGTAGTCCTTATTTAGTACTCCATAGGGATAGAGTGGTTCTTCGTCCCTGTCCATCATTTTTGCCCAAGGCTGTCTCTGACTTCAATTTGAATGAGGACATTGTGTTGCCATCCTTATGTCCCAAGCCAGCTCATCCCAAGGAATTTGCTTTGCATACCGTGGATGTGGTTTGTGTGATTCGGGTGTATCTGGAAGGTCAGACTCACTGTTTTTGGTTACACAAGGACCAAGGAAAGGGCTGGCCGCATCTTCGGCTACCATCTGCAGATGGATCAGACAGACTGTGACTCAGGCCTATTCTATTAAGGGTCGGGTTCCTCCTTTCCCTGTCACGACGCATTCTACTCAGGCGCTTAGTACTTCTTGGGACTCCGTCATCAAGCATCAATATCGCAGGTTTGCAAGGCAGCCACTTGGTCGTCAGTGCATACCTTCACTAAATTCTATAAAGTAGATATTTTGGCATTTGTGGATGCTTCTTTTGGCTGCAAGGTTTTGCAGGCTGCAGTTTAAGGGGGGGGGGGGGTTCTCTGACCTGGTTAGGGCTCTTGTGGTTAGCCTTGGGTTATTTTGCCCACCTCTCATTTTTCTTTGGCACTGCTTTTGGATGTCCCAATGGTCAAGATTAAGGAGGCGCTGTGTCCGTAGATGAACTCAGAGAAATGGATTTTACCTTGAGTACAAAAATCCTATTCTTCCACACAATCACTCAAGGCTCATATCACCCTCAACGAAAGAGAAAATGGGATTTTTGTACTCACCGTAAAATCCATTTCTCTGAGTTCATCGATGGACACAGCGCCCACCCCTCAATGGAGTTTTTTGATACTTTTATTACTGCTTGCTACTAAACTGAATACCTAGAGCAGGGAGGGGGTTATATACTCGCTGAGGACAGCCCATGGGCATAGCCAGGTGTTTTTTTGTTCTGCCTAGTCCTACTACTGCAGAGGCGATATAACCCAACGGTCAAGATTAAGGAGGTGCTGTGTCCGTCAATGAACTCAGAGAAATGGATTTTACGGTGAGTACAAAAATCCTATTTTTCCACACAATCACTCAAGGCTCATATCACCCTCATCCTAAAACCCGACAGAGACCACTCTCTTATTTCTTAAATATGGGGGGACTTCATCTGTTCCCATCCTCTATGCAGACTTCCCCCTCCCTTTTTCTTTATTCCATACTCACTGATCGTTACAGCCAAAAAAATTCAAATAACTCAAAAAAATCTTTGTTTACTCTTACCTGCTATGTCAAAAATGTTTACATTTACAAAGGAAACATAAGTGTGAATTAATACCAGTATAGCATCTCGGCAAATACTGGCCTCTTCTTGTACAAACAAAGGGATCAACTGGTCACTGATGCTTACACAGAAGGATACAGGGTGGGTGTAGCATCATACAGAGATCCAAATAATACATTAATGTTGTCTCAGTATTGTACAAATTCATGTTAGGTCTCCTGGTGGCTGCACCTACAAAATCCCTTTTGACAATGAATACAGTAACAATTGCAACTCACAATATACTATCCACGAGAAAGGGGAAAAGATTTTCTGAATGTTCAATTGAAAAAATGATATAAAGAAGCATAGCTTTTAGAAACTTTGAGAGGTGTAAGAGGGTCTCAAGCAGCCAGCAAATCATATAAGGGCACGCTGAATGTACCCAAGTTGATCAATATGCGATTATTGCTAGTGGCTGTTATAGCCAGGGCTGCCATCGGGGGGAGACAGCCCATACACTTGTAGGGGCCAGCGCCAGCAGCATAAGGCACCTTTGGCAGCTGTTAAGACACCAGGATGGGCCAGTGGCCCAAAAAGAACAGACTGCGTCCACAGAGAAGCACGCAAGATGGGGACACTGATTCCTCCCTCTATCTTCCCTCCCAGCAGCTGATCGGCACTCGCTTCTACTCAGAACAGCCCTGAGGCAGAGCCTGCTGCTAGGATTGGGCGGGACTAGGGGAGGGAGTGTGGCCAGCCTCGGAAGTCGTGACAACCCATCCACCGTCTTTGGTGCATTCTCAACTTGAGAGAGCAACACGGAGGGAGGTAAGTGGACTGTATTTATTTGCCTGGACATCATACACCACATTTCACTACAGGTCATACACCCTGACATCAGGAGAGTCTCCTCTGTCATAAAGAATGAGGGGAGGTACAGGGATGAAGAAGATGATGGTAAAAAGGATGGTGGAGATGAGGATGATGGGCGATTATGGAAAGACAGAGGGAAGGATACAGGCGGCTGAAGGGATGAGGATGATGGAGTTACATTCTGGAGGGGGATGAGGATGATGGCATTACATTGTGGAGGGGGATAAGTATGATGGAATTACATTGTGGAGGGGGATGAGGATGATAGAGTTATGGAGAAGAATGAGGAAGATCATGAGGATGACTATGCAGATTAAAGTGGCTGATAAGGCTACAATGTGGAGAGGGATGAGGATATTTGCCAGTCTAGTTCACTGATGTAGTTATTAGATCCACCATTTTGTATCCTCATCTACCATACTATTAGAGATACAGCAGCCTATCTAAATCCCTTCCTTCAATCTAAAGCTGGTAGTCTTATGATTATTTATTCATGCAAATTTATGTACATAAAGAATATATAGAAGGAATATAAGATGGTTTATAAGATTTGGGGACCTGATGGTTGGGTGGTTTTTATTAGTGTTTTATGTCTCTTAAAATGCATTTGAAGGAGAATAAAGGTACTGTGCTTTAGTCAGTCAGGAGTTGTCATATTGATTGATTCTTGCACCACAGAGGAAATATCTAAGGTAAAGGGAGGGTTGTAATTCCTTACTGTTAAATCTTGAAAGCACGTGAAGTGGCATTTTCATATATTAAGTTGTAAGAGTTTTAAAATAAAAGTGGGTGCACTGAAGGACTCTGTCTGTGGGATGGCCAGTGGGCGGATTCAATGGGAGTGCCAGTTGGCAGCCCCTGGGTAATGTTGGTGGTCAGGCCTGGGGGAGGGGGGGTGTGCTGACTTGGCCTTAAGCTATGTAAGGGGCCCCAAAATTTCTGATGGCTGCCTGGGTTATAGCCGCTAGCAATAATCGCTGTGTCGTCCCGGCGGGATGGCTTCCCCCGTCCACCCCCCCACTGGGAGAACACAATAGATCTGTGGGAGAGATTCCCCCATCAACACTGAGTGGTTGCAGGAAAGAAAACCACTCCATCTATGGCAGGCTTTAGTGGTGCTTTCCTGTTCTGATAAAGCAAATGTTTGTAATGATGAAAAAACATAATCTGAGAAAATTAAGGAAAATTCTTTTTTTTCAGGACAACTAAAGTCATAGTGTGTGTACTCACCTGCCATGCCTCCAACTGCTGAGACAAGTTGACCTTTTGTTGAATGGCATCTAGTAACTGAGTGTTCAGTGACATCAAGTCAATTCTACACTTCGCCAGTTCCATTTCCACAGCATTCTTTCTGGAGAGAAAATCGTTATACAAATTTAGACATATACAGTGCTAAAAGAAATATTCAACCCCTGGACTATCCAAGAAAAAAAAAGAATAAACTGATTCCTCCTTCCACACAAACAAGGTGGATGGAGGAATCCACCCTGCCGGGTCATTGTATTCTGACAGTGGCTCACGCAGCTGTCAGAATACAGAGATCAGCAGTTGGCTGTAGCCAGTAATCAATAAAGTTTTCCAGCATGTCCCTTCAACAGAAGTCAATCAACTTCTGTCGAGCAGTGTTACTTTTGGCAGCACATTTCCCTTAAGTTTTAGTCTTTTGACTAAAATGCCATTTTAGTTTTAGTCCCATTTTAGTCATCTGCAGTTGTTTTAGTTTTAGTCGTATTTAGTCGACTAAAACTCATTTAAGATGTCTAAAATCAAATGGGTTTATTTAAATTGTAATGCATTATTTAAGCATTTCTCTACAATTTCCAAACTCCTGGAGTGAAAAATCGAATATGGTATTAACCACTTACCGACCAGGCCATAGCCAAATGAGCTACAGCGCAGTCGGATAACTCTGGGAGGGCGTCATATGACGTCCCCCCAAAATCACGGCCCCTGGGGCGCACACACGGGACTGTCTGTGCTCGCCGGGTTCACGGGACGGATCGCAGTAAAGTGCCAATGACAGCGGCCCTTTACCACGTGATCGCTCCGTCCAATGACGGAGCGATCAGTTGTCAACAAACAGGAGCATGTCCGGTACAGCTCCTCCCTCCCCTCTCCTCACACAGATCAGTACAGCGTGTGAGGAGAGGAGGGGGTGGGTGCAGCAGTGCTTGTGGGCTGGATCTTAAGTGCCCACAGCGCTGATCTGTGCCCATTCATGCCTCATCCATCATCATTCATGGCTCATCCATCCCCATCCATGGCTCATCCATCCTCATTAATGGCTTATTCATGTTCATCCATGCCACATCAGTGATTATCCATGACATATCAGTGCTCATCTGTGCCACATCAGTGATCATCCATGCCACATCAGTGCTCATCCGTGCCACATCAGTGCTCATCTGTGCCACATCAGTGCTCATCTGTGCCACATCCATTCTACATCAGTACTCATCCGTGCCACATCCATGCCTTATCAGTGCTCATCCGCACCACATCCATGCAACATTAGTGCTCATCCATGCCACATCAGTGCTTATCCATGCCACATCAGTGATAATCCGTGCCCATATCAGTGCTCATTCATGCCACATCAGTGATCATCCATGCCACATCAGTAATCATCCATGCCACATCAGTAATCATCCATGCCACATCGGTGCTCATCCGTGCCACATTGGTGCCACTACAGTGCCTTACAAAAGTGTAATAGGTAGTCAAATTAGATTTGAAATTTATGTCCCTAGAACACCTGCTGGTGCTCCCTGCATGTTGGGCCTCTGAATGTGGGCAGGCCGTGGAAAAGTCTTACACATGTGGTATCGCTATACTCGGGAGGAGTAGCAGTATGTATTTTGGGGTGTAATTTTTGCTATGAACATGCTATGTGTTAGAAATATCATATAAATGGACAACTTTGTGTTAAAAAAACATTTTCCAAAAACTTGTGGAAAAAATGACATGTTCAAAAGACTCATTATGCCTCATAAAATAAACGTTGGGGTGTTTACTTTCAAAAATGGGGTCATTTTTTGGGCATTTCCATTGTCCTGGTGCTCCAGGACCTTCAAAAGTGTAAGAGGTAGTCTAAAAATTATATGTGTACTTTATGTCCCTAGAATGCCTGATGGTACTCCCTGCATGTTGGGCTTCTGTCTGTGGCCAGGCTTTGAAAAAGTCTCACACATGTGGTATCGCCATACTCAGAAGCAGTAGCAGAATGTGTTTTGAGGTGTAGTTGCAAGTATGCATATGCTGTGTGAGAGAATTGTGGGAATTAAATTACAACTTCAAAAAACTCACCATGCTTCTTACTAAATACCTTAGAATGTGTATTTTTCCAAAAGTGCAAATTTGGGGGATATTTGTACTTTCCTGGCTTGTTAGTGTCTCAAGAAATGAGATTTACAATGATTGGTACCATAGCTTGTAGGCTCTATAACTTTCACAAAGACCGAATAATATACACTGATTTGGGTTATTTTTACCAAAGATATGTAGCAGTATAAATTTTGGCCAAAATTTATGAATAAAAATTTAAACAGAATCAGAAACGAAGAAAAATGCTTTTTTTTTTTTTTTTTTTTTTTACAAAAGTTTTGGTCTTTTTTCATTTATAGCGCAAAAAATAAAAAAACCCAGTGGTGATTAAATACCACCAAAAGAAAGCTCTATTTGTGTGAAAAAAAGGACAAAAATTTTATATGGGTACAGTATTACATGACTTACATGACAGATTTAGGGCACTTTCACACTGGCAGCCCCCGGGCGTCGGAGGTAAAGCAACGCTATTTTTAGCGGCGCTTTTTGCCCGCTAGCGGGGTGCTTTTAGCCCCCGTCAACGGCCAAAAAAGGGTTAAAAGTGCCTGCAAAGCGCCGCTGCACTTCAGCGGTGCTTCCCATTGATTTCAATGGGCAGGGGCGCTGTAGGAGCAGTGTACACTTCAGCGGCACTTCCCATTGATTTCAGTGGGCAGGGGAGCTGTAGGAGCAGTGTATAAGCAGGATAAAAGTGACCCAAATATTTTTTTTTTTAAAAACAGTGCAAAAATCAATAAAAAAAAAAAAAAAAAAGGTTTTTTAAACACCCCGTCCCGACGAGCTCGTGCGCAGAAGCGAACCCATATGTGAGTAGCGCCCGCATATGAAAACGGTGGTCGAACCTCACATGTGAGGTACCGCCGCGATCGTTAGAGCGAGAGCAATAATTCTAGCCCTAGACCTTCTCTGTAACGCAAAACATGCAACCTGCAGAATTTTTTAAATGTCGCCTATGGAGATTTTTGAGGGTAAAAGTTTGACACCATTCCACGAGCGGGCGCAATTTTGAAGCGTGACATGGTATCAATTTACTCGGCGTAACATTATCTTTCACAATATAAAAAAAAATTGGGCTAACTTTACTGTTGTCTTATTTTTTTATTCAAAAAAGTGATTTTTTTTCAAAAAAAGTGTGCTTGTAAGACCGCTGCGCAAATACGGTGTGAAAAAAAGTATTGCAATGACCGCCATTTTATTCTCTAGGGTGTTAGAAAAAAAAAACAATATATAATGTTTGGGGGTTCTAAGTAATTTTCTAGCAAAAAAAACTGTTTTAAACATGTAAACACCTAAATTCCAAAACAAGGCTGGTCTTTAAGTGGCAAAACCAAGTTTCGTTACAAGAATATTGCTTTTTTGATGGAAGTGTAACATTAAAAAGTCTATGACCCTGACATAAGGCTGCCCTTTTTTGACAGTTACTAATCTGTTTTTCTTTTTCATTAGTGTGATATTTACCTCTATTGTCAAATTTGTCAATGCTAAAAGAGAGAGAGAGGAGTTAATAAAAGTGGTGGTTGTTATAGTTCCACATACTAATGCCATTTGTTGTTGTAGCCTGCACATTTTTCGTATGAATTTAAATTGACAATTAAAACTGTTGTTGAAAATATTGATTCTTCCTATTGCAATAAGCACAACCCACAAGTATTAGGTATGCTTCTTATGTTAGAAATAGAAATACCTGGAGAATAAAACACTTCTATTTGTTTCGATTCATTTTATGGAAAGCACTTTGTGCAAACATGACCTTGCTCTGTTTCGCCGGCCTCTATCAGTGCTACCTATTAGTGCCCTTCAGTTCAGCCCATCAGTGCCACCTATCAAAGCTGCCTCATCAGTGCCTATCAGTGCAGCCTATTGTAGAAGAGCTTCGGAGCCCTGCTTCTCAATCCGCCTGCATCCCTGCACATAGCCCCTAAACAAACCTCCACGATCTGCCAGATTACCCTCCGGGACTCCCTGCAGCGACATCTACGACGATTTTGATGGTAGCCGGTCTGTAAGAGGCAGTAACGCATAGCCTCCAGACTCCCGCGGCCGCCGCCTTTTTGCCGCTCCGAGGCCTATCAGGGGAATCGCTAAACAGACGGATCTGGAGGTAAGGGGACCCCCATACGCACTCACAGACTGTCCCCTGCACTCCTAGCACGGTCCGGAGGCTCCACCGAGCTCCGGGGACGCCCGTAGCGGCCGCGGCCCGGTCCAGCCTAGTGCGGCCTATTAAGGCCTGCGGATCCCCGCTCTCTCCTGAAGCCCTATCCCCGCCGAGGGACGCCGTGATCGGTCCGGCCCACATCTCACAGCAGGCCTCCTTCCCTCACCTGTGTCCTCCAACCCCCTGGTCCCTCCCAGGGCCTGGGATACTGCCAGAGATTGTCTGCCTGGCTCAGCCAAAAGATTAGAAAGCCTGGTGTCCCCCACTAGCTGTTGCCTCTGCCACACTGTCCTGGACCTTCTTCACACAGGCATCCCTAATACATCATCCATCATACATGGCCTCAGCCTGCTTGTTACAGTGAGGGAAGAGGCTACAAGTGATTATTGACTATCCTACAATACCCGGCTGGCCATTTCTTCACGGCACATTAAGGACCACTTCCCTCAACCATCACCCCCCCACAAATACTATACAAACCCACAGGGCTACTGACTAACGCCCCCCTCATATCTAACAAAATCCTTTCCCTTGCTATGTAAATCACTGCCTACGAGGGGCGCATACGCGCGAGCGGAGGTAATGGAAGTCTGATCCCTCCATTCCGCGCCGTCGGAAACCGTTTCCCGACCTAATACAACATAGTCAATACGAGGAGGTGAACACTGTACCACACAGGATAGAGGAATACCTGGAGCCACAAGCGGTGATGTACCGCTCCACCAAAAACAAGCTAAAAAACCAGCAGAACAACAGCAAATCTCCAGCCCCAGCCAAAAACAAATCTAAAATGGCGCCCAATCCTCCTGAACCTGATGAGGACACACAGCTCTCTGAACTGGGACAGGAATCTCCCGCTGAAAGTCTCCATCTCTTTCCCACGGACCACGTAAGTCCTCACCCTGCTGACTCTGATGCCATGCTAGCCAAGTTCTGCAGCATTGTCAGAGATGAAATAACGGCGGCCTCCCGAAAGCTTTCCTCAGATCTGGTCTGTGGCCTCAAGGAGATAGGCCACCATACCAATCAATTGGAACACCGCATGGATTTGGCCCCCACTGTGTTGGAAGGCCATGAGGAGGAGGTAGACAGAATGTCCGCAGAAATAGACGCTCTCAAAGATAAATTAGAGGACGCAGAAAATAGGGCCCGCAGGGACAACCTTCGTATCCACGGCATCCCCGAAACGGTCACTGACCTGCAGGGAACAACCACAGCCTTTTTCCAAGAACTGGCCCCTGAGATTCCGGTGGACAGGCTGGAATTTGACCGCATCCACCGGTCATTGGCCCCTAAACCCTCCGAAGGTCCCCCGAGGGATGTTATCATCAAATTCCATTATTATAGGACCAAGGAGAAGCTCTTACAGTCTGCACGAGAGCAGCAGGACATCTCTTTCCAAGGCAACCCCCTCCAAATATTCGCGGACCTCTCGTCGGTCACCATTGCCAGGCGCCGAGGTCTTAAGGCTTATCTCCAAGTTCTACAATCCCATCAGATCAAGTACAGATGGGGGTTCCCCTTCAAACTTTCTTTCTCCCATCAGGGTCGCCAGTTTCATGCCACCTCCCCATCAGGCCTAAAACAACATCTCCAGGATCTGCAACTAGACATCCCTCTGTCCCAACCTGATGCCCAGGCTTCAAATTCCCGACCAGGCCCCGCCAGACCTTCTCGTCAATCTTCTCAAGCATCACAAAGATCACAATCTGGATCCCAGGCGCTGCGGGACTTGCAGGCCAAACGTTTCCAACAAGCCAATAACGGATGAAAGTCCCCATCCTCCCTTGATGTGCATTTCACTTGTTTTTCTTCTTTTTTTTGGTCGCTTACCCAGTGTGTTACTCACTGTTCTTGTTTTAAATTCCAACCTAACTTGAGGAGCCCAACAGCTTGTCTTGGAGGACGTCCACCAGCCGTACCTTTGCCCTACTGAGTTGACTACTGCTTGGCAGGGGTGGGCGTTGCCCGAATGCTGACTGCCCCGCTTGTGAGATGGCGGTCCCGGGCATGGAACACCCCATATGGGGTCCCCTGTTGGGTCTCCGGCACTGGTCTGCCCTCCAAACCACTTCTACCATGCTGGTGGCTCTCATGGACTGGAGGGTTCACCAGGCGTAAGACATCACTTTTAAGATCTGTTGGGGTGGGGGGAGAAGGGTAGGTGGTTTTAGGCTGGGGACACGCCTCCACTGACTGTTATATAGGTTGGCTGTTTTTGATTACACACCGAGGCTCTTCACTCCTGTTCAGTTGAGTGATAGGGCTGGCACTTTGACTTTGATGTGGGGTCCCGACCCGCCCTCTGGGGTGGATGGTCTTGTGGCTGTCGCCCTTGGGCGGGAGGGTCTCCCACATCTACACCTTCAAATATTAACAACGCATTGAGGTTCTCATACTGTAATTCATTTTAAGCTACTTATATTGATGCTATTTCTAAGTAATGTTTAAACTCTATGTTCATTTTGTTTAACTTGATTCTATTATCTTCACTATAGGTCGGTGGTTCTGACGGACCACTGCTCCCCTCAAAAGTTGGCACCTGGCTAAGATACTTGTCTTGGCTATGGTCCCACCCCATTGTGGGCTCTGTTGCCCACGGCGTGATACATCATTGTACACACTACATACTATTCTCCGAGTTCTTCTCGGTATTCCTATATCTTACGTTCTTTCCTATTTTTACTATTCTTCTCTCTCTCTCCCCCTTTCCCCATTCCCTCGGACCCTGGGGTGTGCGGATGGAGTAATCCATAACACCACATCTCAGACCCAATGACCCTTCATTGGTTGTCCCTGAACGTTCAGGGCATGAATTCCCCTCAAAAACCGGTTAAGGTTTTTAACTACCTTAAGCAACAAAAAATTGACAGGAAACACACTTTTCTTCCTCTTTCTGCCCCAAATACTTCACAGCAAACTATCCCCAAGTCTATATGGCTAATGGTCCCACTAAACAGAGAGGAGTCCTTATAGCTATATGTAAATCAATCCCATTTATCTGTAACAAGCAGATAGCTGACCCTAATGGTAGATACCTTCTCCTGCAGGGTTCTGTTCAGGACAATGAAGTAACTATTATGACTTATTATGCCCCGAATGACAATCGGGGCCCATTTCTGTCTCATGTCTGCTCCTTGTTGCAGGTCCATCAGAGAGGCACCCTCCTGTTGGCGGGTGATTCTAATGTGACGCTCAATCCTGCCCTTGATAAATACCCGGCGGATCTTAAAGCTCCCTCCCTTGCTTCAAAAAAAGTCTTGCTAACCCTACAAACTTTTGATTTAGTGGACATATGGCGAGAGCTTCATCCCATGGGCAGGGACTACACACACTATTCCCATCCTCATCACTCCCATTCTAGAATCGATCACTCATTTGTGCTACGGAAACATCTCCCTTTAGTAGAATCAGTCTCGATTTTAGCAGTCCCTTGGTCAGATCACGATCCTGTTCTAACCGTGTGTCGCTCCTTACATAGCAAACCACAACATGCTCCATGGGTTATGAATGACTCACTTTTATCCTTCAAACCGATGCTCAGCGAAATTCAAGAAGCTTCTGCAGAATATTTTAGACTCAATGCAGGTTCTGTCTCGTCCCCAATAACACTATGGGAGGCTTATAAAGCTGTCCTCCGGGGTCGCGTTATTAGAATAGCCTCCCAACGCAAAAGAGAAAGGATTCAGGTCCGACGCAAGTTAGAGCAGAACTTGGAGGACCGCTCGGCGGCCTTTAAGTTAACCCCCACCCCTGCTAATCGCAGATCTTTAGACAAAGCCCGCACAGACTTGGATCTATGTCTGACAGACGATGCGGACCGTTCCTTACGTTGGGCCCGCCAGAAATGGTATGCTAAGGCAAACAAACCCAATGCTCAGTTGGCCAATAGGCTACGCACTTTTACCCCGAAATTTACCCCCATAACCTTGCGCACCCGCCATAACATCCTCACGGGGAATCCTCAGAAAGTCTTGGAAGAATTCTGCCATCGCCTTACCAAACTTTACTCCCCCCAAATCACTCTTCAATGCAGGGCCTGAACGCTTTCTTAAAAGAGTTATCTCTACCTTCCCTATCCAAATCCCACATCTTCCTAATGGATCGAGATATACAGGTCTCTGAGGTTCTTCAATGCATTAAGGAACTGAAAGTGGGCAAAAGACCAGGCCCAGATGGTTTCACCGCTTTGTATTATCGAAAATTTGCTGAAGTTCTGGCCCCACACCTAGCGGCTATGTATAACTCGGTCAAAGGAGGTCACACATTTACACCAGATTTGCTCACTGCCAACATAGTAATGATCCCTAAACCAGATAAGGACCATTCTTCCTGGGCAAATTTTTGGCCAATCTCTTTAATAAATATTGATATGAAGATATTGACGAAAATTCTGGCCAATCGCCTGAACTCCTTTCTACCTTGCCTGATAAAAAAGGATCAGGTGGGATTCGTCCCCCGTAGGCAAGCGGGAGATGCCATTAGACGACTCCTCCAAATCCAACATATAGCTCACGAAAGATCCCTAGAGACAATGTTTCTTTCTTTAGATATCAATAAAGCCTTCGATACTTTATCCTGGCCCTATTTGACACAGGTCCTCACTCATTACGGTTTTGGCACCTCCTTTTTGAGTTGGGTCTCAGCCATATATCGCTCCCCCCAGGCTAAAGTGCGTTATTATGGATATGAATCACCTATTTTCCCTATTAAGAGGGGAACACGTCAGGGATGCCCGCTCTCCCCACTTTTATTTATACTAGCACTTGAACCCCTAGCAGAGGCCATACACTCTCACCCAGATATATCAGGAGTAGAAGTAGCAGGCACCGCGCACAAATTGTCACTATTTGCGGACGACATTTTATTAACCATTACTAAACCTAGAATCTCCCTCCCCAATTTATTCTCCCTCTTAGACTCCTTTGCCTCATTCTCAGGCCTTTCGGTTAATCCGGCAAAATCTAAAGCGATGTCTATCAACCTTTGGGCCCTGGAACTAGAATCCCTACAATCGGCATTCTCATTCCAGTGGTTAACCTCACTACCCTATTTGGGCATTAAACTTACTCCGAGATACTCGGGATTGTACCAAGCCAATTTTCCCCGCTTTTCCGAAAGCTGGAGGCTATGCTTGGCTCTTGGTCCACACTCCCGATTTCTTGGTTCGGCAGAATAGCGACAGTACGCATGACGTACCTCCCTAAACTACTCTATTATTTTAGAGTTCTGCCAGTCCATGTGCCCCCCCCATATCATTTGAATACATCAACGTAAAATTATGCAGTTTATATGGGGCCCTAAGAAACCCAGGATCAAGAGGCAGGTACTTTACGCGCGCAAAATCATTGGTGGCCTTTCAGTTCCTAATTTACAAGCATATTACACGGCTGCGGGTATTGCCCCAATATCTCACCTCCATGAGAAACAACAAATGCCACTATGGGCCACCATGGATTTAGTCGACGCACACCCAACACCTCTAGCTTCTCTTCCGTGGCTTCCTAAAGCACATCGCCCCTCTACCATAGGTTCCTGTCTGGCTCACTCTCTTAAACTGTGGGATGCGGTCAAGTACTCAGCAGGCCTTATTTCTCCTCATCTCCCATTACTTCGCCTCCTCCACTGCCCTTTATTTCAACCAGGTTGTGATAATCCACTGCAGTTTAAATGGTGGTCTGATAACGGCTTTACAGATATCCATTCGTTATTCACCCCAACCAAGATCATCCCTTTCGCTGCTTTACGCTCCTCACATGATATCCCCCTTAAGGAACATTATAGCTACCTGCAAATTAGGCATTTTCTCCAACAGCTTACAAAATCCCAATCAGCCCCCTTTACCATGACCCCCATTTGAAAGTCTTTGTAGATCGCGCCCCCAATCCTCGGGTCTGATCTCCCTCATATATATTGCTATAATTAACTCCAAGACGCCACCATTGAGACCTTATCATCTTCAGTGGGAGGCCGAACTCGGAAAACAATTAGACCCAGAGGATTGGCAAGGTATGACTATTATGCTATCCAAATGCTCTAAGAATGTTCTCTTCTTGGAGAACGCCTACAAAGTCTTTTATAGATGGTACTATACCCCGGCTAGATTAGCAAGCTTCATCCCATCTTATTCCCCCCTTTGTTTTCGTGGGTGCTCACAGGAGGGCACGATGGCCCATATCTGGTGGACCTGCCCCAGGGTTTGCAGATTATGGGTCAGAGTATACACACTACTACGCAATCTTTTTAATACCACTATAAAGCGGGACCCTTTTGAGGCCCTCTTATGGAAACCAATTGCAGAACTTCTTCGTCCTGAACGCCAACTAGCAGCACATATTTTTACCGCAACCAAATTGACCATAGCAAGGGCCTGGAAAACTCCGAACCTCAGTTTTGAGGCAGTTAAAAACTGTGTGAATGATATCATGGTAAACGAGAAACTTACGGACATATTATTGGACACGCATGATAAATTCCTCAGGATATGGCAACCCTGGGTGACCCATAATCACCCGTCAAGATTTGACCTAACGCTTCTTTCCCTATAATGAGCCTCCACCCCCCCCCACCCCAGGGTCCTCCCCCCCCTCTTTTCCCACCCCCCTCTCTCCCACTTTCAATTCTTCTTTCCTTTTTCTTATTCAGGCCCTTGGGCTTAAGTCTTCAGAGAATGGATACTTAAGGTAGCGAAGAGGAGGAAAAAAGGGAAAAAAAAGAAAAAAGGACAGAGAAAAAAAAAAAACTACTTCATACAAAGCTAAGTTAGCTTTTTTGAGGTTAACCAATTTAACTTGATTTTGTTTCTGTTTTTTTTTTCTTTTCCTTTATTAGCTAGGCAATGTTACGTATTACAATAACATCTCACTAGACATCCTCTAAATGTTCAAGAGTGTTTGCTAACATAATATTCTGTGTTTACAGTTTACCACTAGGCTAGTAAGCCGAGATGAAGACTCTCCTTAATATGTCGCCAGGACTCAGCCTTGAGTGGCCTGAGACATGGCTTAAATCTTTGAATGTCAGTATTACCTGCCGGATACCGGCAGTTTTATACCTGTTAATTCTAGATGTATTCATCACTGTTTTGTACTATTCAGTTGATATATATTTTCAATAAAACTCTTTGTACAAGAAAACTGTTTTTTTGGGCTTTTTTTTTTGTTTAGCAAAAAATAAAAACCCCAGTTGTGATTAAATACCACCAAAAGAAAGCTCTGTTTGTGTGAAAAAAATGATTACATTTCATATGGTTACAGTGTAGCATGACCACGCAATTGTCATTCAAAGTGCGACAGTGCTGAAAGCTGCAAATTGGCCTGGGCAAGAAGGGGGTTTAAGTGCCCAGTAGGCAAGTGCTTAAATAAAGCGATGTTAAAAAGCGATTATGTATTTGCTTTCAATGGATTGATACTTATATCCAGGATCCGTGTACTGTGTGGGAAAAGGAGGTATACACCAGCATAGACCAACTTTATTATCTCCTACATTGTGGACAATGGGTAGGGTGGCTCCAGTGGAGCTTGCAAACTTTGGAGTAGACATTGCTAATTTAAAATTCTCATCATTTTCTTGTATACACTTTCTTTATGCATAATTTCAGGCAGGCCCGGATTTACTCCCTTTGCCGCCCCAAGGCCATGCCCTTCAATGCCGCCCCCCCCCCCCCCCCCCACACACACACACCACCAGAAAGAGCCCCCAGACATACGGTCAAAGACTGCAGACATGATACAAGAGATGGTCAGAGACTGCAATCATAGTAGAGGAGATGGTCAGAGACTGCAGACATGATACAGGAGATGGTCAGAGACTGCAGTTCCTATGGACATTAGTAGATAATGGCCGATCGGCCCTCTCACCTGACCCAGCGATACAGCAATGCTTCCCCTGATCAGGAGTCAGCTCACTCTGAATTGCCCGTGGCGACTCCGTTGGGTAGCACCCAGATCCGTATTCCTGCAATGACTCCATTCCTTTCTCCGCCAGGGATGGCGCCAGGCTGTGTGGCTTTCCCTCTGGTGGTGCAGGGCAGTGGGGTTCTCTCTCTGATGGTGTTCCCTGAGCACTGCCCTCTCCCTCTGGAGCCCTGGGTGTACTTTCCTGGGTGTAGACCCCCCCAGGACAAACTACCCCTTCCATTAGTACAGACCCCCCCAGGACAAACCCCCCACCATTAGTACAGACCCCCCCAGGACAAACCCCCCCTCCCTTCATTAGTACAGACCCCCCCAGGACAAACCCCCCTCCCTTCATTAGTACAGACCCCCCAGGACAAACCCCCCTCCCTTAGTACAGACCCCCCAGGACAAACTCACCCCCCTCCCTTAGTACAGACCCCCCCAGGACAAACCCCCCTCCCTTAGTACAGACCCCCCAGGACAAACTCACCCCTCTCCCTTAGTACAGACCCCCCCAGGACAAACCCACCTCCCTTCATTACTACAGACCCCCCAGAACAAACCCACCTCCCTTCATTAGTACAGACCCCCCAGGACAAACGCCCCTCTATTAGTACAACCCCCCCCCAGGACAACCCCCCTCCATTAGCACAAACCGCCCCAGGTCTACCCCCCTCCATTAGTACAAACCCCCCCCCAGGAAAACCCCCTCTCCATTAGTACAACCCCCCCCCAGGTCAACCCCCACCCCCTCCATTAGCACAGACCCCCCAGGACAACCCCCCCCTTCATTAGTACAAACCCCCCAGGACAAAACCCCCCCTTCATTAGTACAAACCCCCCAGGACAAAACCTCCCCTTCATTAGTACAAACCCCCCAGGACAAAACCTCCCCTTCATTAGTACAAACCCCCCAGGACAAACCCCTCCTTCACTAGTACAGACATCCCAGGACAACCCCCCCTCCATTAGTACAACCCCCCCCAGGACAAACCCCCCCTTCAATAGTACAGACATCCCAGGACAACCCCCCCCCTCCATTAGTACAACCCCTCCAGGACAAACCCCCCCTTCAGCAGTACAGACATCCCAGGACAACCCCCCCCCTCCATTAGTACAACCCCCCCAGGACAACCTCCCCTCCAAGTGTGTACAATAGAACAGATGGAGACAGGCACAGGCTTGGGCGGGACTCGAGAGTGAGAGACAGAGGAGAACACGCCCACCCCCCCCCGCCGCCGCCGCACAGAGATCAGCCGCTCCGATCTTCGGCGGCTGCTCTCCTTCTCTGACAGGAGAAGCAGCGAAAAACACAGCGGTGGCGGCGGTGACCGGCAGAGGGAGCCGCCTTAGTCTGGACTCAGAGAGGAGGAGGATGGAGAGGAGCACTCTAGCGCTTCAGCGCCCCCACCTCTCTGGCGCCCGGGTGCACTGCATCACATGCTGATGTTAGTGTGGGGGGCGGCGGTGCCGCCCCTGTACCACTGCCGCCCCGAGGCCTGGCCTCGGTGGCCTTGTGGGAAATCCGGCCCTGATTTCAGGGCTTGGTTTACTAGGCTTGAAGTGATAGAAAGTTAAAGTGATTGTAAATAGCTATGAATAATACAGTAAACAACTGCCCCTAAATGAAGCTGCCACTATAAACTAAACAGTGTCAAACAATATATAATCCTTCAAAATATCTAAATGGTGAACAAAATACATATGAAGAAGAAAAATAGTGGCGCTATTGCAACTCACATAGTGCAATTAAACATATTGAAAAATTGTCCACTGTAAAAAAGCTTAGTGTAAAACAATGTGATGAAACACTCAAAACACCAAGTGACTTTTTAAAGTGATTGAATCCAACAAAATGTCCATATGATAAATGAAGAATGTCCATATAATAAATGGTTAATTGCAAGCGTCTTCTTAATTTCTTCCACCACACCAGAGTGTTCAATGAACCCACTCCCTTAAGAAATGCACTTACCGACTCCAAACGCCTGCACTTGCGTGCAAGGCTAAAACGCTTTTATACCACACAAGTAGGGTATGATCAGCAGCCCGGTATCCACCAGTGTGTATGGAAACCACTCTACATGTAAAATAATAATGTGGTGCTTCAATAGTGTAAAGCCTCGGGTCCACCGTGACTGTATTCCTTCATTATGTGATCCATTTGCTGAGTTGCTGTGTTGTGATATTGCACTGATTTTTGCTCATTTGGATTTTGTGAAATGTGAGTGGGAATTTTAAGATTGATAGTGTTTTTAATAAATTGGTCGTACTATTTTACACTATTGTAGCACCTCATTATTATTTTACATGTGGAGTGGTTTTCCATACACACTGGTGAATATCGGGCTGCTGATCATACCCTACTTGTGTGGTATAAAAGTGTTTTAGCCTTGCACGCAAGTGCAGGCATTTGGAGTCAGTAAGTGCGTTTCTTAAGGGAGTGGGCTCACTGAACACTCTGGTGTGGTGGAAGAAATTAAGAAGACACTTGCAATTAACCATTTATTATATGGACATTCTTCATTTATCATATGGACATTTTGTTGGATTCAATCACTTTAAAAAGTCACTTGGTGTTTTGAGTGTTTCATCACATTGTTTTACACTAAGCTTTTTTACAGTGGACAATTTTTCAATATGTTTAATTGCACTGCATGTGAGTTGCAATAGCGCCACTATTTTTCATCTTCATATGTATTTTGTTCACCATTTAGATATTTTGAAGGATTATATAAAGTGATTGTAAAGTCTTGTATTTTTTTCAATAGAAATAACAAACATGTTATATTTACCTCCTCTGTGCAGTGGTTTTGCACAGAGCAGCCCCGATCCTCTCGGATCCCTCTTCTGTGTTCGTGGCCCCTCCCTCCTGTTGAGTGCCCCCACAGCAAGCAGCTTGCTATGGTGGCACCCGAGCTAAGTCACAGTTCCATGTGTCCATTCAGACATGGAGCTGCGCCCTGGCCCGCCCCTCTCTCTCCTGATTGGCTGACTGACTTTGATTGACAGCAGTGGGAGCCAAGGGTTCCGTTGCTGTGTCTCAGCCAATCAAGAGGGAAAGTCTCAGGCGGCCAAGACACTCGTGGACAGAGATGGGGCTCAGGTAAGTATTCAGGGGGCTGCTACACACAGAAGGCCTTTTATCTTAATGCATAAAATGCATTAAGATAAAAAAAACCTTCTGCCTTTACAACTCCTTTAAGTGAAATTAACCTGATTTCACCTCAAACATTGAATAAAATGAGGGGGGAATTAAACAAAAATAACTGTATACCTGATGAATATACCACAAAACTGTCATAAACAAGTCCTTTTACATTTCTTTACACTAATTGTGTTAGCTGTATAGAACACAACCTAGTATAAACAATAACTACTGGAGCATATGAAGAAATTTAGCCAAGTGTGATCATTTTTACTTAGCATAGAAATTGTTATTACTTGACAATAGCCTCATCTCGGTCCTTTATGGCCTTCAGTAGCTGTTCGTGCATATCTTTATTCTGGGTCATTTCCAAGAGGTGATCCCGCTCCTCTTTCAGTGCAGTCATTTCAACACTCAGTAGAGTTACCTGGATAGAAGACAGCATTTTGGCATTAGAAATACAACAGTTAATACTTATATACTGTATGTATATTCTTTTAAAAGAATATAGGGCAAAAAAGTATTAAATATATTAGCCATTATAATTAGTTGATATGTGAATGCTATCCAAAACACTGGAAGTGTTAACAATTCAAAGGAAATGAACATTTTTTTAAAGAGATATCCTTATTTCATTTCAAACTTTCACTACTTTGCGACACTGAGTTTAAAATATGGGTATAGCAGCCATTTATTAAAGTAAACCTGTCAAGAGAGTAAAGAAGAGGCTGTCATTTCTGACCTTTTGTTCTAAAATGTCAGCTATTTTGCTATCATGCCAACAGTTATATGTAAAGCCCAGCTCCAGGTTTTAGAAATTAATAAACACTGCCTTACTTAATGTCTGTAAAGATAAATATAAAAAAATCACTGCTTTCGCCCTAATATTTAGCACTCTGCACAAATTCTGCTCCATCCTGAACTCTTCTGGGATGAATGACACCAAGCTTCATTCAACCCACTTCTTCCGAGCCCAGGCCATCATATATACATCCCCTGGGGGTACATCATCATGCTGGTCTGGGTTCATGTTTATAAGTGTAGCTTGACAATCAAAGTGTATGTTACCACAGCATTTCTTATTTCTGATATGGTTCCGTTTTACCACGTACTTATATTAAAAAGTATCCTGCTCTCTTTGTATTGCTTCTTGGTGATCCTGCCAACCCCCCTGCTTTCCTGTTTCAAACTGACCATGCCAGGGTATGGAATCACATCCATCCCAGTGTGGTCAGCTTATTCATGTGCATTCTGCTTGGGAGCACAGCCTGCTTGTAATCCAAAGGTCAGACTTGTGCTGACATGCCCTCACACAAGATCCCACAGCACCACCCCCCCCCCCCCCCAGCATCAATTTTTAAACTTGCATACTTTGTACACTTTCACAAAGTCAGGGATTTTGTAAGATTAGAGTCAGGTGTATAATTAACAAATTATACCAAGCAGGTGCTAATGATCATCAATTTCATATGTAGGTTGAAACACAGCCATTAATCGAAAAAAAAGAGGATGAGAAACAGCCAAATTTTGCTACTAAGCTGAGGCTGTGAAAGACAATTTTATTCAACAGGTCATAAACCATGGCAAGACTGAGCAGAGTAACAAGACACAAGGGCGTTATACTGCATCAGCACGGTCTCTTCCAGGCAAAAATTTCAAAACAGACTAGGATTTTAAGATGTACAGTTCAAGCTCTTTTGAAGAAGCACAAAGAAATGGGCAACGTCAAGGACTGTAGACTCAGTGGTCGGCCAAGGAAACTTAAAGCAGCAGATGAAAGACACATCATGCTTAATTCTCTTCGACATCAGAAGATGTCCAGCAGGGCCATCAGTACAGAACCAAAACCAGTGGGACCCAGGTATACCCTCTACTGTCCAGAGATCTCTGGTCAGAAGTAGTCTTCATGAAAGAATTGCGGCCAAAAAGCCATACCTCAAATGTGGTAACAAGGATAAGAGACTCAACTGTGCAGGAAAACATAGGAACTGGAGTGCAGAAAAATGCCAGCAGGTGCTCTGGACTGATGAGTCAAAATGTAAAATATTTGGCTGTAGCAGGAGGCAGTTTGTTCACTGAAGGCCTGTAGAGCAGTACAATAATGAGTGTCTGCATGCAATAGTGAAGCATGGTGGCGGTTCCTTGCCAGTTTGGGGTTGCATTTCCACAAATGGAGTTGGAGATTTGGTCAGAATCAATGGTGTCCTCAATGCTGAGAAATACGGGCCCCAAATTTATTTTGCAGCAGGACAATGACCCCATACATACAGCCAATGTTATTAAAAACTATCTTCAGCGTAAATAAGAACGAGGAGTCCTTGGAAGTGATGGTTTGGCCCTCACAGAGCCCTGATCTCAACATCGAGTCTGTCTGGGATCACATGAGGAGACAGAAGGATCTGAGGCAACCTACATGAACAGAGGATCTGTGGTTAGTTCTCCAAGATGTTTTGAACAACCTACCTGCCGAGTTCCTTCAAAAACTGGGTTATATATATATATATATATATATATATATATATATATATATATATATATATATATATATATATATACATGCTGCATGCTGCATTTTTTGAGCTTTAATTTGCAGAATGCTTTGCCACAGAAATTTATGGCAAGCTAAAAAAAAGCATTGTGAAGCATTTGTATTTTTAGCACTAAACAAAACCCCATTCTAAGGGTTTCTTCTCCATTACATAATGACTGAAGAAAAAACACACATGTAGAAAATTAGCATAAAAACATGTTACTGCATCTGTCATAGCGCCCTGAAAGCTTATTTGCAATGTCCATAAACGGGCATACAACTGAGTAGTGGCTGCAGTAGTCAGGAGACTTGCCAGGCCCATTGTAAATGCACTAGATGAAAAAATTGTATCCTTCACAATGGCGGGATGAGCACAAACTTTATTGCCACTGCATTAACTGTGTGGCCTGTTTGACACATAATTGGATTTCACAAGTTCTTTGAGTGCAGTATCAATGAACCAAGAAACTGTTGAAAACTGTGTAGCTTACAGCAGCTGTAACTGCATAGTGATGCTTTGGACTGTTTATATTTTATTGGTTTATTTTATTATTTTAAGTGTAAATTGTTTTTAGTCTTTTTTCGGCGATATCATGACATGTTATAAAAACTGAAATAGAGAGCTGCCATTGCTTACTGGGTTTTAAAGGTGTAATTCTGGGACATACCTAAAACAAATGAAATAGTATGTGCACTCCTGTGAAGCATGACCAAAAAGTTTTGGCCATACTTCTCTTTTAAATCTTTTCCATTTTAGGTATAGTGGTCTTTTAAAACAAACTAATATACTTAAAATGATATTTTCTCCTCTATGTGTAAATCTACTTTTACTCACAAGTGATTTAATATACAATTATAATTAATTATTTACTGTGGTCTTCTACCTGTTTATGAAGTTGCTGAAGCTCTTCAAATGTTTGCTTCATTCTCACTTGCTCTCCCTGTAATAGCTCTCTGAGTTGTTTGGAGTCTTCACTTGTCCGTTTGATCTGTTCTTCCAAGCCATCATCCTCACATTTTCGTGCACTCTGTTAAGGAAAATACAAAACTTTACCACTTTACGGGCATACAAGATTATGTACTGAAGTTCAATTTAACATGTACCAACATACAGCATACAGAACCATTTCACCCTTATCTCTATAACAATATAAATGTTGATATCAGAAGACATTTACCATTTTTCACATTCAACTTAATTGTTTATTCTATTGTTATAGGGTAGATGAAAATATTGTTGCCCTTGGTATTAAAAATCTCCATAGGAGAGAAAAATGTAATATTATTCAAAAGAAACATTAAACTTATAATGACTGATGCCTACATTACTCATTAAAAAGGAGCAGGTGTAGTGATACTGTACTAATGAAATATATGGGATAAGATTAGGTCCCAACTGGGCAAAACATGTTAGAGGAGGTTCTCCAATGGGTAGGAGACCAAGCTGAAACCATTTTTTACTAAGAGGAGCTCACTATATGCTGAGGCAGTGTGTGGACAGGCACCATTTTCTTGTAGTTCTTGATATGTCTGATGAGTTAGAATTAAACCTGACCAGCACCTGCGAACATTGTGGCTGGAATAAAAGATCAGGCGAGTTGAGTGGTATCAATTTTATTTGGCACTGCTGTAAGCAAATGAGACTGTTTACGGTTTGGAAAAAATTTGATTTTTGATTTACTTATAAAATCCTTCTCTTGGAGTACATCACAGGACATAGAACAGTAAATTCCTAGACTACTGGGTTATGCCTCGCACTCAGGTGATTGGACACTGGCTAACAGCAAAGCTTGACACCACCCAGCATAATACCCCCCTACAGGAAAAATCATCTTAACATAACAAGAAGAGGTATAATTGAGAGGGCCACCTGTAGGACTTTCCTGACCAAAGCCAGTATCAGCCGAGGCTCGAACATCCACCTGGTAAAACTTAGCGAATATATGAGTCACATTACAGACCTGAGAAATCGAGACCTGATGTTAAAAAGCTCAAAAAGCACCAACACTTCTGATGGAGTGAATATGGCCATGGCTGCGAGACAACCTAACCACAACCAGGCAGTGGAGAGCCATCTCTCTAGGGTATTTTGGAGCTGGATAAATGGTAGGCAATCCTGATTTAAATGACAGACATAGAGTAGCTTAGAGGGGAAGGAATTTCATGGTCTCAAAACAACCTTGTCCTTGAGGTATAAAAAAGTTTTCATACAGGACAAAGCCGCAAGCTCAGACAACCTTCTAATGGGGGCGATAGCAACAAGAAAGTCAACCTTGCATGACAGGAGAGGGAGATAAATATCCCAAATATGTTCAAATGACCTCTTAAAGTCTGGCAACACCAGAATGAGGTCCCACAGAGGTACCAGAAAGCATACTAGTGGAACAATGTGAGCCATTCCTTGATCAAAGACTCTGGCCATGAAGTGGGAAGCTAGCAGTCTCTAAAAGAGCTCCTGACCTTTTTTAGTTCTCAAAGCTAAGGACGTGTTCAGCCCCGGCTGAAGGAAGGATAAAACCTATGCTACAGAATATTTCCTGTGATGAAGCTTTCCCTTTTGGCACCGAGCAAAGTATGCTTTCCACATACGCTGGTAAAGTCTACGAGAAGAAGGCTTTCTGACCAAAGTGGAACTCATGGAGTCTGCAAAAGAAAGCATGGAGGGAGAGCACATAAATGAGATTTAACTGATTCGACAGAGTGATTAGGGCAATTACCCTGAAGGCCTGAGGATCTCTGGACCTGGACATGAACCTGTAGTTTGTAGGTGAGTCTGCATGCCATGAGATCTATGTCTGGCATTTACCACCGAAAACAAAGATGGTGAAACACCTCCTGGTAGAGGGGCCAGTCTCTTAGATCCAGCCGTTTGTGGTCTAATAAGTCCACTTGACAATTTTCCATGCCTGGGAATGTGCACCGTGGACAGAAGCCACAACATGTAGTTCTGCCAAATTCAGAATGATCTCCGCTTCTTGAAGATAAGCCTGACTTCTGATACCACCTTGATTTATGTACCCCACTGCCATAGCAGTGTTGGATTGGACCCTGACTGACAGTCCCCAGAGCAGGGGGTCTAGTGCTGAAGGGCAAGCCGAATTTCCTCAAGCTCAAGGATATTTATTGGAGCTTCCTCTGATGACCGAATCTTTTGAACTGACAGAGGAGTCCAGAAATTCTCCCAGCCTAACAGGCTGGCTTCCCCAAGCTGTATAGACACCATTCCAAGGATAACCTAGTTTTGGTGTTTACAGACATCAGATCCAAAGACAAAAGAGTTCTCTTGTCCCAAACTGTGAAGATGTTGAGTTGCAAGTCTTGAATGAAGACTGATTCGAAGGAGGCTACGATCAACCCCAGAACCTTCATTCAAAAGAAAATGGAGGGGCATTTCAGGGAACTCAAATCCCACAATTTGGACTGAAGGGTCCAAGGGCCATCTACAGGATGAGGCACAGATAATCCAGGCGGTGCCATTGCTCCAAGATTGACTTCTTGAAATTGAGGACCCAGCCAAAGTCCTGCGGGACCTGTATATAATGTTTGGGGGTTCTATGTAATTTTCTAGCAAAAAAAATGATGATTTTTACATGTAGGAGAGAAATGTCAGAATTGACCTGGTAGGCAAGTGGTTAATGGCTGTGTGTTGAGTTATTTTGAGGGGACAGCAAATTTACACTGTTATACAAGCTGTACACTCACTACTTTACATTGTAGCAAAGTTTCATTTCTTCAGTGTTGTCAAATGAAAACATATAATCAAATATTTACAAAATTGTGAGGGGTGTACTCACTTTTGTGAGATACTGTATCTCAGGTCTACATGGCTGCGAAAGCCCCCACTTGCATAAGTGCCTCACCTCTTTAATAGGAAGAAAGTTTGTTGCCTATCTTGGCAGGCTTAGGGCTCTAAGACTTTTTCTGAAAGCAAGTTTTCTATTTTGCCATCGAGTTCTGGAAAAAATGAAAAGGACCCGTCTTGGCTCCAGACAAAGACAGCTTCTGCATCTTCCTTAGAGGTAACAGAGTGCTCTTTCCTTCTATGAGTTTGTTTATATCTGTATCCAGAGCATTGCCAAAGAGGCATTCCCCCTCAAAAGGCATAGTTTCCAAATACTTCTAGCAGAATAGTCCAGTACGTGCCTCATATGCACTCACATAACCCCCAGGTGAGAGAAGTGCCAGAAAGAATCTCCCAGCCCCTGCACACAGAAGTGCAATGCTTCCGAGACCAGCTCCAGGTGCTGTCTAATGAACTGGACCAAAAGTCTTCAGGTTTTTTCGCCATACCAGTAAGGTCAAACAAACCTACATGGATGCAATGGTGGGTTGCATGACCGCAAAAGTCAAGGAAAAGGACATCTTAAAAAGGTGCTCTTTAAGCAAGACATTGCAGGGTCCACAGCAGGAACCCCCCACTTTTTTGCAAAAGCAGTCTTTCATCAGGTATTGTTGCACAAACTGCTTAGGACTGCAAATACCTGTCCTGATGGGCCCAATCCTTGTACAGTTCCTCTTCAGTATGAAGATGCAAGAGGAAGACCTATTTGGTTTAGGTGCTTTCCAATGCCCTGATTCTGATTCAAACATTTTTATTAAAGCGAAAAACAAAGAATTCACCATTATATCAGTAATCTCGTAGCCATGATGCATACAAAGAGTATACATGTAAAACAATAAATGCAAGAGTGCTAGAAAGCACTGTATGTATATAACTGTTTCTGAACAAATACAGAAATAACAATAGAGATAGGGGAGAGGGAGTGGGGTAGAGAGGAGTTCCAGAGGTTTGTCTGTAGATACAAAAGAGAAATCAAGGATACACAGATAGATGGGGTTATAGGTCAGAGCTCTAGCAGAGATTAATCAAAACTACTAGGAAGTACACGAATACCCTGTACTGCAAATTGGCTTCTATTTTACCATGAATCATGGCTTGCGTAATTCTGTTCTTGGTAAGGCAAAGTCAAGGAGTTTCCCAGGCTTTTGCAAATGTTTGCCTAGCAGCAGTGGTAACCTGCAGGAGAAGTTTAAACTGTTGTTTAGACAGCTCAAAGGTATTCCTGTTAAAGAGTGCCATGATGGGCGCTGGAGAAAAAAAAGGGTCTGTCAAACACCTTGGAAAGGATCCTGAACGCTTCAGTCCAAAGGTCACGTACTAGGGAGCAGATCCACCAAATATGGAGGTGAGTGCCTGATTCCCCACAACCTCTAAAGCAAGCGAGTACATTGTTACATATTTATTGATCCATATTGGGACCGAGTATCAGAGCAAAAGCACTTTAAATGAATTTTCAATAGCAGCTTCCATCTGAGAGCAGGACGTGGTGGCCTCCCAAACATTTACCCAGTCCTCGGCCTCTAAAGTGACAGTGAGGTCAGCTGTTCACTTATGCACATATGTAGGTGAAGATGGCTATGTCATGGTAATAAATCGGGTATATACCATAGATATGAGACTTTGAGAGTTAAAGTTGTTAGAGCACATACTGTACCGTCAAAAAGTGAAAGCTGATTCAGGGATGTTGCGATTGGACACAGAGAGGTAAAAATGTTTGATTTGAAGATATCTAAACACCTCAGAGTATGGA
Source organism: Lithobates clamitans (assembly GCA_037952925.1). Taxonomy (NCBI): domain Eukaryota; kingdom Metazoa; phylum Chordata; class Amphibia; order Anura; family Ranidae; genus Lithobates; species Lithobates clamitans. The sequence goes on along the minus strand of JBBGZY010000358.1, from coordinate 5,382,312 downwards.
CGTTTTAAATTCTGCTGGTGGGCAGCGAAGGGAAGGATCCCTGTAGGGTCAGCTAGCTAATGTAGAGACATAAGAGAGAACTTATTTTTTTAGGCAGTCCCACAGCTGCAGGGCTCGAAGTGTTAAAGGGTTTGGTAAACGTGGGCGCTCGGAGGAAGTCAGCCACACACCATTAATAATGGATGGCGCACAATCATGACTCAGCCAAAGTGGGATTTTCCATGTAACATGGTATCTGATTAGCTGGCCAACTGGTGTAGTAGTAACTGCAAAAGTGGGGAAGGCCACCATTCAATCTGGGTAGGAATAAACTACTCTGTGGCAATCTAGGCTTTAAAGCATCCCAAACATAGCAAAGTGCACATCTTTGAAGGATTAGAAAAAAATAAACCAAAATGGCTGCTGGAAGAACTCAGAAAAGATATAAAATTTTCGGTAACAATGTCATCATGCTGCAATAGCTCCTGTTGCTGTATCTGAGCTAATGAGGAGGGAGAAAGCCTTACTTCTCATGCACATCATTCGATCAAGATCAGGCTCAGGTTATCTTCCGGTGGGGGGGGGGGGGGTACGAGCTGCATGCATTAGATTTTTTAAGGTAAAAACCCTCTGCCAATACAACCCCTTTAATTCACCTGTATCATGTGATGTATGATAAGGAAAACTGCATATATTTAATTATATTAACTACCGGTACTTCAGCTCTCACACCTTGCCTTTTAAACAGAGCAATTTTTACATTTTTTCTGTGAGCTTACTGATTCGTCAATCATTTTATAATTGCCTAAGATAACAAAGTAATCACTTTATTTGTAGGACGAATCACACTTTTTTTGTGATACTGTTTTGTAAAAAATAAAGTACAGAATAAAAAAAAAAAACATTTTTTCTTCTTTGTTAGAGTTAGTTTAAAACAATTTACTGTAGATAAAAATTATGAATTCTATTCTATAATTCATCCTATTTAAAATGATGTTAAAATAATGTTTCTAGTACAAAGTTATTTACAAAAGAAATAAAGTTTTTTTTAAATCTGTGTTTTTCTTTTTTTATTGCAGCACAGAAAAAAAAAAATGACTGAACAAAACAAATATAAATGAAAAAAAAAAGTTTAAATAATAATGTTTTTTCTAAAAATCATCAGGAAAATAAGTTAATTAATAAAAAATAAGAGGGAAAGGGGAAGAAGGCATACATTAGGGCTGATTAAGGTAAACTAAGGGTTAATAAGGGATAAATAGGAATGTATTTTACTTTTAAAAAAAAACAACTTTTTTTCTTTTGTGAGGTTGCTTAAAGTGTTTGTAACCTAACAAATAAAAAAGCATTTTCTGTTTCTGTAAGGAGTTCCTATGAGCTTTTTAATATCACTTTTTTAATTTGTGCCTGCTATGCTTCCCTATTATCTGGTTGATCTTGCCTGCTCCCTCCTTCCTGGTAGTAAACTGACCATGCTAAGCATGGTAGCCAATCCATGCTAGTTTGGTCAGTTTACATCCTACGTCATTCTGCTGTTAGATACAGACATACTGTGCAAATGCACAGCGTGTCTGTATCTTCTGTGGTCCATGTAAGACCACCGGCCCATCTGTCCTTCTTTGATTGGTGGCAGCTTCCTGGCCAGCAGATCCTCCGCCACCTCGTTGTGAAGCTGCAATGATGTGGTGGCCCCGCTCTGTACAAGCCCACCCACAGGTCCATGAATCGCTCTGGCATGAACAGCGATCACATGACCTGTACTTACTTACTGTAAAATACAGAAATGGCTAGTGTTTTTTTTAAATATACATTTGGATTTATAAAAATCTATAAAATTTATAAAATTATACATTTGGATTTATAAAAAGCACACACACACACAGGGATATATATATATATATATATATAGAGAGAGAGAGAGAGAGAGAGAGAGAGAGAGAGAGAGAGAGAGAGAGAGAGAGAGAGAGAGAGAGAGAGAGAGAGAGAGAGAGAGAGAGAGAGAGAGAGAGAGAGGAGAGAGAGAGAGAGAGAGAGAGATCTATATAAACTCAAAAATGTGTATATGATAAATGAACTTCACAACTATTTTAAAGCAAAATTTGTATCTAACCTGCCACGCCTCTGAGAAGCAATCGATATTTGACAGACAGTGAGGACGTGATATGATGCCGCCTCGTAAATGCCGCCCAACAGGCCGCCGCATCCCCATTCAAGCTTAAATAGGGTTGCTTTCGGTGGCGGTGCTGCGCCCTGAATGGGACATGAGTGATAAGCCCAAACTGACAACATTTTCAGAATAAAGTTTATCCTTTCGATCTGTAGATGAATGAAACAGAGTAGGTACAAAAACTGGATTTTTTTCTACTCACCGTAAAATCCCTTTCTCTGAGTTCATTGATGGACACAGCACTTCCATTCTTGACCTCTGGGTTATATCCCCACCTTCAGGAGTAGGACTAGGCAGAAAAAAATAACAAGCACAGCACCGCCTAGGGGCGGTCCTTACTGGTAGTAACTCCCCACTCTGCTAAAGGCAGCTCAGTTCATTACAATGCAGTACAAACACAAACAGGAGGGGTGGGTGCTGTGTCCGTCAATGAACTCATAGAAAGGGATTTTACGGTAAGTAGAAAAAAATCCTGTTTTCTCTTTTGTTCATTGACGGACACAGCACTTCCATTCTTGACCTTAGGGACGTCCCAAAGCAGTGCCACAACGAGGGGTGGGAACACAGAAAACAGGAAAATAACCTCCATCCAAACCTCCACCCCCCCCCCCCCCCCCCGTAAGGAGAGCCAAAACCTCAGACGGCTGCCTGCAAAACTTTGCGGCCAAAACTTGGATCCAAAGATGCCCAAACCATCCTGTAAAACTTGGTGAAAGTGTGCACAAACGACCAGGTAGCCGCCTTACACACTTGAGAAACAGACGCCTGATGTCGGAAGGCCCAGAAAGCACTAAGCCCTGGTAGAATGCGCCTTGACGGGAAAGGGGGGTACCTGCCCCCTAATGACATAAGCCTGGACAATAGTCTGTCTGATCCAGTGAGAAATAGTGGCCGAAGAGGCCGACAAGCCCGTCCTTGGGCCATCCAGATTTACAAACAGCGAATCCCACTTCCGAAAAGGAGCCGTAAACGACAGACACACACAAAGAGCCCGAACCACATCCAAAGAGTGCAAGGCGACCTCCTTGGGGTGAGACAGTCAAGGAAACAAGGAAGGAAGGAAAATGTCCTTGTTTAGATGAAAGGCAGATACCACCTTAGGGAGAAACGAGGGCTGCGGACGCAGCACCGCTTTATCCTCGTGGAGAACCAAATAGGGAGACTTACACGACAAGGCCGCCAGCTCAGAAACTTGCCGATCGGACATAATAGCCACTAGAAAGACAATCTTCTGAGAGAGCGTGAGTAAGGGGATCTCCCTAATGTTCTCAAACGGTGGCTTCTGAAGTACCAAGAACACCAGGCTGATATTTGCCCCTTGATCGTGCTCAAAGCCAGCTTCTGATCAACCCCACACTGCAGGAACACGAGGATCTTAGATACCAAATAGGAGCGTGGATGCCACCTCACAGCCTTGCACAAAGAAATGTAAGCCTTCCAGGTGCGATGATAAATCCTCTGTGAAGTGGACGCCTTCAACATAGTGGGAATCACAGAAACCGGCAACCCCCGGTCTCTCAGCACCTGCCTTTCAATAGCCAGGCCGTCAAAGCCAGAGACGGTAAAGCAGGGTGGAATATAGTTCCCTGTGACAGGAGGTCCTCCCACACCGGCAGTTGCCAGGGGGCGACCGCCAGCATCCGTACCACGTCGGCGTACCATGGACGCCGAGGCCAATCTGAAGCGGTTAGAATAACCGGTATCCCCTCAGCCTCTACCCTGCATAGCAGACGAGGGAGGAGCTTGAGAAGAAGGAAGGCAAAAAATGAGATCATAATGTCCCCACTGAGCTTGTCCGAAGCATCCGCCAAGGGATCCCTTGTTCTGGCCATGAATCTCTGCACCTTCCGATTGAGACGGGAGGCCAGAAGATCCACGTCTGGTATGCCCCACTGCAGGCAAATGAGATGAAACACCTCCGGATGCAGCGACCACTCCCCCTGATCCAGCAACTGAGGGCTGAGGTAGTCCGTTGCCAGTTTTCTACGCCTGGAATGTGTTCTGCCCACCGCAGAATGTGAGAGACTTCCAGCGCACGCAACTCCAGAACATTGACCGGTAGACGAGACTCTTCCGACGTCCAGTGGCCCTGGGCCGATCGAAGGCCCAGAACCCCTCCAGCCGGTCAGGCTGGCATCCATTGTGATCACCATCCAATGAAGCGGGAGAAACAACTTCCCGGTCCGTAGGGCCGGAGACCATAGCCCCCAAAGAAGCGAGGCCCAAGTGTGAAACTGGGACTGCCTCAAAGGTGGATACCATGTGGCCCAGAACCTGCATGCAAAAAGTGTATAGATGACCACTTGCGGGACAGCAGCAACCGCACCGCAAAGTGAAGGGTCTGAAGTTTGATCGGTGGAAGAAAAACCCTCGCCTGCGCAGAGTCCAGAATCAACCCCAATTTGTCCAGGCGTTGGGCCAGGAGCAACACGGACTTCTGGAGGTTCAACACCCAGCTGAACTCTTGTAAAGCTTGCATGGCAATCGCTACATTGTTCCTCAGTTCTGAAGCTGACCATGCTCGCAGGAGGAGATCGTCCAGGTAGCCCACGACCGTGATCCCCCGCTGTCTCAGCAATGCCAGAACCGGTGCCAGCACCTTGGTGAAGACCTGGGGAGCTGAGGGCAGGCCAAAGGGAAGTGCCACAAACTGATAGTGTGCATCCCCGACCACAAAGCGCAGGAAACGCTGGTGCCTGACACAGATGGGGACATGCAAGTATGCGTCCTTGATGTCCAGGGAGGCCAGGAAATCCCCCTAAAGAAGCGCAGCCACCACCGAACTAACAGACTCCATCCTGAACATCCGCACCTTCCCAAAACAATTGCGGGCCTTGAGATCCAGGATCGGACGAACCCCTTCCTTCTTTGGGACTATGAACAGATTGGAGTATAAAACCTGAAACCTTTCCAAAACTGGTACAGGAACTATCACCCCCCGAAGAAGCAAGTCCTGCACCAACTCAAACAAAGCCTGCTGACAAGACGGGGGAAGGTGAATATTGGAAGGAAAAAACCTGTCTGGTGGACAGGAAAGAAACTCTATTTTGTAGCTGGACTAAATTAGTTTGTGGACCCACTGGTCGGAAAGAAGGGAAGTCCACCGGTCCGCAAACCACCGAAGGCGACCCCCACCCGCAAGTCGGGCAGGGGTAAACCTGTATGCGGAAGAGAGCTTTTCCGTTGGATTGCTGGGCTTGCGATGCCAAGGACGCTTTGGTCCACCCGCAGAAGCCTTGGCGGGCTGGGAACCCTTGCCCCCAGAACTGGGCAGACGGAATAAATGCTTGTGTGCGGAAAAAGAGGGGCCCTGCCTGAGACGGGGCTCCTTGCCCTTTTTGGACTGCAGGAGAAAGGTACTCTTCCCCCCAGTAATAGCCTTTATAATGTCGTCCAGAGTGGCTCCAAATAGCCCACCCTGGAAAGGCAAATCCGCCAGAGCCTTCTTAGACATTTGGTCCACCGACCACCACTTAAGACAAGGCAACTGGCAAAGAACAAGGGCCGACACAGAGATTTTAGAAAGTACCGTGGCCGTGTCGAAAACAGCATCACAAACATACTTGAGCCCTTGCACTAACTGGTCTGCCAGTTTCACACAGACCGGAGAAACTTGCTCATTACCCAACTCGCAGTGTAATAGCTTAGCCCACTCAGTAAGCGTCTGCGACACCAGAGCTGTGGCTAACACTGGACAAAGGGCCGAACCTGCCAACGTAAACATAGACCGAGCAACTACCTCGTTCTTTCTGTTGGCAGGGTCCTTGAAAGAAGGGCACCCCTCCACCGGAATCATGGTCGCCTTGTTCAACCTAGATACTGGAGGATCAACGACAACGACCATTTCTTTAGCAGACTCTCCTCAAAGGGGTAACGCACCAAAAAAGGCCTCGGGACTGGAAAGGACCACTGCGGGCGTTACCAATCCTTGTAAATAAAGACAGGTAAGGAAACACCTTAGCGGTGCGAACTGGCTTATGAGACCCAAAGGGGACCGACATCACTTCAGACGCCCCAGCCGGATCCTCAATTTTCAAGGTATTGCGCACCGCCATAACGAGTGCGCCCACCAGCGCTTTTTCATGCGCAGCAACGGAAGCGGAGGATTTCTCCTTGCTGTCCGAAGGATCAGGGGCCGCATCATCTGAGAGAAGGGAAACCACCACCCTAACTGCCGCAGACTGGGGGTACCCCAGAAGGACTAACCACCCCGACCCAAACCTCAGAGGAGCAGTGCTGTTTGCTGTCCATCCTCCGGCAGATGGGATAAGCCACGAGGAGATCCGTGCTCGTGCCAGGCTCCAGGTGTAACGTCCAGCGCTAGAGGACCAGAAGAAGTCTCCCCACAAGGCTACAAGAAAATGGCCTCTGGCCGCACTTCTGTAGACACAGCCCGAAGTCACAAATGCCCAAAGACCAAGGCAAAATGGCCACTGCAGCTATGGGAAAATTGCTGCGGCGCCCAGCCCCAAACAAATGGTGGCTGCTTCACATGAAGGAGAACGCCAGCCACACACCCCGCACTTGGAGAGCACAGAGACCGCCCTGAGGGGACACCACAAAGGTAAGATAGGGGCCAAAACATCCACCTAGTGGCACCCAGCATCCGACTGCGACAGCTGCCAGGCAGCACAACAGGGGGCAAGGGGGAGGGAGAGGAGGAGATTACCTAGAACCGACTGCCCCAGGGAGTAACCAGCTGCTCAAAACCGTGGAGCATGTACTTACCCATCCAGCAGGGATTGCGGCTCACACTCCCAAGATAGATCCAAATCCCGGCTAAACGGAGTGACTGTCGGCCACGGTGACACTGTGACCCAGTTGTCAGGTGCCTGGTCATATGTGCCCCTGCAAGACATCTAGCCCGCGAGCTGCCTTGGTCCAGGATGGGGCTCGTTGCAGCCGACCCAGCACGGAGCTTGGTGGCCAGGCTGGGGAGACTACCAGAATCTATGATATGCAGCCTGTCACCCAGCCCAGCAGTTGATTGCAGATGAAGATCAAAACTAATAAGAACAAAATAAAAACCAAAGGAACCACAGGTCCTAACAGGGAGCCAGGTCCTTCTCCTAGACTAGGCAGAAAAAATCTGAGCTGCCTGTAGTAGAGTGGGGGGTTACTACCAGTAAGAACCGCCCCTAGGGTGCTGTGCTTGTTCTTTCTGCCTAGTCCTACTCTTGAAGGTGGTGATATAACCCTAAGGTCAAGAATGGAAGTGCTGTGTCTGTCAATGAATGATAGAGAAAAAAACAATGTAACTTTGTATCTATGAGGCCCCTTCCACATGAGGTGGACTCCGTAGACATCAGCAGGGGATCTGTCCGCTGATCCCTCTACTGATCAGAGCAGAGTGGGCGCATGACACATCCATGTCTGCTTAACTTATGCAGAGCAGACACAGACAGAGCAAGCTCTGCTATATGGGCATCTGGGGATAAACAGACTCCGCTGCCCATTTACACCCAACTGACCTCCAATCCAGTTCACCTAGAAGGAGAAGATGGGGATCAGACAGCTAAAGGACGTGCTTATGAGCTCTACCACTCCATTGTTGGTTGTGTTTTTTGGGTACAACCTCCAGAAGATCACGATTTGCCAATGGTCGTTATTATCACACAAGCCTGTTTGACCCATTGAACGTATGTTCCTCTGGGTTTAAACGCTCTGGTAAGCCTCCATTTCACCGGTGGTGGTGCTTTTTCACACCTTCCTATGCCACTGAAAAAGAGACAGGAAGTGAGGCGAACTCGACCCAAATGGGACACACAAATGAATAAACCTGACAGAAGTTCCAACTATTCCCCATTCTTTTCCAAAGAAAAAAAGGTTTGGTTGGCCATAATTATGCACTGATACAATGATATGCTCTACAAGAAATAATTTTTATAACCTGACAATACTGTCTAGTGCAAATGTACAGTAAGCTATATATGCTACACAATATATATATATAAAAACAACGTGACACATTCTCCAAAGCAAAATGTATTTATATCATTTGATATAAATACATTTTGCATTGGAGAACATGTCCCGTCGTTTCTTCTATTGGATATTGATGGAGTATTTGGAGTACACCCTGACACTGGTCTCTATAAAAAGAACTAGATGAACAGAGAAAGTAGCCCACCTTATTGTTTTTATATATATATATATATACATATATATATATACATACATACATTCACACATGCACTGCACCTATTAATACATACAGGCAGGGTCTCTAGATAAAATGGCATTAAAGTTACCGTTGCTTCACAAGTGTCCAGTATGCTAAGTATAAGGCTCTTCAATTCACTCAGGGCAGTCCGGAGGCTCCCAGCTGGCACATCTTTGGCAGATGAGGTTTCAGAAGATTCATCCATAGAGGAGTCTGTGGATACAGCAGAATCTGCACTTTCATTCCCTCTGAGCTGGCAGCAAAGAGATCGGACTTGGCAGTGTGCTTCCCAGAGCTGCAACCTTAACTAGAAGTTAAAAAAAAAAAAAAATATTGCAATGTTATTATGGTGAAACTGGGGCGTGAATTTTTATTTATATAATGGGTTTTCTATTCCCACTGTAATTAAAAAGTGAATGTTAAAGAGACCCTGTCACCAACTTAAAAAGCGTCAGGCAAAATCGCAGAAAAGTCAAGTATTTTAAATACTTGCATTGTTTTTCTTTTATATAAATCATTTTTGTATTCACTTACAATGTGACTTTGAACGTACTAGAAAGGTTCACTAATCATTTCCCTTGAACAGCCCCCTCCCTGCATGTATGCCATACCTTCCCCTTTTCTAGAAGTGTTAAATTACTTTTTGCGCTAACCCAGCTCCTCCACCCATCCCATCACCTACGTAGCTGTTGGGAGAGGAGCGAAGGGGAATACTATAGAGTGTCATCTGAGTGACAGCTCTGAGTCTGCTGGGGCTGCTGACACCACATCCAAGATGGCAGAACCCAGCTCAGGGCTTTTGGATGTTTGAACAAGGGAGACTTTTGCACGTACTGTAAATAACATGCATAAAATATGTTGAATGCAAATATAATGTTATGGGAAATTTTTGTTTAAATGAATGGGCTTACGACAAGGTCTTTTTAAACTCTTCCATGTTCTAACATAGATCATATATACACATAATTACATATAACGCCCAACACAATTTACTAGTTATTAAAATACGTGTCCTACACCCTACTATTGTCTTCATTACTTTGGGTGCCAATTCATGCTCACATAGCGTATGTGATGAGCCTTTATACCAGACTACGTATACAGGGACTCTTCTGCTGAAAATGTGATTACTAAAGTCCCAGTCAGTGTCAGTAAGAGAAGGGACTCATTTATTGCTTCTATTTTTAAGTGAAAGCCAAAAAGCACTTTCTACAGACATCTCAAGTATCCCGGAAGGTGCGCCTCCCGATCTCCCGGGAATGATCGGTGCGGCGGGGATCAGCTGTAATCACGATCTCCTTTGTATAGATTTTTAGCTGACAGACGCTTCTCGTTCTCTCCCTCCCACGGCTGACGGCTAAAAAGCTATACAGGGAGATCGGTGATCAAAGCTGTCCCTCCAGCCGCACCGATTATCCCCAGCTGCTCCCTGTGTGCTCCTCCCCCGGGCCCCTCCGTGACCTTCTCCACCCCCCCCCTTGTACCCCGCAGCCGGATCCCCTCCTCTCCTCTCCCGCCGGCTGTGGGGGGAACTAGTAATAGGACACAGTGAGTGAGATCGCTCCTGTGTCCTGTGCTTGCTGAGCAGAGTAAACTGTGTGCTCAGTTTATGAATGGACAGGAGCCTCTGTCTCCTGTTGATTCATCTTTAGTGCTGAGAAAGGGACTGGGGAATGAGTCCTCAGTCCCTTTGTCTGTCTCAAAGGGGAGATATCAGGGGTCTGTTTAGACCCCTGATATCTCACCAAAGCCCCCAAAAAATATTGTAAAAAAATTATAAAAAATGAAAAAGTGTAAAAAAATATAATAAACTACTGACACCACTCTCCCCTGCCCTACCAACAATGTCCACTGCTCCAACCCCCTCCCCCCAAAAAGCATTGTGAAAAAAAAAAAAAACTAATTAAACTGTAAAAAAATCAATTATAAAAATAAAAAAAATACTGACACCAGACCACTGCCACCCACCCCCCACCCCCTTCCCCAGAAGCACTGCGAAAAAATATTGAGAAAGTGATTTTAAAAATATTTTGCCGCGGGGGGGGGGGGCCTGGGCGTTTGCGGGCGCAATGAAATTAAATGAGTTTGCCACCTCCCTCAAATTAGTTTTTGCAGGTTGGGATGTCTGTTTTTAATACTTGACAAGTATCTGTGTGATGTGGTTTTGCATGTCAAATCAGAACTTCAGGCTAACATACTGTAAAAGACCACCATGTAAAGTGACCGGCTGGCATTACATCAAAAACCTCCAAATAAGCATACCTATAAATAAAGACTGATTACTTATTTTTTCTGCTACCAACACATTGTTCTGTTTACAATAAGTCTTCATTTGAAGTCTGCAAGAAAATCAGCACTTTCAGGGGTGACAAATGCCTGGGTCCCTGTAGTGCTCACTGCTTCCTTCTGCTGACCTCCACATTTCTAATCTATCCTATAATGCATAGAGGTCAGAAGAAAAAATTACTGAGCAAAAAAAAAAGGACAAATAAATGTGAACAGAAAACAATCAGTGGTCCTGCGACCCTTGAGAATGGCCAATAATAGATGGTGTAGGGAACCTGAAAATCCCAACTTCCTAGGAGAATGTGTTCAAGTAGGGAAGGAGGAATTTATTCCCTTAAGGGCATATCCCATAGACGGATCAATCTTTGAGGAACAGAAGAGGTGTTAGTTAATACGGGAATACAAAGCAGACCGCCATAAGACAACAGTCATGACCCCTGCAATAAATATTTGGCATGCCTTCAAGAAAGGGCACAGAGAGGGAGATTGACATTCCCACATAAGACAATAAAAGGAAACCTAGGGTCACAAGGACAGGTTTCCAGGGTACTTCATCCCCATGCAGCATAAGAAAATGAGGGGGTCCCCAGGAATAACACAAGGGAACCCAAGACAGAACTACAGCTGTTAAGAGTTAAAAGATAGAAAAGGGTTCTAGTCGTACAGAGGCCCTTATAAGAGAATAACCTCTAAGCACAAAGGGAGGGCCCTGCATGGGCAATGAGCACATGAGGAAGGCCCCTGAAAAATCACAAGGATACAGAAGAGCAACTCCTTGCAAAAGGGAGTGCACAAGGAGTTTTGAGGCCAAGATATTAGGAAGAGGATATGCAAGGTCCAACCAAGGGCTAGGTGTTTTAATATTTCAAAGGGAAAAAGATTGCAGCGTCAGAAATAGGAACACGTTTGCAAGTCCTAGTTGCAATCTCGAAACACCCAATACAAGGACAATATGCGACCGGTCTAAACTATGTGGCATGTTCACCAATGCCAGGAGCATGGCGGACAAGATGGTTGAACTAGAGATACTGTTGTATGAGGAGGATTTGGATTTTGTGGGAATTTCAGAGACCTGGTTCAACAGCTCTCATGATTGGCTGGCAAGCATTCAAGGGTATACCCTTTACCGCAAGGATAGAGAGGGTAAAAAAAGGGGGAAGGGTATGCCTATATATCAAGAATAATGTACAAGTGAATGTGAGAGATGACATAACTGAGGGAGCTAGGGAGGAGGTGGAATCCTTATGGGTAGAGCTCCAAAGGGATGAAGCTAAGGGGAAAATAATACTAGGAGTATGCTATAGGCCCCCTAACCTGAGGGAGGTAGTGGAGACAGATCTCCTATCACAATTAGGATTCGCAGCAAGGATGGGAAGTGTTATCATAATGGGGGATTTTAATTATCCAGACATAGACTGGGTGGAGGGAACCGCGCATTCATTTAAGGCTCGCCAGTTCCTTAATGTCTTGCAGGACAATTTTATGGGTCAGATGGTAGACGCACCAACTAGAAATAAAACATTATTGGATCTACTGATTACCAACAATACAGACCTGATCACGGATGTGGAAATACGGGGCAATTAGTTTCAGTATAAATCACACAAATAGGAAACATAAAGGGAATACAAAGACACTGAATTTCAAAAGAGCCAACTTCCCTAAACTACAAACCTTGCTAAAAGGCATAAATTGGGATAAAATATTAGGAACAAAGAATACAGGGCAAAATAAGGGCAAATTAGATAAGGGCATTAGCCAATGTATCCCATTGGGTAATAAATTTAAAAGAGCGAACAAAAGCCCTGAATGGCTTAACTCCAATGTAAAAATGCATATAAAAGCAAAGGAGAAGGCCTTCAAAAAAAAAACAAGAATGAGGGATCATCATCAGCATTCAGACTTTATAAAGAATGCAACAAGAAATGTAAGGGTGCAATAAGGACGGCTAAGATAAAACATGAAAGACACATAGCGCTATGGAGGAGAGCAAAAAAAATCCCAAGAAATTCTTTAAGTATGTAAACAGTAAAAAAGGGAGGACAGACCATATTGGCCCCATAAAGAATGAGGAAGGACATCTGGTTACAAAGGATGGGGAGATGGCGAAGGTATTGAATTTATTCTTCTCCTCAGTCTTCACGAGTGAATCGGGGGGCTTCAGTAACCAAAACTGCAGTGTTTATCCTCATGACACAACACAGGAAGCACCTCCATGGTTAACAGAGGACAGAATTAAAATTAGACTCGAGAAACTTAACATTAATAAATCACCAGGACCAGATGGCTTGGTCTGAGGGTACTTAGGGAACTCAGTCAAGTGATTGCCAGACCGTTGTTCCTAATTTTTACAGACAGTCTACTGACTGGACTGATTGGAGAAAAGCCAATGTAGCACCAATATTTAAAAAGGGCCCAAAATACATCCCTGGGAATTACAGACCAGTTAGCCTAACAGCAATAGTATGTAAACTCTTGGAGGGGATGATAAGGGACTATATACAAGATTTTAGTAATAAGAACGGTATCATTAGCAGTAATTAGCATGGATTCATGAAGAATCGTTCTTGCCAAACCAATCTACTAACCTTCTATGAGGTGGTGAGTTGCCATCTAGATAAAGGAAGGCCCGTAGACGTGGTGTATCTGGATTTTGCAAAAGCATTTGACACAGTTCCCCATAAACGTTTACTGTACAAAATAAAGTCAGTTGGCATGGACCATAGGGTGAGTACATGGATTGAAAACTGGCTACAAGGACATGTTCAGAGGGTGGTGATAAATGGGGAGTACTCGGAATGGTCAGGGGTGGGTAGTGGGGTTCCCCCAGGGTTCTGTGCTGGGACCAATCCTATTTAATTTGTTCATAAATGACCTGGAGGATGGGATAAACAGTTCAATCTCTGTATTTGCAGACGATACTAAGCTAAGCAGGGCAATAACTTCTCCGCAGGATGTGGAAACCTTGCAAAAAGATCTGAACAAATTAATGGGGTGGGCAACTACATGGCAAATGAGGTTCAATGTAGAAAAATGTAAAATAATGCATTTGGGTGGCAAAAATATGAATGTAATCTATACACTGGGGGGAGAACCTCTGGGGGAATCTAGGATGGAAAAGGACCTGGGGGTCCTAGTAGATGATAGGCTCAGCAATGGCATGCAATGCCAAGCTGCTGCTAACAAAGCAAACAGAATATTGGAATGCATTAAAAAGGGGATCAACTCCAGGGATAAAACGATAATTCTCCCTCTCTACAAGACTCTGGTCCGGACGCACCTGGAGTATGCTGTCCAGTTCTGGGCACCAGTCCTCAGGAAGGATGTACTGGAAATGGAGCGAGTACAAAGAAGGGCAACAAAGCTAATAAAGGGTCTGGAGGATCTTAGTTATGAGGAAAGTTTGCGAGCACTGAACTTATTCTCTCTGGAGAAGAGACGCTTGAGAGGTGATATGATTTCAATATACAAATACCACACTGGTGACCCTACAATAGAAATAAAACTTTTTCGCAGAAGAGAGTTTAACAAGACTCGCGGCCACTCATTAAAATTAGAAGAAAAGAGGTTTAACCTTAAACTACGTAGAGGGTTCTTTACTGTAAGAGCAGCAAGGATGTGGAATTCCCCTCCACAGGCGGTGGTCGCAGCGGGGAGCATCGATAGCTTCAAGAAACTATTAGATAAGCACCTGAATGACCGCAAAATACAGGGATATATAATGTAATACTGACACATAATCGCACACATAGGTTGGACTTGATGGACTTGTGTCTTTTTTCAACCTCACCTACTATGTTCAAGGATGAGGTCCCCTATCGACAAGCTGTATGAGAACTACCTCATATGACAGATTATAGAGTGGAGGGGGGGGGGGGTTAACAATCTGCATGCCCCTGAGACTCAGAGGTTGGACTGTGCCTGTAAGTCTGTAGAGTAGTCATATAATTAAAGATGTACACTGAGGATCGGCAGGCAAGTGCCGGGAAACCTACAGATTGCATGTGGAGAGGAAACAAGTACATAAGGAGGTACTAAGAACAGGGGCCTGTGACCTTTTCCAGCACCCGGAAATAAGTCAACCGTTGATAAAGGCCAGTACATTTTGAGGAGGCAAGAGCAGGAATTATCAGCTCCTAAAACAGGTAGCCTGTTGATGCTTGACCTTGATACAGGGAGGGAGGGCATATCAAAACTCAGGGCAGAGTATGAGGATTGTAGGCCAGTAAGCCTGTGTAGGAGAGGGAGCCCATATAAAGGAGCTAACCTCTGCTTGTAGTGGGGAGTAGAGTTCCAGTGACTCTTGAGTAGGGAAGCTGGGCACTGGCTGTCCTTAAGGATTCTGCCAGTAGGACCTGTGATGCAACCGATGGGAGCGAGCAAGATGCAGCATGTTCATGAACAGGGAATCAGTAATAGACAAAATTTGTGCTGAAAGGAATGTAATTATAAGAGAGAAGACAGCAAAAGAGATTCTTTGTATATCTCTCCAAAGGTCACAGTGAAAGAAAGGGTAGGGATGCCTAGCCTAGAACAGAAAACAAGGGTTGGTGGCGACTTTAATGCAAAGAAGTCTTTTGAGCAGTGATGATGGGCTAAATGGTGATGGAGCTACCATAAAGTGAAGGACCTACAGTAGACGATGACTCCCTGAGGGGCGAACAGATCAGATCCGTACTGTACAGGAGGCCCATAAAACAGGAAAGCGTGATTGAGGATAGTGAGGCAGGAGCCCCCTTCCCTCAGTAGCTTCCCCAAGGTATTCCTCAAGAAAACTTCCAAAGAGGAGTTCAGAAGATATGCACAAAAGGCGTTTTTCAAGAGGGTGTTCTGCCAACCAGGCTTTAAGCCCTAAGCTTCTGTGCACATGAACAGAAAGTAAAGACATTCGGGAGATCTGACTGATCGCATTCTCCATGACATAAACATAGTAGTACACTGCTGAGGTAAAAGGTTGTAACCTTGCAGCCAGATTAGGATCATCTATAATCAGATAAAGTTCACTGTTGATTTCTCCAGTCCAGTTTGCCATGGTTTGGGTAACTAACCTAGTGGCAATAGCTGGTTGCAGGCTGGGCCTGCTAAGGCAAAGGACGACTTTAAGAGTCTCTAGATGCCTATCAACTGAATCCTTAAAGGGAGAATACCATAAATGGAAATAGTAGGTTGATTTTTTAGTGCAAATCCAACACTTCTTAAACTCCCATTCCATGGGGTACAAGGCAATAATATTATCAGGAGGATGGAATAACCTCTTATTATACAAGTCCCACTTAGCTTTATCAAAAATAGTTAAAGGCTTTCTTGGAATTGCCTTCTTTTTCGTGCACATATGAATAGGCGAGGGATGAGGAGCACTAGGTGTATCTTTCCAGAGCCTAGAAAGCCCTGCTTCAACTAATGAGTCCATAGTAGCCAGCATATGGCAAGAAGCCAAAGTAGTCATTGCATGAAAAACCAGAGTCTCTGCTAAAATGTCAGCACCTTCTTTGCATTCTGCAAATGGAAGTGAACTAGGAAGTTCAGACTGTATTATCTAAAGATAACCATGGGGTGGAGAGACAAAGGAGCATTACAAATGTTTGTACCTGCCGATTTCAGAAGTGGTGATAGCCTTTGGAATGGATAGAACAGAGACAGAGAGTTCTGTTTAGTTAGACAGGCCACATCTTGCGTGTCAACTTGAGACGTACTAGAGGTTCCACAGAATGTGCAGCAGAATGTCCATTGTTTGCTCAATGTGCTCTTTCTCCCGGGTGCCTGTAGTCCTTAATTAGTAAGGAAGGATCGTTCACTGTGAGGTACTCACTGAATGCATACAGATCGAGGGTGTTCAGTGTGTCTGGTATAAAGGAATCATAATAATCCAGGTGCTAACCTAATTCTTGTGGATGTGTCTCTGAAGCATCAGGTAACAGGTGAGATGACATGTCCGCACAAATTGTGGCTGGAAGTATGCAGTTAGGAGTCTTATGAGCACTATGTAACTTCACTAGCCAGAAAAGAACCTCTGGTAGCGAAGTGGAAGAAAAGACAGTTTTAAATAAGTAAATGTTATAATAACGTTACCTATAAGGCTGAATAAGCGAGACAATAATTGTCAGGGCAAAAATCTTAGCATGTAGATTAATACATAACCTGTGCCTTGTGTGTCTAGCACTGCGGTATGTCTTGTAGAATAAGGAGCTAGGGTAGTATCTACTACATATTCAGGTAATAATCCAGCAAGACATATATGGCCAGGAACCGGTATGTAAAGTTGCCCTATCTTACCTTGCCAAGGGATCCAGGCTTCACCCATCACAGTATTCAGGGTTTGTATGCCATAAGGTTAAACCACGACCTTGGACAAGTATAGCACCCTGCAGCTAAGTCACTTGTTGCATCACGTACCAAGGTGAGCACCCACCGCAGGATCCAGTGCCTGAAACAAACTTTACAGGCTGGACCTGCTGTTAAGGGTCTGGGCTAGGTTCTCAAGATGTTCACCAAGGGTAACTGATACAGAAACTGCTAATGAGCCAAAAGGCAATAAGCAGTAGGATCTTGATGGAACTGTCAGTTGAACAAAGGAGGAAAACTGATAATAGAAAAAAAATGTTCTCCAACAGTAGAAGGGGTCAATCACTTAAGGACACTAACAAAAAACTGGAGCCTCAATGAGTGGGCGTGGTTTTATGGGTACATTGGCGGGCGATTTCCCGCAAAAAAATTGCCAGTGTCCAATTACCTGAAGGTAGTGACATATAACCCACGGTCTAAGAATCAACTCCTGGATCCTACACTGTGATTAAGATAACATTTTTGTTTTGGATAGAGTAAGGAATGGTTAAGACCCCTGCCAGTTTTTTTCTGACTCTGCTCTGTTGAGGAGATTTCCTTTTCATTCCTGTTCCACAGTTATCTTTAGATCTGTCAGGGAAATGGCCGTAGGAGAACTGGCAATAGTGCCAGTTGTCAAGGAACCAACAGCAGGAGAAGGGCTCTAGGACCCAGCATCTCTACCAGCACTTATGGCAGGATCTCTGGCAGGAGAAGGACTTTAGGACCCAGTATCTCTACCAGCAGGTCACATGGGCCTATATAAGGAAGTCTGCTAGTGTCTGCAGTTACTGGTTTGTCAGTCTTCCTGTGTTCCTGAGAGCCTCTGTGCAATTACTATTTGGATTCCTGTTGTGACCCGGCTTGTTCCTGAACTGTCTGATCTGCTCTCCTGGTTTGACCCCCTGGCTTGATTTACCGACTTGTTGTCCTCTCCAGTACCTGATCCCAGCTTGTATTACGGACTTTGCTACAGTACCTGTTCCTGCCTGCTTCCTGATACCAGACCTTTGGCCTGTCCCTGTTTCTGCAACCTGCCTCTTCCTCTTGCCGGATCTACTGTGTTTGACCCTTGGCCTGGCTTCCACTACCGTTCCTTGTGAACACCTTGCCAAGTATTACCGAGGATTCTTATAGACTTTAGCCCAGCTGTGTTTCCTGTATTACCCGGTGCCCTTTTGGTGCCCACCAGCTCTTCTCTCTGGAATCCATCTGGCAACCTGTGCTTCTCTGGGCACTACACCCACTGTACCCAACTTCAGGGGTGTACTGCACTCAGCCGCAAGGGGAGCCCTCTCGGCATTTCGGCCTCCAACCAGGTACGTGACAAGATCTCTCTAAAGTGAGGGGCATTCCCCTCTCAGATGCCACTACAACAGGTTTACCATATTGAACATTTCCCCTAACTTCTTCTCTTGTTCCTGTGACAGTTTGGATTTCTCATCACATTTTTTACAGGAGGCAGTACTCACCAGGACCAATAGCGAGGATGAATCTTCCAAGTGGGGACACAGACAGCAGTAAAAACCTGACACTTCCATATTCTATCCAAAATGTAAAATAAACATACGCTTTAAATTCATTTTTTAATAGGCTAGTAAGAGATAAATATTTTTATAGGTGTCTTTATATTATCTTTATGTAATCCCTGTACAGCAGGTCTGAGGCTGGGAGAGGAAGGGGTAGGAGAAGAACTGTGATGCAAGAAGGTTCTAGTACTTTGTAGAGGACTGTCAATCTAACACTAGGAGTTTATTAACGGGGGGGGGGGGAGAAAATAAGATGAGTGAAGTCATGGCCTTATGAGTGTAACTATGCTCAAAGTCCTATAAGTAAATTGGGGGCATGTCAGTGATCAAGCTGTAACGCTTAACTGCAGTGCAAAAAAAGTAAGCTCGCTCTGAAGCCCAGGAGCCTGTTCTCACTTCATGCTGCACTCAAATTCAACTGAAACACCGATGATGCCCTGAATATCCAGTTAGCTTTATTGAGCAACAAACTCTGTGAATAAACCCTGCTCTGGGTGAAATGCGTTAAAGTGGAGTCCTCAGGCAGAAGGTCAGCAGTGTGTGCTGTCTGTTGCTTGGTTGCTCAGTAAAGCTAACTGGATTCCCAAGATGTCATTGTGTGCAGCCCATTTCCTTTGCATTTGAATCACAAAACTGGCTGAAAAAAAACCTTTTGGCAGGTAAGACTGTTCAGATATATGTATTTCAACAGTGTATTGTGTGTTTGTCCAGTGATCCATCCTCAAGATATTTCACATATTGTTATCAGAATGCCTTTAAACATAAGGTTATGCCGACAGCTCTATCTATAAGGCTTCCAGTGAGTGACAAGGACAAAGCTTCCATCACAGAAATTACACTTCTAACACATCCACAGTATCAACAAGGGAGAGGTCTGAGTGAACATACTGTAATGAAGCCTTGGCTGATCCTGTGCTTTGTCTTCAATTCCAGCACACAGCTATAAGAGATTAGGACACAGGTATGTATGGCCAAATATGACAAACAGCATCTGTATCTAAAAATGAATGACCTTTTAAAGCTTAGTTCTAAAGAATAGTATTACTGCACAAACGGTCTAAAATAAGAAGTGTATTTGCTTAGCACACTTACAGATAGTAGGGGTCACTGACAGTGAACTCAGCTGATCACATTACAGTTTTCTATGCAAGAGTAGATCCTGCCATTCACCATTAATACATAGGCACCAAGTGGCAGGGTTGCTATCCAAACAAAATTTGCCCAAAGATGGCCCCTCAAAATAAATTTCTAATGTTATGTCTTTTAGAAAGCATAGATATACCTGTTCCCGTTCCTGTTCCTGCTCCTCGGCCTCAATACTTTGCTCAATCTCTGACAGCAGTGAGGTACTTGTGCTGTTTAGACTTTGGAGACTCTTTTCATCTCTGAGTTCTTCCATCTTCACCTGCAGCTGCCGATAAGAAAGCCTTAGCTCCTCCAGTTCCATCTGGCTCTCCCCCAACTGCAGAACAACACAAAAACTTGTCACATTCAAAGAGAAAATGTTAACAAAAGTTCCAGCAATACAGTTATTAAACACCTAAATACTTAAACACATTTTAACAATGTGTAATAGTTAGACAAGTAAAAGATATTTAAGAAGAAAAATTACAAGGTTGTCATGAGCTTAGAGCATAACTAAACGTACATCTGCTGCAGCGAAGTGACATCTGCAAGCTCCCTCTCTAGCCTTGACATATTCTCCAGGTTATTTTTCAAGTTCAGCATGTTCAGCCATCTCAATGAGTTGGATCATTTTAAATCATGCAGACACTCAGGCATATCAGTTAGTGCAGCGGTCCCCAACCTTTTTGGCACCAGGGTCCAGTTTTATGTCAGCCAATTTTTCCCAGCGATTGGGGAGGCTATTCATGGAGTCGGTCCTCAGCTCCCCTTTACAGCACAGTCCCCCCTTTATATTAGTGGCCTCAGTTCTCCTTCACATCACAGCCCCAATTTACATTATAGTGCCCCCTTCACAGAGCCGTCCCCATTACATTAATGTAAAGGGGCACTGTGATGTAAAGGAGACTGCACTGTAAAGGGGCACTGTAATGTAAATGGGGGCTGTGATGAGAAGGGGAACTGAGGACACTAATATAAAGGGGGGACTGTGCTGTAAGGGGGCTGTGACGTAAAGGGGGCTGCACTGTAAAGGGGGTACTGTGATATTGTCAGGGAAATGGCCAAAGAACTGGCAATCTTGTCAACGGCCATCATGGCTGTATCAGGTGCATTCAGATGCGCATCAGCGCGAACGGGCAGGCTCCTGGACTATATAACCCTGCTGCTGAGACCTGTACATTGCTGGATTATGGTCAGCTCCCCTGTGTTCCTGTGTATCTGAAACTTTGATTTCCCGTTACAACCCGGCTTGCCCTGATCTGTTATCCTGATCTCCTGGTTTGATCTCTGGCTTTTAATACTGACTTTGCTCCTGTCTGGTCCACTGGGTTGATCTTGGCTTGGCTTACTGACTTCGCTGCAATCTGTCTCATCGTATATGACCCCTGACCTGGTTCCTGGTTCTGTTCCCGCTTTGCTCATCTGCCAAGTTTACCTGGTACCACTTAAAGTGGTTGTAAACCTTTACAGACCACTTTCACCTACAGGTAAGCCTAGTTTGCGGCCCCGGCAGGAAGAGGGGTGAAGAATAGACACTCGCTGCTAGTGAGGAAATCGGGGACATCGCAGGCTCCTGTGTCAGGTAAGTGACACATACAGTAATGGGCTACTATGCGATGCATAGTAGCCCATTATGCTTTACCTTTGCAGGGAAACAAAGAGGAAGTAAAACCAACCAGGGTTTACTTCCTCTTTAAGCACACCTGCTCTACAGTGTACCCTGCTTGTTCCAACTACCTTCTGGTGACCACCTCTTCAAACCACAGCAACTGGCAAAGTGTGCTTCTCTGGGCTCTGCTCTCCCTGTACCACTTCCAGGGGAGCACTGCACTTACACTGCACCGCAAGGGAAGCCCTCTCTGGTACATGACAGATATGAAGGTGACTGCACTGTAAAGGGGCACTCATTCACACAGGGCATAAATAAGCATTCCCTGGTGGAGGCCCATGTTTACTGCACACCTGTGCATTCTTGTGCAGGCAGTCCCACTGCTGTCAAATGGGACGCAGCAGCTGCACAGACACAACCACTGCTCTAAAATGTGACATCTGTGTGTACAGGGCCAGTCAGTGGCTGTGTCTGTGCAGTCGCTGCATCCCAATCGACAGCAATAGGACTTCCTGCACAGGGATGAACAGAACACCTGTGCATCCCTGTGCCGGTAAACATAGCCCTCCACCGTGGTACGCTTACATACGCCCTGTGTAAATGAGGCCTTAGAGCTCAATAACATTTTGACATTTTTTCCTTGTTATGTAAAGGGCAAGCATTTTCACGCACATTGTGTCACATGTTATTGTGCATTGCGTTAAGGCAGCCCATACCTTTTAAATGGGCTACCGACGCGCCAGAAAAGTACATGCAGCATTTTTTCAGACATGGTAGTGTGTTATCGTATGTGTGATGTGCAGTATTGCATGCAAGCTGTGCTGTCTTGGGTATTCCACTTAAAATGGAAGTCCATAATTGCAGAGCTGCCGCAGGAACAGGGATTGTGGGGGAATCTTTAAATGGGGACATTTTTTCTAGTGACTACTGTTTAAGAGAGTATATCCCCCCTACTTTGGAGAGTTTTTCTTTTAATTCTTATTGTATCTTGGGGTCAGGAAGGGAAACCTCCCCAAAAACGCAAAAAAAAAGAAGCTGACAGGGTCTTACCCATTTCCTACTTGTTTTAGTTTACACTTGAAGGCCTGTACATCTGAGGTGAAACACACATTTTGGTAATGTATAATTGTTGTTGCACTGTGGTGAATGCCATATCAACGCCCCCTGAAAACACAACACACATGCATTGCAGCGCACCACAAAAGACAGATGGGAACCTTCCGCCACTCCAGTGCATTGATTTTGAATGGCAAACACAGCTTGCAAATGCACCCCAGCACAGGTTGTGTTAAAAAGTGTACATATTATTTAAAGGGGTTGTAAACCCTCATGGTTTTTCACCTTAATGCATTCTATGCATTCTATGCATTAAAGGTGAAAAACCTTCTATAGTGCAGCACCTCCCCAGACCCCTCCTTTTACTGACCCGAGCCTGGTCCAGCGCTGAGAACGAGCACACCAGCTGCAGCCGGTGTCTCGGGTCCTGATTGGATAGATTGATAGGAGCGCAGCCATTGGCTCCTGCTGCTGTCAATCAAATCCAATGACGCGAGAGTCGGGGGCGGGGCTGAGTCCGGCTGTGTGTGTCAATAGACGCAATAGCAGGACAAAGACGCATGCCCGCACGATAGCCCTGAGGGAGAGCGCTTCTCCAATGGAGCACTTGAGAAGAGGAGGAGCCAGGAGCTCCACTGAGGGACCCCAGAAGAGGAGAATCGGGGGCCACTCTGTGCAATACCTACCTTCTCCTATTGTCTTGTCTTGTTCCTTGTCTTGTTGCTATCAGCATGAATCACTTCTGACACGTTTTCCTGACACCAAAGGAATAAAGTGACAGGGGAGGGACCTCCAGCTGATTGACAGTCTCAACTCTGTTCCTGTGTGCTGTGTAAAGGGGGTGTGTCCCTTCCCTCTATTCATCCCTCAGAGCTCTCCCCTCACTGAGCTCTGAGGTGTGTAACTTCGGCTCTCCGCCTCCTTTTATCTGACAGCTCAGAAAAGCTTTAAAAATCCCAGACTTTGAATGGATGTAGAGAAGAGAAGACTGCAGATAAACAGGTACAACTTATTCAAGAGGAATTGTTTCATCTCTGTGTATCACCTGAAGCCAGTCACTTTACTGAGTATATGCAAGGGTTTACAACCACTTTAATACAAAGCTAAGTAATTCAAATTTAAAATCACTCATATCTATGAAAATAAAATCTCTAGTACCATGAATGCATTAATTGTTATCCAATTTCATCACCACAATCACTTTATGCTCTCTCCTATGCCGCCTAGAAAGAAGATTGGACTGGAACTTTATGAGGACTAGTCTGGCTAATGTTGATCTAGGTACAAACATGGGCACCTGAATTCCTTGCACTCTCCTCTTTTACTGTCATTAAAATTTCTGAATCTATTTGGGGTATACTTTAATACATCTAACAGTATGTGCTAAGCTTTCCTCTTCTCCTTCCTTATTTTACTCTCATTGTAAAACCCTTTGGGCAAACCATATAAGCTAACCCAGATATTATTTAATTCAATTGTCAAATCCCACATCTACTGCCCACTGAGATACTGGCATTTGACAGTTGAATAATAGAAATCAAATGAATCTTATTGCCAGTTTAGAAAATCTTATACAATCTAATAGGCTCCATAAAGACACATTTAGGCTGGGTTCACATTTGCTGCGGCCGCGGCTCACAGCAGGGGGTCTGGTGCATCCCTGTTCACCGATTCAGGTGCGAATCCGGTCTGAATTTCTGCATGAATTCGCACCTGATTTGGAGCCAAAGATGCACAGACCCTTCCCAAATGCGGACTGCGAACGCCTCGGAGGTGTGTGAACCGGCTCCATTGAGAGCTGGTCACACTTTTCTGTCATGCAAATTGGATGCGGGAAAACCCCCATCCAATTTGCATAAGTGTGAACCCACCCTTATACAATAGACTATGGGACCTGCAGGCACCAATAGATACCTACACTGCAACATTATTGCCTTAGAAATTGCCTCATTCACACCATGTGCACTAAAGTGTACGTCTGTGGAGGGCTGTGTTAACCTGCACAGGGAATTACAGGTGCAGGTGGTTCTGTTGATGTCAATTGGGATGCACTGTTTCCAATTTGACATGACCCACACACATGTCAAATTGGGGGCAGCGGCTGTGTCTGTGCGACCACTCCATCCCCACTTACAATAATGGGACTGCATGGAACACCTGTGCCTCCCCTTGTGGGTAAACAATGCCCTTCTAGGGTGTACACTTTAGTATGCCCACTTTAAATGAATCCTTAGGCAACATCAAGTTCTGATTGAATAATGTCTTTACGTGCTTGTTGGGGTCAAATTTTATCATGTATACTTGAGCCTTTTTCCTCCATGTTTGCCGAATATGGAACTGCTTGTAATCCTTTTGTTGCACAGCACTACCTCCCACCTTAGATGGTCAAACCAGTTTTATTTTTTACACACAAACTACAAACCTTTTACCAGGGACACTGCCATTTTGTCCATGCAAAGACAGTGGGGTTGATTTACTAAAACTGAACAGTGCAAAATCTGGTGCAGCTGTGCATGCTAGCCAATCAGCTTCTAACTTCAGCTTGTTCAATTAAGCTTTGACAAAAAAAAAGAAAACTGTAAGCTGATTGGGTTCTATGCATAGCTGCACCAGATTTTGCACTCTACAGTTTTAGTAAATTAACCCGTGTCTGCGAAAACTCTCCCTGTCACCGATCTACTGATACTCATCTCTACAGTAATCCATCACAGCTGGCACCAAAATACATGGTTTCGGAGCCCAGAGGAAGCAGTGACATCACCCTCTCGAATAAGTGACAATGCTGCTAGGCCTAAGCACTGTCACATGAGAATAGGCCACAATTTCCCTCAAGCACTATCACATGGGAGAAGGTCTTTTTCCCCTATACCTGGAAGCTCTAAGTATTTTTTAAGATTGCTGAGGTAGAGGAAGGAGCGGTGGGGTGAGCAGAGGTGAGCTTTAGTGGGTTGTAGTGTGGTGTGTGTGTGCGCGTTGTTAACAATGCCCTATCTCACTCCATGGTAAGGCATAGCCTATCTCACTCCATGCCCTATCTCACTCCATGGTAAGGCAGTACTGTCCAGAATGTTTTTGCACAAGCTTTATTGGCTAGCTTGCATTGTAATGCTGACATGAAGTTCCAGTACAGACTACTGGGATTCTTCTGTTCTCCCCACGGAGGTCCCATGTGGACAATTTGCTTTATTGTTCCAGTGTTTTTGGCCTTGTTGCCTACTTTTTCATCTTTAGGACCTTACCCAGGGGACCACAAGAATTTACCCATGGCAATATCTTTCTCATCATGTCTGGCCACCTTGACAAATACTTTGTCAAATGCCTGGACATTACCATGTCAAGTTATGTAATTTACCATAGCCTTTTTATCCAAAGTAACACCCTTTGCGAGAAGCGAGAGGTCCACCTAGTCACGCTACACATTTACGTCTCCTCTGAAAATGGCTAACTCAGCTCAGGTTCTATCTTGGAATGTCTGAGGCCTCAACAACTCGGTGAAACATCTGGTGGTCTTCTGGACTATTAGACAGGTAGACCCTGCCATAGGCTGTCTCCAGGAGACACACTTGCTGCCCACCAATTAAATCACCATTTCATTCCACAAACTCTTCCTTTCCAGGCCCGGTTCACACTGCTGTGATGCCAGACATCGCATGTGATACGCAGTGCACTGCTGTTCACATCACATGCGATGTCTATGCGATGGCTGATATCGCACCACATTCGGTCCAAACACGCACAGGATCCTTTTTTTAAATTTGGACCAGAATCGTATCGCATAGGTGTTCACACCTGTGCAATCCAATTCATTTCTAGATTGTAAGCTCTAACGAGCAGGGCCCTCTGATCCCTCCTGTATTGATTTGTATTGTAAGTGTACTGTCTGCCCCATGTTGTAAAGCGCTGCGCAAACTGTTGGCGCTATATAAATCCTGTATAATAATAATAATAATAATAATGTCCGAACTGTCAGTTTGCAGTGCGATATGCGAGCTGAACTGGGGGTGTCGTTGACACTCCCCGACAGTTCGCATATGGCAGTGTGAACTGTCGTGCGATGCGGGAACCTGCAGTGGATTTGCAGGGTTCTCGCATCGCACCAGTGTGAACCGGGCCTCAAGGGTGAGCATCTTTATACCTAAAGGAGTGTCATTCTCCTGCGGGCAATCAGTTATTGATCCTGGTGGCAGATGTGTTGTGTACAGTTTATGGATTATTCTGTATTATTGCTGGTGTGTATATACCTCCCCCCTTCTCAGCTGACACCCTAAAAATATTGGCTAGCTTTATGGCTCGTTGCCCTGCAATCCCATTGTTTGCGGTTGGTGATTTTAACAAATATTTGGACCCAGTGTGGCATAAACTACCTGCCCCTATACAAGCTCCCCTAACTCCTGGGAATCCCACACCATTTGCTAGACTTTTACTGGAACTTGGTTATGAGACATATGTAGATTAAAAGCAAACCTTCAGTAATTTTTAAATCTTGTCATCTATTAAATCTTCTGCCCTTATTTTAACTTTGGATAGTAAAACATTTTTTTTCTGCCAATAAATACCTTATACAGTCCACTTCCTCTTTCTTGTCTGGTAATTTGCCTAGGCTAATGACATCATGCACAGCTCTCTCTCTCACTCTAATGATAGCTTGCCAGAAAGGGAGGGGGCAGGAGAGTGGAGGAGGGATGAGTCACAGGAGAGACAAGGAGAGCTGCAGAGCTGGAGGGGGCTGGATGAGGGTACAGATAACAGGAGACCGCAGAGATGTGTATTCATCGAGAGAGGACAAATGTGCAGGCAAGCAGTGGTGTGAGTCTGTGTGTGTGTGTGTATGCCTCTGTGTGTCTCTATAAATCCAGGAAGTGAACAGGCAGCAGCTTCGGCTGCCCACAGTTAAAATGGCTGCAGCCAGACTTAGTTGAGGGAGATTTCTGCAGCATATTTGGCAAGTACAAAATCACAGTATATATAAAATATGCAAAGTGGTTGGAGGGAAGCTTGAGAATAGCAAATATGTTTTTATTACAAATTATGTGAGCAGACTGCAGTTCCTCTTTAAGTCACCCTGAGATTAAAATGTTTTCTTGTCACTCTGCCAAATATGGAGGTCTCTCACAAATAGAGGTAGGTTTGGGTAATGCAGCTATATTGTCTATGATAGTTTCCCCTCATTATGAATCCAGGCATGTCTCTGACCATTCTCTATTTTGGGTTGAAATTTCAATTCAGGGCTTGCCTGGGCGCCCATTATGGAAACTTAAAGTGGATGTAAACCCGATTCATGAAATTTGAGCTGGGCACATATATCTGTAGAGTTTTCTTATCTCTCTCCAAAGCTCTAAGTCCCATGGCTTTCTCCTGCTCCGTTCTTCTGTTATCAGCATGATAACTTCTGACAAGTGTATGGCAAGACTCCCCTCCCCCTGCTGAAACAGGAAGAGAAAATTCTAACAGGATGTGCACTTCCCCCCGTGTATCATCTGAGGCTGTTCACTTCACTGGGTATATGTAAGGGTTCACATCCACTTTAAGCCATTCTGGTTATCCTTATTTTCAGAGCCTGATCCCATCACTGATTTACTAGACCATTTTAACTGACTCAATAGAGGCTCAACTTCACCAGGGATGACCTGGGATGCCCTTAAAGCACACTTCAATTTTATTAAACTTATTTCCCATATAAAAAAACAGTACTAAGTCCCGGGAGACCTTCATTATTCAGGAAGCAAAAAAAGCAGAACGTGTGTATATTGCTAATCCCTCAGATGACACTAAGATGACATGGCTGGAAGTCTATGTCTCGACACCTTGCTTTAACGTTGGCTGAAAACAAATGCTTCTTATTGCAGCAATATAAAATAGACAGTATTCAGTGCAGATATAAATAGCACAAATACAAGCCCCTAGATTGCAAGCTGACACTTAAGGTAAATTCAAAATAATCCCTCACATAAACAGAAAAAAATATATAAAATAGTGCAGCGCAAAAAATAAAACTAATAGTCCATGATAACAATAATGATACTGATAAACAGTAAGAACGGCCGAAAATATCAATATAAGCAGGTGAGTAGATCAAAAGACAGCTTCCGCAAGTGAATCTGGCAGACAGAACAATATCGCGGTGATTGAGGTCCCTCCACCACAGATATTTAAGCCTCTCACCTCATACATTCGACCTGAGACAGGTCACAGAGCCTTATACCCACTCCTGGGGTGATGATAGTAAAATCGATAGAGCCGTTGGTCTCTCACAGTAGGCAATCATACAAAACAAGAGGAAGAGGACAATCTAGTGCTCTCTGTATGAACTGATTTATTTGCCAAGTAAAATATTATAAAGAACTACTCACAATGGTTGCACTCATAAACCAGTGATAGTTTTACAGACGTGTAAGGTTGTTTCAAACCTAGAAGATGGCCGCGGATGACGTCAAACGTGACTCCTCCCCCCCGTACACGTTACGTCCTGTAGGCGAGGACCTCTTTAGCGCGGGGTCGGATACACGTCGACGGCCCGCGATGCTCTTATATTGCCATAGCAATCATGCTCTCAGACAGGACAGACAAATCACTAACCTGATCTCATAAATAAACATTCATTAGAAGGAGAGCTGTTCATTGGGAGACCGATCGCTACGCAACAGGAATAAAAGTTAAAATAAAATCAGACTGATAGTGTCATTACACAAAGTGTAATGGGACAAAAAGAAAACCTCATTACAATTACTTTTATAATTCAAAAGGACACTCGGATCTGAGAATTACATGGGAATTATACCCTAATTAAAAACACTCAACCAGGAGTGAAACATAAAAACATTAAAAAATCCCACTTCAGGGACTGTAAATAAAATGAATAATGACGTCAGTCCACAACCATCTTCCAGATATAACAGATTATTAACATAAAAAAATAAAACATAATAGAAATAAAGAAAATACAAGCCAATACCAAAATCCACATTATTTTATCAGTTAAATGTACACAGATTACCTATTTGAAATAAAACAATTAAGGTCAAAATCAACATTCATACCAGCTGGCGCCATCACCTTAGTCTCATAAATCCAGGATTCTCTGCGACTTAGTTGGCGAATATAATGACCACCTCACCAATGTCTGGGGACTTTTTCAATTCCCCAGAATTTCAGATGCTTAGGGTCCCGTTGATGGCAAATCCTAAAGTGTCTAGATACACTGTGGGTTTTGACACCCCTTTTGATGTTACTTATATGTTCCCCCACTCGCACGTGTAGTGCCCTCGAGGTCCTGCCGATATATTGCAATCTGCAGTCGCACTCGAGCATGTACACTACACCTACAGTCGCACATGTAATCAGGTCTTTAATCTGATATTGTTTATGTGTGACTGATGAGGTAAACATTTTAAGTTTTTTCACATTATTTCTAGCGTTCCTGCAAGTTGCACATCTACCAAACGCATAGAACCCAGCCAGAAAACAAAATAATTTATTTTCAAGAATCCTAGGTGGGTCAATGACTCCTGGTGCCAGACTATCTCGAAGGGAAGGTGCTTTCCGATAGATGAATTCAGAACGATTGGGGAGATGTGGGCCAAGTATATGACCATGTTTTAATATAGGCCACAATTTTTTTGAACTTTCTGTATTGTATACTATAGTTCATGACCATTTTAAATTGATTAGTGGCCACTGAGTCCATAGAATTCACAATCTTGTCGGCTACAATAGTACCTCTATTAGTGGCTCTTGCCCTCTCTATTTCCTTATTGATCGCAGATTGTGCATATCCTTTCTGTTTGAATCTTGTTGCTATAACCTGGGACTGTGACAAAAACTCCTCCTCCGACGTACAATTATGTCGGAGTCGGATGAATTGTCCCCTTAGGATGTTACACAACCACATCTTATGATGGCAACTATTTAAAAAGGATATAAGCATTTAGATCCGTAGGCTTGAAGTGGTTTCTGGTGTGAAAATGGTTATCTTTCTTGAAAATCTCCAAATCTAGGAACGTAATCTGTTGCTTATCAATACACCAAGATAATTGGATATTTTTAGTATTATTATTCAATTTATCCATAAATGACTGTAGGCTAGGCATGTCTCCCTCCCATACCATCACCAGGTCATCTATGTACCTTTTGTAGCAAGACAACTGGGGCGGGCAATCACGGAACACTACAAATTGGCCACACTGGGAGCAAAACCAGAGCCCATCGCCACACCCCTTGTCTGCAAAAAATATTGATTGTTGAACCAAAAATAATTGTTAAGTAAACAAAACTTCAGACTTCTAAGTAAAAACGTAATATGTTCTCTAGAGAGATCAGTACCCGCTAATGCCCATTCAACTGAAGCCAGGGCTTCATCATGATCTATGATGGTATACAAAGAACCTACATCTGTAGTTATTAGTATACCAGTCGGGGTACAGGAAAGACTATCTAAGATCTTAATGATCTGTTTGGTGTCTCTTAAATACGCCTCCATTTTAGTAACCAGCGGTTGCAAAAAGAAATCAAGATACTGGCCTAACCGGGATGTCCGTTGACAAACGGTCGGCCAGGGGGGTTCTCAGAATTTTTATGCAATTTAGGTAGGAAGTAGATGATTGGTGTTCTACAATATAATGGATCAAGGTATGAAGCTTCCTTAGGATTCAAAATCCCTTTAGTTTTGCCACCCTCAATTATGGAATGTAACTCATCCTTAAACTTAAGCAAGGGGTCACCACTCAGCAACTGATAAGTGTCATGATCGCTCAGCAATCTCTCCATTTCCTCATAATAAGAAGTTTTACTGAGCACCACCAAACCACCCCCCTTGTCCGCTGGTCAGATTACAATATCATTCCTTTTCTCAAGTGACATAATTCCCCTTTTTATGTGCTGTGAATCTTTGACTCTCTTGATTTTGAGAGTATCAAGATCACTATACACCATATTCCTAAAAACCTCAAGATGCTTATTATCAGTACATTGTGGGTTGAAAACTGATTTGTTTCTAAGGTTAGAATGCGTAGTCTCAGTTTGGGAAGAATTCCTCTGTATTGGATACGAGAGAAAGTATTTTTTCATGTTCAGTCCACGAATAAATTTCTGAACATTGACGTATGTCTGAAATTTATTCAGATTATGAATGGGGGCGAACTTTAAACCTTTGTCTTGGACCCGTGTCTTATCCTCCGTGAGAGGAATACCACTTAGGTTACAAATCCCAGCCCCTAATGGGGTCTTTGCCTTTTGGGCTCGTCTCCTCCCCCCTACATCCTCTCTGTTTTTTTGTTTTGAGGCTGAAATGACCATTTTGGACTGGGCCTTGCGGGCCAGGGTGATTTTTCCACTCCTCCAGGGGATCGTCTCCTGCCCTGAAAAACGATTGTCAAATTGTTGTTCTTCCCAATTACCCTGTAATGAGGTATAACTATTATAAGTGGGAACCGGAGCCCCCCTGGGTTGATGATACCCTCGTCCTCTCTGATTCCCCCTCCCCCTACTAGGTACTGGCCTCCAAGCGTTTTCTTCCTGGGTGGGTGGATAATGTACATAACCCCCTCTAGAAGGGGTATGATAATGATTACCTCTACCCCTACTTCTTCCTCTGTGTTTAAGACCGCTAGGTCCACGAGTTTTGGGGGTATCATTTCTATTCTGGGTATGATAGGACTGAGAAGTCCTGACCCCAGATACTTCCTGTTCAGAATTTACCTGGGTGGGGACACCTATTTCCACTTCATTAGTTTCCATAGAGTCTGCATCTGGATTGGATTTCATGACATTAAGGGACTGCCACTTAAAAACTTGTTTTCCTCCAAAGTCATTAAGATCCCTTAGAATTTTTTTTCTTTTTTTATCCTGTGTCTCTTTATCCCATTTGATGAGTTTGATTTTTAATTCACCTGATAATTGAATGAACTCTGTAGTGTCCTTATAGGGTTCTATACGATCTGTGATTTCTTTAATTTGACTTTCTAGCCACTTCTTTTTTCTTTATTTGCGAGAAAGCTCCAGGCCCTTACAAATAAAGAAATCACTCCACTCTTTATTGGACTCTTCATCAAACAGACAGTCATTGGGTGGTATATCCCACCTTAACCATCTAGGGATCAACTGAGCTGATAGGTATCAAAAGAAACATGCCACCAGGTTTTGATCTTTTTCTCAAATAAATGTTCCAATTTTCTAAAAAAGAAACCGAGACCCCCTTGATTGGAATTCACAGCAACCTTAGAAAATACATCAGTTAACACAATCTCTCTGCTCTCTACATAAGAAAACACATCCATAATCTGCAGCTAAGTATAAATGAATTCAAGATAACAATATAAAATAGACAGTATTCAGTGCAGATATAAATAGCACAAATACAAGCCCCTAGATTGCAAGCTGACACTTAAGGTAAATTCAAAATAATCCCTCAAATAAACAGAAAAAATATATAAAATAGTGCAGCGCAAAAAAAATTAAAAAAAAGTCCATGATAACAATAATGATACTGATAAACAGTACGAACGTCCGAAAATATCAATATAAGCAGGCGAGTAGATCAAAAGACAGCTCCCGCAATTGAATCTGGCAGACAGAACAATATCGCGGTGATGGAGGTCCCTCCACCACAGATATTGAAGCCTCTCACCTCATACATTCGACCTGAGACAGGTCACAGAGCCTTATACCCACTCCTGGGGTGATGATAGTAAATCGATAGAGCCGCTGGTCTCTCACAGTAGGCAATCATACAAAACAAGAGGACATTGTTTCTCTATATGCTGAGGACACCCTGTAGTGCCTTGAAAAAGTATGCATACTCCTCGAAATTTTCCACATTTTGTCATGTTACAACCAAAAACGTAAATGTATTTTACTGGGATTTTATGTGATAGACCAACACATACTGGCACATAGTTGTGAAGTGGAAGGAAAATGATAAATGGTTTTTACATTTTTTTACAAATAAATATCTGAAAAGTGTGGCGTGTATTTGTATTCATCCCCCTTTACTCTGATACCCCTAACTAAAATCTAGTGGAACCAATTGCCTTTAGAAATCACCTAATTAGTAAATAGAGTCCACCTGTGTATAATTTAATCTCAGTATAAGTACAGCTGTTCTGTGGGGCCTTCAGAGGTTTGTTAGAGAACCTTAGTGAACAAACAGGATCACACCAGACAGGTCAGGGATAAAGTTATGGAGAATTTAAAGCAGGATTAGGTTATAAAAAAAAATCCCAAGTTTTGAACATCTCACGGAGCACTGTTCAATCCATCATCCGAAAATGGAAAGAGTATGGCACAACTGCAAACCTACTAAGACATGACTGTCCACCTAAACTGACAGGCCGGGCAAGGAGAGCATTAATCAGAGAAGCAGCCAAGAGGGAGACTCTGAAGTCTCTGTAGAGAGCTGCAGAGATCCACAGCTCAGGTGGGGGAATCTGTCCACAGGACAACTATTAGTCGTGTGCTCCACAAATCTGGTCTTTATGGAAGAGTGGCAAGAAGAAAGCCATTGATGAAAGAAAGCCATAAGAAGTCCTGTTTGCGTGTAGCCATGTGGGGGACATAGCAAACATGTGGAAGAAGGTGCTCTGGTCAGATGAGACCAAAAATGAACTTTTTGGTCTAAAAGCAAAATGCTATGTGTGGCGGAAAACTAACACTGCACATCACCCTGAACACCCCATGCCCACTGTGAAACATGGTGGTGGCAGCATCATGTTGTGGGGATGCATTTCTTTAGCAGTGACAGGGAAGCTGGTCAGAGTTGATATGAAGGTGGATAGAGGCAAGTACAGGGCAATCTTAGAAGAAAACCTCAAGTCTACAAAAGATTTGAGACTGGGGCGGAGGTTCACCTTCCAGCAGGACAACAACCCTTAACATACAGCCAGAGCTTCAATGGAATGGTTTAGATCAAAGCATATTCATGTGTTAGAATGGTCCAGTCAAAGTCCAGACCTCAATCCAATTGAGAACCTGTGACAAGACTTAAAAATTGCTGTCCACAGACACGCGCCATCTAATCTGACAGACCTTGAACTATTTTTTAAAGAAGAATGGGCAAAAATGTAACTCTCTAGATGTGCAAAGCTGGTAGAGACATGCCCAAAATGACTTGCAGCTGTAATTGCAGTGAAAGGTGGTTCTACAAGGTACTGACCCAAGGGGTCTGAATACAAATGCACGCCACACCTTTCACATATTTATTTGTAAAAAAGTTTGAAAACCATTTATCATTTTCTTTCCACAATTATGTGCCACTTTGTGTTGGTCTATCACATAAAATCCCAATAAAATACATTTACGCTTTTGGTTGTGTTGTGGAATTTTTTATTAACATATTTTGTCAGATGTCCTCAGTGTCAGTTTTGCTGTAATACGCTCAGGTGAGGGTATTCGCACATACAGACGTTGGTGGAAGACCATTGGCTGCGGAAACCTTCCTGTGGACACAGCAGATCTGCTTGCTCTTTTAAGGATGTTTGTTTATGCCTCACCAAGGGACTGGCCACTCCATGGCGACCGCATTTAAACTCCTAAGTAGGGAACCATAGCATAACCATACAAAATTATGGCCCACTGAGTCATGATAAAGTATGGCTCGCATCATTGGTAGCAGTGGGAATGTGCACACGATCATGTTCAGAGCCATGTGCTTGCCGCATGGCTCTGCACACCACCATCTGCACACATCACTACTGTATTTCTATTTGAATATACACATGTGTGTGATTGGTTCTTTTGAATGAATACAAGTGTCTGATTGGCTGATTCTGAAGCCACCACCTTCTTTTGTTATCCATGTTTTTAGTATAAATAAAAAGGAGCCTGGCTATTCTCTGGAGGATTCTGCTAAGCTCAAGGTGATACCAGCATCAGTCTATGTTATTTGGAGAGATACAAAGTGCGCTTTCCCGGCATTATATGAGAGCTGTTTTTGTGCTTTTAAGCGCAAAGAAATGATATGCTTATAGGGAGAAGCTTAAAATTTCCCTGACAGTTGTAACATGACAAAATGTGGAAAATTTCAAGGGGTATGAATACCTTTTCAAGGCACAGTACTTTATTTAGGTGGCACACATAAATCTCTTCAAAATGTCATGGCTCTCTTTGCACAATTTGGGGCCTTGTCGGAGTTAACCATTTATTGGAAAAAGTCCATTCTAATGCCTTTAAACGTGCTGCCTGCCCCTTTGCCAGAATGTGCTAGTTTCATACAAGTGGCATCGACTTTTAAATATTTAGGTATTCATGTCACTGCAGACCCTAAAGAGTATATAGACTTGAAACTAGTCCCTCTATTACGTAGCCCTTTACTTCAAGTTTTCAGATTTGTGCAAGCTTCCCTTGTCAGTTATTGGCAGAGTTAATTTAAATTAAATGGTCTGGGCTCCACAGCTAATATATATTTTTCATAATTCTCCCACTTGGATTCCCCGCAAGAGGTTTGATTGTATAGATTCCCTGTTTAGAGAACTAATCTGGCATAAGAAAACTTCTAGAATCAAACTCTCCTCATTACAGTTTGGAAAAGAGCAGGGAGGTCTGCCCCCCCCCCCCCCTTTCTAAGGCTTACTATATCGCTTCTCAACTGCAACATATAGCGGGTTGGGGCCCTCTTGATCAGTCTGACCCTGTTCATAGTCCTTTAGTGCCCTTGGGTTTGGTTTATTCTGCATTAACACACATGGAGGCTGGATTTTCTCATCTACCTGCTAGCGCCTCTACAACTGTTTTGCTGAAAACTCTATGGACATGTACTAGGTCTATGTTGGGCATTACAGGTTTTATACAGAACACTCCTATTAGCCATAATTCTACTTATGTGGAAATTGGACAGGCTCTCCGGTTTTTAGAAATGGGAAAAGGCTGGCATCAGAGATCTGACGGAGTTATATACGGGTCCAATACTTAAAGTGTTATTAAATGCAATTTTACGCTCCGTTCTTTGTCCTTTTCTTTGCATTTTGTTTTATATAATAGAACTTCTTTTTGGTCAGAAACACTGTCACAATGAGCTGAATGGGTTAAGTTTCAGTGTCACCTTTAAATTATTCTAAAAACTTTACTACTATATATATGAATGCAAATGGAGATTTCTTTAGGCCGCTCACATTTCAAGGTCAATATGGGCGCAAGGTATTGTGTTTTGAGATGCTAGAACTCTGGCTATTAGTGCTCCCATATTTTTTCATGCTACTGCATTAATTTGATTACGGTATATGTTGCAGTATGTTTTTTTTAAGTAATGGCCATGCATTGTTTCTGATATATGAGCAATTATATATAGTATCTCACAAAAATGAGTACACCCCTCACATTTTTGTAAATATTTTATTATATCTTTTCATGTAAACAACACTGAAAAAAAGACACTTTGCTACAATGTAAAGTAGTGAGTGTACAGCTTGTATAACAGTGTAAATTTGCTGTCCCCTCAAAATAACTCAACACACAGCCATTAATGTCTTAAGCGTTGGCAACCAAAGTGAGTACACCCCTAAGTGAAAATGTCCATATTGGGCCAAAAGTGTCAATATATTGTGTAGCCACCATTTTTTTCACGCACTGCCTTAACCCTCTTGGGCATGGAGTTCACCAGAGCTTCACAGGTTGCTACTGGAGTTCTCTTCCACTCCTCCATGATGACATCACAGAGCTGGTGGATGTTAGAGACCTTGCGCTCCTCCACCTTCCATTTGAGGATTCCCCACAGATGCTGAATAGGGTTTAGGTTTGGAGACATGCTTGGCCAGTCCATCACCTTTACTCTTAGCTTCTTTAGCAAGGCAGTGGTCATCTTGGAGGCATGTTTGGGGGTCATTATGTTGGAATACTGCCCTGCGGCCCAGTCTCCGAAGGGAGGGGGTCATGCTCTGCTTCAGTATGTCACAGTACATGTTGGCAATCATGGTTCCCTCAATGAACTATAGCTCCTCAGTGCCGGCAGCACTCATGCAGCCTCAGACCATGACACCACTATGCTTGACTGTAGGCAAGACACGCTTGTCTTTGTACTGCTTACCTGGTTGCTGCCACACACGCTTGACACCATCTGACCAAATATGTTTATCTTGGTCTCATCAGACCACAGGATATGGTTCCAGTAATCCATGTCTTTAGTCAGCTTGTCTTCAGCAAACTGTTTGTGGGCTTTCTTGTGCATAATCTTTAGAAGAGGCTTTCTTCTGGGACGACAGCCTTGCAGACGATGCAGCGTGTGGCGTATGGTCTGAGCACTGACAGGCTTACCCCCTACCCCTTCAACCTCTGTAGCAAAGCTTGCCACACTCATACGTCTATTTCCCAAAGACAACCTCTGGTTATGACGCTAAACATGTGCACTCAACTTCTTTGGTCGGCCATGGTGAAGCCTGTTCTGAGTGGAACCTGTCCTGTTATCCTGCTGTATGGTCTTGGCCACGCTGCTGCAGCTCAGTTTTAGGGTCTTGGCAATCTTCTTATAGCTAGGACATCTTTATATAGAGTAATAATTCTTTTTTTCAGATCCTCAGAGAGTTCTTTACCATGAGGTGCCATGTTAAAGTGGATGTAAACCCGAAATTTTTTTTATCATACTGTAGAGTATAATATTTCCTATCATTTGAGCCCAGTCTTGCCAAACAGAGTTAATCCATCTCTGAGCAATCCTCTTTTATTGTTCAGTGAGATAAATCTTGACAAACTGAGAAAAACTTTGTCAAATATTCCCCCTTGCTGTAAGTGACAGCCTAAGACACAGGCATTATTTTTTAATTCCCTCCCCCACTCCTTTCTTCAGCAGCTCTGCAAGGATTGGCTGTTCCACACCTCAGCATGATTTGGCATGCTGAAGTCATGTGGTTACTTTCCTGTCTTTTCACTGGATGTTAGAGAGCATAGCAGAAGTTCAGCAGAAGTTCAGTGTTAGAAATACACAGGAGAAAATGCATATTGACAAGGAGTGTAGAGGTGGGCAGGGAGTCTACTGACATCACGACTCCACCCACCGAGCTCCAGACAACTGACCCACCCACAGAATATGCAGTTTTTCAGGTCTAGTAACAGACAGAGGGGAGACATTTGACAGGTAAAGATACATGCAGAAGGCATGTATATCCTTATAGATAACCCCTATGGCAGTAGTTTAGAAAGGATGACATTGGGTTTACATCCACTTTAAACTTCCAGTGACCAGTATGAGAGAGTGAGGGCGATAACACCAAATTTAACACACCTGCTCCCCATTCACACCTCCTGAGACCTTGTAACTCTTATGAGTCATATGAGACCGGGAAGGGAAAATGGTAATGGGCCCAATTTGGACATTTTCACTTAGGGAAGTACTCACTTTTGTTGCCATTGGTTTAGACATTATTGGCTGTGTGTTGAGTTATTTTGAGAGGACAGCAAGTTTACACTGCTATACAAGCTGTACACTCACTACTTTACATTGTATCAAAGTGTAACTTCTTCAGTGTTGTCACATGAAAAGAGATAATAAAATATTTACAAAAATGTGAGGGGTGTACTCACTTTTGTGAGATATTGTATATCTTGCCGATGCCCTGGGCAAGCAGTAGCCTACTTCAGTAGGATTTACCTTTAAACTTGGTTTTTGCACTATGTTTATAATGATCTAACCCTTCATTTTCTTTGAGGGTGCAATAATCATTTCATATCTGTCTGATGCTGTTTGTACCCTAAGAACTTTGTTAAAGTGATTGTAAAGGATCGTTTTGTTTTTTTTAAAATAACAAACATGTCATATTTACCTCCACCGTGCAGCTCGTTTTGCACAGAGTGGCCCCGAACATCTTCTTCTGGGTCCCCCGGCAGCTCTCACGGCTCCTCCCCGCATCAGATAACCCCCTAGGAGAAGCGCTCTCCCAAGGGGGTAACCTTGCGGCCGCGCTCCTGAGTGCAGCATTTGCGTCTACATACATGAAAGCCAGATTTGGCCCCGCCCCCTGGCTCCCACGTCATTGGCTGCGCTGCTATCAATCTATCCAATCAAGAGCCGGGACCCCGTGGAGAGAGGGACAGCTCGTCCCTGATGAAGAGGCTCAGGTAAGTAAAATGGGGGGGGGGGGGGGCCGCGACTGCCAGGTGTTTTTTCACCTTAATGCATAGGATGCATTAAGGTGAAAAAACACAATGCATTTACAACCCTTTTAAACCTTTAAATGAAAATCTATTGAAAAAAAAAATATTCTGAAAACTCTAGAAATATGCATGTATATCTAATGCAGAAACTAAAATAATGGTTATGACTAATAATGTCTCTTCTAAAGAAGGATCGGGGGGACAGGGTTCCAGATCTGAAAGTGCTTAGGGCAGATCTCCCAGCTTGCCATTGTAAGTGGTTGGCAAGAAAAGAGAAGGGAATCAGAAGTTTGGCAGGTGTTGCTATGTTTGTTTGGCTGTCCATTTTAAAATCTTGTAGGAGTGATCAGGCAGCCACCTAAAGGAGAACACAGTCATGCAATTAAAACATTTTTCATAGTCAATGGTTTAACAGGGATTTCAGGAAACCAGAAAACCCACCTATTAGGGATTATTCTGTATCAAACTGGCGACATTGGCTGAAATCTGACTTGTATCTTAGTGCAGACTTCTGGGAAAATTGGTTAGCCAATCACATAAATAGGAAACAATGTTTCTGGGGGGTGTTCTGTACACATTCTGGGTACAGAACACCTCTGGGTAGCCGTATTGCATTGCATTTTTAGAAAATTACAGAGCTGCAGATTGAAAAGGAAAGGTAATTTTTAAGAACATTAAATTACAATATGACTTGCGTCACCAGGGCCGGTGCTACCACTAGGCGAAGTAGGCAGCCGCCTAGGGCACACTACTGCCTAGGGCGCAGCCACGGCCTCTGTCTGCCTCTGTCTCCAGGCGTGTGTGAGCTGGCCCCTGTTCAGTGCCGGGCCGGCTGTCCCGGGAAAACATCTGCTGCATGCCGCCAATGTCCCGCTGAGCGCCCGCTGTCACATCTCCTCACACATCGCCGCTCCGGGACTCCTTTGCCCCAGCGTGTCCCTCTGCTGCGGCGCTGTGCGGTGTGTCTGTGTGAGTGCAGCGGAGGGGCGGGGCTCGGTGGAGATAGGAGCATCCAGAGGTGCAGCGTCTGTTAGCTGACCTCCCAGCCAGTAGGGACACCATGGAGCGGCTTAGTGGCGGTGCTGGCAGGGAATGCCTAATCAATACTGCCCGCCCAACGCTGTGGAGATCCCTGATGTGATGGTCGCTGGAGTGCAGAGGTAAGGAGGAGGATGGATCCTCCTCATCTACATCAAGAAGTGTGTGGGGGATGGGGGGGGTGAGTAATGCAGTAAATAGAAGTCAGGTGAGCCAGTGTATGTTTCAGGTAGGTAGGTCAGTGTATGTGTCAGGAAGGTAGGTCAGTGTATGTGTCAGGTAGGTAGGTCAGTGTATGTGTCAGGTAGGTAGGTCAGTGTATGTGGTAGGTAGGTCAGTGTATGTGTCAGGTAGGTGGGTCAGGTAGGTGGGTCAGTGTATGTGGTAAGTAGGTCAGTGTATATGTCAGGTAGGTGGGTCAGTGTATGTGGTAGGTAGGTCAGTGTATGTGTCAGGTAGGTGGGTCAGTGTATTTGTCAGGTAGGTAGGTCAGTGTATGTGTCAGGTAGGTGGATCAGTGTATGTGGTAGTTAGGTCAGTGTATGTGTCAGGTAGGTGGGTCAGTGTATGTGGTAGGTAGGTCAGTGTATATGTCAGGTAGGTGGATCAGTGTATGTGGTAGGTAGGTCAGTGTATGTGTCAGGTAGGTGGGTCAGTGTATGTGGTAGGTAGGTCAGTGTATGTGTCAGGTAGGTGGGTCAGTGTTTATGTGTCAGGTAGGTGGGTCAGTGTATGTGTCAGGTAGGTGGGTCAGTGTATGTGGTAGGTGGGTCAGTGTATGTGGTAGGTGGGTCAGTGTATGTGTCAGGTGGGTCAGTGTATGTGTCAGGTAGGTGGGTCAGTGTATGTGTCAGGTAGGTCAGTGTATGTGTCAGGTAGGTGGGTCAGTGTATGTCAGGTAGGTGGGTCAGTGTATGTGGTAGGTAGGTCAGTGTATGTGTCAGGTAGGTGGGTCAGTGTATGTGTCAGGTTGGTGGGTCAGTGTATGTGGTAGCTAGGTCAGTGTATGTGTCAGGAAGGTGGGTCAGTGTATGTGTCAGGTAGGTGGGTCAGTGTATGTGTCAGGTAGGTGGGTCAGTGTATGTGGTAGCTAGGTCAGTGTATGTGTCAGGAAGGTGGGTCAGTGTATGTGTCAGGTAGGTGGGTCAGTGTATGTGGTAGGTAGGTCAGTGTATGTGTCAGGTAGGTAGGTCAGTGTATGTGTCAGGTAGGTGGGTCAGTGTATGTGTCAGGTAGGTGGGTCAGTGTATGTGTCAGGTAGGTGGGTCAGTGTATGGGTCAGGTAGGTGACATGTTACAAGGACAGGGCAAAGGGGGTGGAGTCAAGGGCGGCGCCAAGGGGGCAGCAAAATGAGGTTTCGCCTAGGGTGTCAAAAATCCTTGCACCAGCCCTGTGCGCCGCAATTGTATACGCTATATTATTTTTCCTTTATTTGCTATTTTTTTCCCCCATGAAAGTGGAGTTACCCTTTAAACTTAAGCTCTGCCTCTTGAGATCTCCTGTACAGCAGCACTTAGACTGAAAATAGCAGGAGCAGTTCTGGGAGCCAATCAGGAGCTCGCAAATGTGCTGAAAATGAAAATACTGAGAGGAGGAGAGAGCAAATCTGTTGCTGCTCCTCCTCCATTCAATCACAGGTTGGGGGTAAGAAAGTGATCAGGGTGTATTGCTGAACTGCGTGTAAATCATAGGAATGAGTGAACAGAAACACAAATCTTATGACAGGTTTAAAAGCATGCACGTATTTCAACAATGTGAATGCATTTAGCTGCTTGCCTGGAGTTCCACTTTTAAAATGGTTGTAAACCCTGTTACACCACTCTTACAGGTAAGCCTATAATAAGGCTTACCTGTAGGTACCATGAATATCTGCTAAACTTGCACAGTTTAAGAGAGATTCACTGTATCTGCATGTGCTGACGTCATCGGCACATGCGCACTGAAGAAACGGCCGCTTGTGCCGTTCCTTCAGCAGCCATGCCGTGACCGGGAGTGACATCATCGTGGCTCCGGCCAATCACAGTGCCGGTCCCACGAACCCGGAAATAACTCCAGGAGACATGTCGCCCGTCACATCGGTGTGCGGGGACCGCTGCAGCAGCTTCAATCTAAGGTAAGTATTTCATAATGAGCTAGTATGCGATGCATACTAGCTCATTATGTTTTTGTCTTGCAGGTTTTTTTTTTTCCTGAGTTTACACCAACTTTAACTGAAGAACTATATGTATTTATAACCACCACTTACTACCACTAGTACTAGTACTAGTACTACTACTACTACTAAAAATATTGCTAATAAAAGAGTTTGTGTATGTTAACCGTCATGTATTCTTCTTCAGTTAATTTAAATATTAGGTTACAAGATTCACTAAAATCATTTTTGTTCATCTAACAGAATGCACTTATCTACTAAAGTATGTACCTGAAGTTCCTTGGCACAGCTCTCTTGATTTAGGGCTAACTCTCGGTCATGCAACTCCTCTACAATTCCCTGAAGTTGATCGTTTTCTTCCATTATGGTGCTCAGTTGCTCCTCAAGCTCCCGTTTTCGATCAGAAAGCATCTTTATCTGAAAAACCACAAAATGAAAGGAGTCTGGTAAACAAGGCAGAGGGAACACAATGCTGCCCGTGCTTCTTCTATCTTGTTAAGAATGATAGAAACCAACTCTCTGGAATCTCTGAGATGCCTACATGGAAAGGGGAGGTACAACATAAAGAATGTGATGTTCTGTGGAACCAGGGACCAGAAACAGGCAGTGTGGGAGTGTGGAGGAATGCCAGGAGATAAAGTACAACATAAATCTCATCCGTGGGTTAACTCTTCATCTTGACCTCATGCTCGCTCGCTGTAACCCGAAACTGAGTTCTCAGTTCTGAAACTGAATTTGATCATATACTGGACTTTTAAATACAGTACTTGCGTAGAAAATTTTCACTCGCCTTTGCTAATATGAATGCGAAATAAGTTCAAGGTGGGCAAGCGTCCCATGATACCAGCCACTCTGTAGGCTTTTGTTATTGTATCTATAGGCTTCTCTTATGCTAATCCAGTTAGAACTTTGGTTAGAAAAGTGTGGGAAAAGGTTAGAACAAATGGCGTACCATCCAGGGGAACATGGGTCCCGAGGGGGCACTGTGACCCACGCTACACCTATGGATGATCTCCTAGTTGATCTCCTTTTCTGAATTGGACACAGTGAGCGATTGCTTCTGATCGCTTCTGTGTCCTTTGATAACTGAGCATAGTAAACTGGTTTACTATGCTTCAGTTTTTTATGAAGAGGAGCCTCTGTCTCCTGCTCATTCATCTATAGTGCAGCTGAGACTGCTGAGAAAGGGACTGGGGAATCATTGTCCTCATCAATTCCTTTCTCTGTCTCAAAGGGGAGATGTCAGGGGTCTGTATAGATTCCAGATATCTCACCAAAGCCCCCTAACAGGGCTGATAAAAAAAAAAAATTGCAATAGATATAAAAAAATTTAATTGTAAAACATAATAATAATAATAATAATAATAATAATAATAATAATAATAATAATAAAACTACTGCCCCCCCCCAAGTAATAATAAAAAAGTAAAAAAATAAAAATAAAAATACTGACACCCTCCACTGCCCTACCGACACTGTCCACTGTACCAACCCACTCCCCCCAAAAAAGCATTGAGAAAAAAAAAAGAAAATTGTAAAAAAGAAAAAAAAAAATAAGAAAAGGAACTACTGACACCATCCTACACATACTACCCACCGCTGTACACTCCGCACTGTACATCCCCTATTTAACATTCTGCACTATGTAAGTCATCGCAGACTCTGTTTAACCACACCCCCTTTAAGCCAAGCCCAATATTTAGCGCACTTTAAACTACGCCTACTGTACTATTTTTTAATAATGCCTAGGGCCCGCTTTTGATCTTGCACATGGGCCCACTGATTTCATGATACACCCCTGATTAGAACACTTATCAATTTTTATTGCCATTTGCATTTGTGTTGTGATTTGCCACTGCTGGCAAATGTTCCCAAATGGGATACAGAGGGCAGTGAAGTAACTTT
The DNA here is from genome assembly GCA_037952925.1 of Lithobates clamitans. NCBI lineage: Eukaryota > Metazoa > Chordata > Amphibia > Anura > Ranidae > Lithobates > Lithobates clamitans. Next base: position 5,337,911 of record JBBGZY010000358.1, on the reverse strand, counting down.
TTTTTTTAGTAGAATTAAGATGAGGTGGACACCTCAGGTTTTTACTGACGTATCTTTGATCTAGTGTGATATGTATTTTGTGTGCACAATGAAGAAAGAAGCATCTATCTAAGTGTGTCTTGATGTTTGACTTATATATGAATGGAGTGAACAGGAACATGTCGGGCACAAGTGTTCCCCTATACCTTTTGTTAACTTATTGGTTTTCACCTGTACAGCTGGTGACAACCTTTTTGCTACCTTTCTACCATTTGCAAAATAAACAACATTTGCAATGTTCGTATAGCTTTCATAAGTAATAAAACATATCTAGACCAAGCTTCATAAACTTAGTCTAATAAAATTTCACTGAGCTAAAATATGAGTGGAAGGTCTTTATAAGGCTGGCCATACATTATACAAAATTATGGCGCTAGCAATAATCAATGTGTGTTCTCCCAGCAGGGTCGGCTTACGGTCTATGGCCAGCTTTACTATCGATTAGGAAACTGGGGGTAATTAATACCTATCCTGAGCTTGTGTAGAGAGGTAGGCCAGTAACGAAAGCTGCTCTATTCTCTGCCCCATTTAGCTGGTTGCCAGGAGATTCCCTGGCTGAAAGCTAAATGTACACCAAGGGGCTGGATATATTGGTGATGTCAGTACCTAGATATGGCTATGCTCATATTTGGGAAATGACTTCAGTATTGAGTGGCCAGAGCCTGATGGGGACTAGTTCCCCATCAGTTTCCGCCTTACTTTTGATTGACAGCGGAGGTCAGTGGGAAGATTCAAAAACTGCTATTGAAAATAATAGTGACTATGGCTAGGTCAATAAACAGCATGGTGGACCAGATGAGGAACTAGTCTCTCAGTTCTGCCTCAGGTTCCGCTCCACTCACTGCACTACAAAACTCCTCAGCCCTGTGCCTGTCAGTGTAATGGGCACAGTGGCTGGGGAGGAAGGGTAATCCAGTATGGACACTCCAGGCTCAGTGCTGTGCTCTGATAGATTCATGTACCTGTCCCTGACAGGTACATGAATCAGACACAAGCACAGACATTTTTAGTGCAGCGGCCTGATGGAATTTCAATGTGTGCCTCTGACACCCTTTAAGAATTCCATGTTTAAAAGCAGCCATGCATAACAGCACAGTCCCACTCTCTCTTTTAAACTTGTGGTAATGTGCGGTTAGCGTATTCGGTAACCGCACGTGCGGAGCACGTCAGGAAGTCGGCACCGCACAGCGCTAATCACAGGCAGTGAGACATTTCCCGATCTCTGCAGCCGCGGATCAGGAAAATGTCTCACTGCTTGTGATAAGCGCTCCGCAGTGCCGACTTCCTGGCCGGCTCTGCACGTGCGGTTTGCGAACACGCCTGTGCTCATCCTTAGTAATAACTATACACACTGAGTATTATCAAGTCTAGTGCGGTGTGTATATAATTTTTATTACTAATTCGAATTGTATAGCTTTTGTAATAAATGCAAGTACAAGTATACATTTTTTTAAAACGTGACATGAAATTAACAAAGTCACTTTCACAATTAGCATTACGATTTTTCTTAAGCTGTTTTGTAGTCTTATTCACTGGTGCAGGATTAGAGCAGGATCAATGTATCATATGAAAAGTTTTAGGCTAGGATTAGCCTCCCTCCGCACGCAAAAAAAAAAAAAGACAGAACCACAGAGGAATTTTTCATTTAAATCAATTATAGGGTTTAGGTATGCCGAGTTATACGCAATACAGAAAAGACATTGTCACCTACATATACATGTGTTTAAATCTGATTAATTGGTGTGTTGTATGAGACAGTTCTTTCCTTTTTTCATTTTCAAAAACTGCTGATAACACAGAACAACGGGGTCTAAAATCAATATGGTAAAAAAGAATACCATGGCAAACTTCTGTTATACTCAGATGGAAAGGTTTATAAATGATTAGATCGTAAGCTCTTCTGAGCAGGGCCCTCTTAATCCTCTTGTATTTTATTGTATTATAACTGTATTGTCTCCCTTTTACATTGTAAAGCGCTGCGTAAACTGTTGGAGCTATATAAATCCTGTATAATAATAATAATTGTCAGCTGTTTAAATCAATGTAAAACATACTTTTGGCTTACTTACTTTTAATTTCTTTGTAGTCCTGAGGATGTAGTGAGACAAACATCTAATCTGTATTACTCTAACCTTTATACGGTATAGAATCTTGCTGTGAAAGCACATACTAGCCAGAAACATGACTAAGACTCCTTTTTGCTGCATTTGTGTTTTCAGAAAAAATGCATCGGCAATGGTAACATTTGTGTTGTACGTATCTTATGTGACGTGCATTTTGTACATAGTTTTACTCCCTTTCTGACTGTTTTTTACAACTCCATCCAGAATTGGCTTGCCAACATCCCAAACAATTTTGTCCAGAAAGAACAAAAAAACAGTGTACACTCAGCAAGACAGCATGCAGACAATAACTACGAGCTACACATGACAGGTTAACTCATGCATTCCAGGATAGCAGCTGTACTTACTTCTAGGATCTGCTGCTCCGCACCAGGTAAAAAAGAGAAAGGAAAAAAGGGAATTGAATGGAAAGAAGAGGAAAGACGAGAGTGACAGAGACCAAGGAACACAATCTATTTTAGTTTAGGCTTTGCACACAATATAGATTTGTTCCACCGATGTACATTTGGTTTACATTTAGACATAAACAGGGTAGACTGGTAACCCACAAGGATTGGTAAAGAGGAACAGGGGGAGCTTAATTCACAATGGCTCATTAATAAAACACCTATACTCTCTATACCAGGGATATGCAATTAGCGGACCTCCAGCTGTTGCAAAACTACAAGTCCCATCATGCCTCTGCCTCTGAGTGTCATGCTTGTGGCTGTCAGAGTCTTGCTATACCTCGTGGGACTTGTAGTTCTGCAAACAGCTGGATTGCATATCCCTGCTCTATAGAAACAGCTATTCAATCAAACATGTATTCCTTTTAGATCTCGAATTAAAGTGAGAATTACACATTTTGTCAAAATAAATCGACAATGTAAATGATGGCAATACCTTTAATGTTATGTAGCCCCTCTGTTTTACTTCAGTATTTGCTATTTCCACTGCAGTTTACAATTAAAGGTTTGATCCGCAGGTACTTCTGTGATTTTGTCAAGAAAAGTTCAGATCTAGATCAATTTCACAACTAACACACGATCATGCTTAATCTGGAATGCACTGCAAAGCCATATGCTAACGTTTGTTTAATGTATTTGTTATTGGGCTCCCAGGAAGACGACAGGCTTAGGACTCATTCCCACAGGTCCCCCCCCCCCGGACGCAGAACCTGTGCACCCAGGGCCGTGTACCCATCTCTGCGTACCTGTCAAATTCAGTCGTGCAGGCGAGTGTCTATAGCCGATGCTTGTTCATTCACCAATATGGTCTGCCTGCACACAACTCAGCACTAGAACAGCTCTGCGCCTTGTATGGTGCTGAATGCCAATGTGAATGAGTCCTTACTATGTATTACTGCTGAGTATAAAGGTCTGTTTTTTTAAACAACTGAACTACATATACAGTATATTCCATGATTTACGTGCAATTGATCTTTAACTCTGTAAAGTACAGCCAAGTTTGACAGGCAGTGCCACCTTTCAACTCAGCATATCGCGTTGTGATTTACACATATTTTCCACCGTTCACTTCCACATAGTCTCTGACTTCTTTCACATGGTCTGCGGTAAAAACAGCCAGCTGAGCTGGCCACCTAAAAAGTAGGATACAGACGGAGGAGGCTGATCATATGCCGCAGTTGTGATGCTTTGTGATTTAACGCGATATGCAGATGAAAGGTGGCACTGCCTGTTAAACTTGGCTGTTCAAGTCACCACACTGTCACACCCATGCGGTACACTAGTCCTATTATAAACTGCCGTTTACCAAAAAAAAGCCTCCTTAGCCGCACACTGAAAAGAGATCCACTATTATTTTTTTCTGTGTAACCCAGTGGGTTGAACAGAAAAATAGGGTTTTAAAACAGCTTACCTGTAAAATCCTTTTCTTGGAGTACATCACGGCACACAGAGCCACAGTAATTACTGTATGGGTTATATAGGCACCTTCAGGTGATGGACACTGGCACACCCTAGACAGGAAGTTTAGTTCCCTATATAACCCCTCCCCTTACTGGGAGTACCTCAGTTTTGTAGAAAAGCAATATACATGTATTAAAGAGGGGAGGGACCTCTGTGTCCCGTGATGTACTTCAAGAAAAGCATTTTACACGTAAGCTGTTATAAAAATCCTATTTTCTTTATCGTACATCATGGGACACAGAGCCACAGTAATTGCTGTATGGGATGTCCCAGAGCAATGCTATCTGAGGGAAGAGGACACCTACAAAAATAGGGTGCAATCAGACCTGAGGACTTACACTGCTGCCTGCAGCACACTGCGCCAAAAGGTGATATCCTCATGCCTTCTTACATCCACCTGAATCTGGTGAATGTATGGACTGAAGACCAAGTTATGGCCTTGCAGATTTGAGCCATGGAGGCCTGGTGATACACTGCCCATGAGGCACTAACGGCCCTGGTGGAGTGCGCTTTGATTTGAAAAGGTGGAACTTTCCTCTTCAAACCATAAGCTTGAATAATTATTATTAATTATTACATAAATATCCTGGTTTAAATGAAAACCTGAAACCACCTACGGCAGAAAGCTAGGATGAGGACGCATTACCACCTTATCCTTATGAATAATTAAATATGGCTCTTTACAAGAAAGAGCAGCCAATTCTGATACCCTTCTTGAAAAGGATCAAGTGAGTATGTTGTATCAGCTTAAAAAGGCTGATTTTGTAAAACGGACAAAACCAAATCCAAGTCCCAAGGTTTTAAGGGTGACCTAACCGTGTCACCCCCTGTATAAAACTATGGACCAGGAAATGCGAAGCAAGTAGTCATTGGAACAATACTGATAAGGCCGAGACCTGGCCTTTGATGGTACTCAAGACCAGGTTTATTTCTAATCCTATTTGCAGAAAAGCAAGGCTTCTACCTATAACATACTTTCTAGGATGCCAACCCCTGGACTCACACCAGGAAACATATGCCTTCCAGACTCCATAATAAATGACTCTGGAAGTTGGCATCCTTGTATTAATCAAGGTAGATATCACTGAGCCTGAAAGCCCACAATTCTTCAGAGTGTGGGTTTCAATAGCCAAGCCATTAAATTCAGCGTTTGAAAGGTAGGATGGAACACCAGTCCCTGCGATAGCAGGTCTGGACATGGTGGTAGGGTCCATGGGGCCCCTACTGCCATCTTTATGATCTCTGCATACCAAAATGTTCTGGGCCACGCTGGGATCACAAGAACCACGGACTTCCCTTCCTGCTTGATCCTGTGAAGAAGTAGTGGTAGCAGCAGAATATGAGGGAATGCATAAATCAGTGAAAAAACTGATTCCACCGGGTCACCAACGCATCTGTTTCATATGCGAGTGGATCCCTTGTTCTTGACACAAAGTTGTCGATTTTGTTGTTGAACCTGGATGCAAACAGATCTACGTCCGGGGTCCCCCATGTTTGGCATATAGCCAGGAAGATGTCGGGGTGAAGGGACAATTCCTCTGGGAACAACTGTTGGCGACTCAAGTAGTCCGCCTGCCAATTTTCTTTCCCTAGGATGAAGATTGCCGATATGCATGGCACATGCTTTTCTGTCTAGGTTAGGATATGGTCTACCTCTCCCTGGGCTGCATGACTTCTGGTGCCCCCTTGGTGATTGATATAAGCCACTGCTGTGGCATAGTCGGATTGAATTGCGACAGGACAACCTGCATGTCCAGGCCCTTAGGGCTAGGCGCGCTGCCCGAATCTCTAGAATGTTGATGGGCAAGGTCCTTTCAGCTCTGGACCATTTCCCTTGGACAGTCACCTCGTCCAGGACTAAAGAAGATCTCTCTATGTTGAGGACCCAATCTAGCGAAGATCTCTCTAGGTTGAGGACCCAATCTAGGTATTCCAGGTAGCTGATTGTGGAGACCATGCTTTGGTATGCTACAATTGTTATACCTTACATCTTTAAACTTGCCAGAGGAAGGGCCAGAAGTTTTATAAACACCCGAGGTGCAGAAGCTGAACCGAAAGGCAAGGCTACAAACTGAAAGTGAAGTTTTTCTACTTCAAAATGCAGATATTTTTGATGAGCGGGGAAAATAGGCACATGCAGGTATGCATCCCTGATGTCGACTGATGCCAGAAGTTCTCCTCCTTATAGGATGGAGACAACAGATTGGATTAATTCCATGCGAAAAAAGCGGATATTCAGGAACTGGTTTGGATCCTTAAGACCTAGCATGGGTCTGACATCCCCATTTGGTTTTGGCACCGTGAAAAGGTTTGAAAAAAACTCAACCCCTGCTCCATTGCAGGAACCGCCATGACCCTTTTTGAGACAAAAGTCGGTCTAATGCTTGAAAAGGACACATCTTTTTCTCTGGATCTTTGGACATTTGCCTTGAGGAAAATGGGGAGATGGGAAATCTCGGAACTCTAGTTTGTGGCCTAGAGCTATTATTTAGACCATCCATCTGCCTCGAAACTGACCCTTGAGAACTGCAGAAGTCTCCCCCCCCACTCGAGGGGGGGGCGCCACTTCATAAGAGGCTTTAGCGTTCTGTCTTGTAGGTTTCTTCCTCCAGGACTTCTTTTGTCCCTGGGGTTGACCATGAGGTCCTCTTGAACCTCACGGTGGAGGCCGTCGCGACTGCCTGAAGGCAGATGCTCCTGGCACCGGAGAAAATGCCCGTTTAAATGAGGGATGTATTACATCTTTTCTTAACGGGCAAAAGGGTACCTTTCCCCATCCCCAAACAGCCTTTCACCACGGAAAGGAAAACCAGCCAGGAGCTTTTTGCATGGCGTTTCGACTGACCACTTTTCAACCATAAGATTCTACGGATATGACCATTTCAGCAAGAGATTGCACCAGGAATTTCTCAGCTTGTGAAGCTGAAGAAGGACCTTCGCCACTTGATCCCTCAGAAGAGGAGTCATCAGCCTCTTCACGGTCCCCTGAGGGGGGGTTCCTCTTCCCCCTTCCACTGTTCTTCTGTTTGGGGGTCCTGGTGGTAGAAGGGGACCTAATATGTTTTCTTCCACTCTGTGGTGATGCGATTAAAAACGCTAACCTTTCCTCTAATCCAATCATGGCTGAGGAGAAAACCTCCTCAATAATATAGACAGGGGCTGAAATGTCAGAAGCAATTGCAACCCCTGACGACCCAGACGGCTCCCTCTGACCAGCCTTCCTAGCCCTTCAGGGGGGATGGTGTTGCAGAGGAAGGGTCCTTAGACCCCGAGGGCTAACCCTTTGAGCCCTTGTTTTTTGGGGTACTTGTACCTCCCCTTCTGCCCATAGTGCCAAGCATAAATGCAGAGGTACTACCAAAAATGCACCAATTGCTGAGCAAATAGTCCAGCAACTGCCGCTGTTATTAAAGCTCAGCCTGATGCTAAGTAAACGTGCCCTGGAAATGCCTTGTGTCATCAACACTCACATGCCCCCGTCTGCTCTGTGTCCCTCCATTAGCTGAATGCATTTGCAAAAGGTGCACTTTACACAGCCCCACGTTTTTGAACATCTGAGGCACGTCAATGCCGCGCTAAGCCCTGTCCCCCCCTTTCCTCCGACTTCCCACTGCACCCCCCCCTCACTTTTCAAAAAAAGGACTGCTTTTCCGTGCGAGCGCGGCTCTGATCCTACCGGACCGGCATGCAGAGGAGGGCTGGGGTGGAAGAGAGGAGGAGACCTGCTGGAGAAAACCGTCATACTATGGTAGTGACGGCGGGAGCAGCATACCGCCGACTGACCCCTGCTCCCTCGACTCCTGGAGAGAAGAAATACATGTGGGGGATTCCACAAGAAAAAGCCCCCCTTTCCAACATCTTACCTGGGCTTGGGCTGGAGGAAGCGTGCTGCTTGAAATGACACAGAGCAAGACTGACAAGCATGAAATCAGGTACTTGCTTGTCAGTAGAGCCCCCCAGCCAGAACACTCCGATCAGCGCTCTCAGCTATTGAGGGAGCTGATCGGGAGCCAGTCGGCTGCTGGTTTTCCAGTATGCTCGTCCGATAGAAGCCGGCCAATGTCAGCCGGCATTCGGCCCATGTGTACGGGACTTAATTCATCTTCCTGGTTCTATAAATCAGCCTCCCTTTGTCACTTCCACACCGTCAGCTTCCTAGACAGTGAAGCAGCATTATCCCATCTGTCCACTTTGCAGAGAGATAACCTTGGAAGCAGAAACAGCAAACCAGGAAGTGACAGAGTGACCCTACTAAAACCTGGTACAACCCACTGTGTTTAATGGGAATATAAAAAACTGTCAACTCCTGTCAGAGCCACTGTACTAACGATCCAACATTAGTACAGCAATCTCCCCTGGTGAGCTGTCATGTTCTGACAGGGGGGCGGCCCCCCTCCAGAACACAACAGCTCAGCGCTCTCTGCCATTAGAAAGCCATTGGATAGCACTGATTTTCCAGCATGCTCATCCGACGGACCCACTGGTATACACACAGGCTGAATGTCGGCCAGGTTTTTTTTAACCAGCCGATGTCGGCCAGCATTCAGCCCGTGTGTACTGGGCTTAAGGGCCATATCATAAGATTATATCACTGGCAACACCTCACTAGCAATAGGATCACTTTACAGGGTAAAGAAATACTCACCTACTTCCACGGTGTTCCTGCCTCCCTGCCCAGATGAACTAGACATTGCCCCATCGCTGTCCAATGACATTCTGCAACATTACCACAAGCAAGGAAGTGACCACCAAGTCATCTATTCTGTGACAATGTGGAAGCAAGTGAGTATTTTCTCTGTACTTTTGGTGATCATGTGGCTGGCAAACCTTTGGAAAGTGACCCAAACCTTTTTTTCCAAACACAGACCATTTCAGTTTAGGTCTTCCCAGGGTTTAGGTGATGTGACAGTGCATGATTATGCAACAATAGAAATAAAAATTGTATAGTGGTTAGATGATATATACTTTTTCTCCAGTTTTAATATACAGTAAATGAGGTTCAGAATATTCTGCTCTTGGCATTAAAAAAAATGTGTTTAGCCGTGTAGGAAGGGAGCCTTGGTGATGACTAACAAATAACAACCATCACGATCCCTCATATTGTAAAACGGATCTTAAAGTGGTTGTAAACCTCAAACATCTAATATAAACAAAGAATATCTCTCTATAGTGTGTGCTTGTCTCAGGATAACTGTCATTGATAAGTGATTGATAAGTGTCATTTCTGTCTGCTGCCTTGTTCCTCTGCTATCAGCATGATTTACTTCTGACAAGTGTTCCTGACACCAAGAAAAATAGGTGACAGGGGAGGGGGCTCCAGCTGATTGACAGCCTCAGCTCTGTTCCTGTGTGCTGTGTCTCTTCCCTCCAATCAGCTCTCAGAACTCTCCTCACTGAACTCTGCAGGGTGTAACTTCAGCTCACCGCACCCTTTTTTCTGACAGATTAGACAAGCTTTAAAAATTCTGGACTTTGAATAGCTGTAGAGAAGAGAAGACTGCAGATAAACAGGCACAATTTATGTAAGAGGATTTGTTTTTTCTCTGTGCATCAGATGAGGCCAGTCACTTCACTGGGTATATGTAAGGGTTTACAACCACTTTAAGGCCAGGGTTATTGGAAAGGTTTCCACAGGGAAACCAAAGAAATTGCTACAAAGGCCATGTTCTGAAAAGCTTATTTTAGATAGGCAGGTAACGTTGGAGGTCAGCAGAGCTCATGTAAGATGAGTTCTTTTCCCAAAAATACTTAATTTTTGGTTTGCTTCATGTACCTATCCCTATGTGAATGAAACCATTATTATGGTAGTATTAGCTTAGTATTTACATTTAGCATGGAATTTAGTTCAACATAAAAAAGGCATCCAATAGAGCACAAGATATCAGTAAATCACTGTGTCCAAGTTGAGATACATAATATCTTTGGAAATTTGAAAATAATTATATCTTACAATGTAACCAAAAAGTTAAACCTTTATAAAGAGGGTCGGATATATATTTCGGGTCAGTTAGCTGGAGCCTACAAACAGCGGAGGCAAAGAGGACCTATCCCTCTATAGTTATTACCAGGGCTTTTTTCAGCGGGAACGTGAGGAAATGCAGTTAGGGCAACTCCAGCACTGAATGTATGTAATAGCAAGGGGTGTGCTGGAGGGTCTATTGATGCTGTCTGCTGGGTGATTCATTGTCAATGGTGGGGATCTGTTTTTGTGTGAGGGTCTATTAATGCTTGTGGGGATCTATTGTTGCTGGGAGGTCTTATGTTGCTGGTAGGGATTTACTACTAAGGGAGAGGTCTATTGTTGCTGGCCATTGGGAGATCTGTTGCTGCTGCTGGGGGTCTAATGTTGCCGGGGTGAGGTCTATTGTTGCGGGGGGATCTGTTGTTGATGACTCCAGGGGATCTATTTTACTGCTTTTCTTGTTATTAGACAAGAATACATTTCATACAAATTATGTAGCACCACAAAATGATACTTGGGGAAGTACTGGGTGGTGGGTAGAGAATGGAACCAAGGGACGATGCTTGGAGGTGTGTAGGGCGCAAAGACAAGGGGGGACACAGAAGGGGGGAGTTCCTGCACCTATTCTCTAAGAAAAAAAGCCATGGTTATTACCTGCATATTTTTCCCATCATTAGCACTATTATAAAGTTTTAATACATTGTGAGAGTATTCTAAACCAGGCTAGCAAAAGTACAATAAAAATGTTTTGTGTAAAGTACTTAGCAGAGGAGTGTTGCTACAATGGATAAAGTTGTCTCCCCACAGAACCCACAGATGAAAATAATAATCTCCTGGCTAATGTGTTCTCACTGGAAAGATCTTAGGAGTAATCATTACATGTAAATGCATATATGTTCTTTATTATGCTTTGGAATTCATGCCCTTCCTGAAAAGGTTATAGATGACAGCTTACCCAGCATTACAATGGAATAGTCAATATGTGTGGTGATTGTTTGTGCAGCTCCCTGACTACAATCAATTAAACAGTCAATATCAGCCATCTGTCCAATCTAAAATCTATTTGTACTTCTACTTGTACAGTCTGCTCTTATGGAGACCCAATATCTGTTCTGCTCTAAAATGAATGCTGCGGTAAAGAAGCATCATAGTACAGGTTACTGAATGAAATGATCATAAGGCATCCACAGTGAAATTTTCTATGTTTTGAAGTTTAATTTTCCCTCCCCGTCGATGAATTGTTTCTGCAGCTCCCTGACTACAATCAATTAAACTGCCAATATTAGCCATCTGTCCAATCTAAAATCGATTCTAGAAAACTTGTGCAGTCTGCTCTGATGGAGGTCCAATATCTGTATTGCACTAAAATGAATACTGCAGTAAAGAAGAGTCATAGTACAGGTTGCTGAATGAAATGATCATAAGGCACCCACAAGGAAATTTTATTTTTCCTCCCTGAGGATGAATAAAACTGCCCATGTTTGTCATCCCTCATAAACAAAGACCATCAGTAATCTGAAATCTGGTTGGCAATGGCTTTCTGTGATTTGCCATCACTTAAAAGGCTGTTATGCCTTTTATAATATCCTTGCCTGTGTTTTTTAAAGAATCACTATTGTGAAAATGTTGTATTCTGATAAGTGTTGCTGTTAATACATATAATGATAACAGTACTTTTTTTTTATTTATTTAGTTTTTTTTCCTACATATACTGTACATGCAGACCAAACTGTCCTTCTAATGCAAAAGGGCTGGGGGAAACTATAACACTTCAGGGGTTCTTAAGAAACTAAAGCAGTCTGTCTCCACTCACTGTGCTGAGACGGACCTATGAGAGCCACGCTGTCCTCTATGGGACTTTAGATTCGGAACAGGCTTCAAATCTTTACGTCGTAACTCTGCCGGACCCAGAAATCCGCTCGTCTGTATGCTAGTCTGACGGACAAAAACCCACGCTAGGGCAGCTATTGGCTACTGGCTACCAACTTCCTTATTTTAGTCCGGTGTACGTCATCATGTACAAATCCGTTGTACTTTTGTGTGATCGTGTGTAGGCAAGTCCGGTCGTTAGAAAGTCCGTCGGAAGTCTGTCAAAAGTCTGTCAAAAGTCCGCTGGAAAGTCTGTCGGACCAGTCCGGTCGAAAAGTCCGCCCGTGTGTACACAGCATTACAGTTTGTACTAAACTTTTATACCAAACAAAATTGTTGCTGGACAGCATATTAATGTACGAAAATTAACTCTGGCTAAAATGTTTTTTGGTCTGATTTTTACTTTTTCCCATCCCTTCATTTGCAATATTTTCCCTACCTTTTCCCTATCTTTCTGTTTTGTTGATAATTTTGTCACTGATGCAGGAAGTGAGAAAATGTGTCTGTGTCCCACATGGAAGGACAATTTCCCGAATAGTGCATTAGACAGCGGTAAATACAGTATAGACCTAGTATAGCAGAGGTTTTAATACTTTCCCAAACTATCCTAAATAAAACCAAAATGATTTGGGTTAGAGTTAGACCTTAACTCCATGCAGTTATCAGAATACAAAATAGTTTTTTTGATAGCGGTCCTTCAGGCTGGGTTCACATATCTCTGGCAACTGTACCCTGGGGTCCAGTGCGACCCTGTTCACCAGGTCACGTGCGATCCAGGTCCGAATTTTTGCCTGAATTTGCACCTGAACCAAACCCAAAGACGCACAGGACCATTCTAAAATCTGGACCGCGGCCGCCCCGGACCTGTGTGAACCAGCTTTATTGACAGCTGGTCACATTCGCCTGTCATGCAAATTGGATGCAGGGAAACCCGCTTCCAATTCGTATCTATGTGAACCCAGCCTTAAACATCAGGCTTTACAGACAATTAGGCTTTAAGACAATTATAGGTTTTAGAATATAATACATTTTGTCCCCTTTACATGATCAGAATCTTTCCAAAATGTGATTTTTCATGACTGACTTCACATAAAAGCTGGCCATACATGGATTGAAATCCGGTCGGTTTTAGAAGGAACCGGCCAAATTAGGATCTATGTATGGAGAGGCTGTCAGGTTTTTCCTGAACAACCAGTGCCGCTAGCTATAGTCCTATCCCCTTTCTTGTTGTGGTCCTGGTCTTCCTCCACTCGATTTAATGGAGAAGGAGAGGAGTCCTCTCATAGTGTAAATCTGTTCAAGGATTTACTTTATGAAAATGGATGCAGCCTGTGATCAGTCGTGCGTTCCACCTACAGACCAGAAATGGCGCACCAGAAATTCAGTTTAGCGCGTTTTATCATCAATACGTCACGGCTTCTGAAGATGGCTACGGGGAGCATCCATTTTCCTTGTCATACGGTGGACCTATGCTATTATACATTGTGGCTTTGTAGCGTTTTTTAATAGATTTTAATGAAGAGTAGGAGCACAACAAGGAAGGGGACAGGGCCCACAACAGAGGTTGATGGAAAGATCAGGACAGGTCCCATAGTGACCTAACAAGCGCTGCTGACTTCCCTTGCTGTACAGTAAAGGGGTCACTGATATCTGGTGGGTGCAGAACATGGGCACATGGTGGAAAAGGCTTTTGAAGGTTATAAGGACTATTTACAGTATATATAAATTTTGACATATGGACTATTTGTTTCATTAATGGACTAATTTTGTCACATATATTTGATATAGCTTATATGGGTGATTTATAGTTTTGGCTTTATGAAAACGCAATGTTATATGATAATTGAACTGAGCACAACACCATACAGACTGATGTGATTTACACATTATAGCAAGCGCTGTTCAGATTAATCATTTTTAAGTTTAGACCTCCAGCCAGAGGCAGTAAACAGCAGCTGCATTTTCTCAGTAGTTATTAATTTTCAGTTATTGTTTATAATTTATTATTCACATTTTGGTTATTTACAGTGTGCAAGGGTTCTTTTTTTACTATACAGAGCTTTGTCACCTGCCAAACTACTATATATCTCAGGATATCCAGTGGCAATATTTTGTTCTTCTTCGGCGGCTCCCAATATTCTCAATTAATTCCCAGTAAAGCAGGAATTTAGGTCTGGAAATTTAAAGCAGAACTTATGTCCTTACAGTTTGTACAGTCAAAGTAAAGTGCACGGCTTCAGCCCTCAAAAGGATTGCCTAATATTCTGGAATAAGATGCTGGCTTGAAGTCCATAACTCCTAAAGACATAGCTCAGTGTAATCCAAAGGAAAAGCCACACACTGATGATGACTTCACAGGCAAAAATGTAATCAGCCAACAAGCTTATGCACAAGAGTCCCACCCCCGGACCACTCCGGTTTGACCGATGGGCTCAATCATAGGGGAATAGGGGTTAGGATGGTCAGAGGGAGTGAGACGTTTATGACCATGAAACCTAATTATGATTATTGCTATAGGCACCCCCCTCCCACATGTTGCTGTGAATACTTGCACGATATCTCCCTTCACCCAATAGTAATTTACAGTTCAAAAACAGAGGGTTTCCACAAGGGTTACTTAGATACAGTATATAAAAAAACATTAGGTGGTTTAACCCCATAGCAACTACCAAATACTAAAAGAGCAGTTTTAAATGGACTTTTCCTTTAAAGGAAACCTTTAGGAAGAGAAATAAGAGAGCTGACATTGCTGACTTGTACAGGTGCATCTCAAAAAAATTGAATATCATCAAAAAGTTAATTTATTCGAGTAATTTAATTCAAAAAGTGAAACTCATATGTGTAATGAATCTATATAATATATGAGTTTCACTTTTTAAATTGAATTACTGAAAAAAAATTACTTTTTGATGATATTCTAATTCTTTAAGATGCACCTGTATTTAAAGTTGCATTATCTAGGGCTGTTACCCTGAACCTGGCTACTGTGCCTATTAAGAAAATGACTTATTACAAATATGCAGACAGTGATGTCTAAGAACCTCTGGATGCTCAATCTGCAGGCTCGTTCCAGGTCAATAATTTACCAGGTAGTAAACCAGGAACAGAAGAAAAGCCCTGAAGCCTGCACCTTCAAAATAGCAGCAGTAGCTCACATATTTACAGTATCTACAGGTTACCTTTAATAGAAATTAAAAGAGAAACTTTAATACAATCAATTAAATTAGGCTATAGGTATATGTCAATAATTTCTTTAGTCAAGTCCCTCAAAGCTATCATTTATATAAGTAGAAGCTGACCTCTGAGAGAAGATTTTCCAGCCGTGAAATGTGTTGACTTGCAGACTTACTCTTCTCACGGAACTCCTCCTGAAGCACACTGACCTGCAGCGACAATTGCCTTTCCATTTCTGTAGCCTGTTTGTAGAATTACAAAGAAAAATAAAAGTTTTTAAAGTGATGTAATTAAAAAAAATCGAATTCTGAACAGAAAACACAATTTTAAGTAATAACTTACAAGCCTAAATTTTGAAGCACACAACACAGTCCCAGGCCTAGGAATCTAGATCTCTATCCACTGCTAACACATTTCCCGCATAGGCAGCACCACTTAGACTACAATAATTCCTGCTAACTTAAAAAGGGTGCATCAGCTATTTCTGTTTAATGACAATACTGTTGCTAAATTATGAAAAGTCCCCTTCAAGATACCTACCGTATTTATCGGCGTATAACACGAGCCGGCGTATAACACGCACCCCAAGTTTAGGAGGGAATTTTAAGAAAAAAAACTTTTAGGAGTAAAGTTTAAGGAAGAAAAACTTACATTAAAATGCCCATCAATGCAGCGTTATTGGTGTCCATCTGCAGCCTTGTCAGTGTCAGTGCAGCCTTGCTCCAGTGTCTATTGCAGCCTTGTCAGTGCAGCTTTGCCCCAGTGCAGAATTGTCAGTGCAGCCTTGCCCCAGTGTCCATTGCAGCCTTGTCAGTGCAGCTTGGCCCCAGTGCAGCCTTCCCCCGGTGCAGCCTTGCCCCAGTGCAGCTTTGCCCCAGTGCAGCCTTGCCCCAGTGCAGCCTTGCCCCAGTGCAGCCTTGTGTGATCGCCGCGAATCGATCCCTGCCGACATACACAGCAGTGTGTAAATTCAAATATGCCGCCGAGACTGCAGGGACTCGGTGGAGCCGAGATACACATACCCGAGAGTCCTCGGCTTTTCTCATGCGCCGCTTACAGTCCCCCCAAGTCCCGCCCTATGATGGACATCACACAGGTCCAATGGCGGGACTGGGCGGGACTGTAAGCGACGCCGAGAAAAGCCGAGGACTCTCGGGTATGTGTATCTCGGCTCCGCCGACTCCCTGCAGTCTCAGCGCCATATTTGAATTTACACACGGCTGTGTATATCGGCGGCGATCGCAGCAATTGCCGCGATCGCTCCGATCACACAAAATTGGCGGGGATCGGCCTATAAAATGCACCCACGATTTTCCCCTGATTTTCAGGGGAAAAAAGTGCGTGTTATATGCCGATAAATACGGTAGTTAATGGTAAAAAGGAATTGAAACCCTTAATATAGAAAGGGAGTCTGTAGAACGCCACCACTGCATCATGTAAAATTGGCATTTTTAAGAGGACTTTGGATCAGATAACAAGGTTTTTGTATTTACCATAAAATCTATTTCTTGGAGACTATTGAGGGACACAGGAGTTATGCTGCCAGTTATAGAAGTTTAGGACACTGCTAAACAGAAGAATTGTAAGCCAGCCGCTGCACCTCCCTCATCTAATCAGTATGCCTCAGTTCAGTATGTAGCGCTGGTAGATTTTTAATCTACTGCTTATATGTAAATTTAGTGGGTCATCTGTTCTGTACATAGTTCAGATTTAATATATAGCTAAATTAGCTTGTGTTCTAGCCTTGGTTGTGTTGCGTGCAGTTCCACTCTGTCGCCTGTAGATGTTGGTGTCACTACAGACCGGAGCTGGAAAGCAATAGACTGAGGTGTATTGAGTGCTCTTCTTTCTCAGAAGTAACTCGGCAGAGGTTGTTCCCCGCGGTGCATTCTGGGAAGGGGTATTTAGGGGACAGACGCCATATTTCTTGGTCTCTTTCTTTCCACCTGCTGGCCCTCCTGGCCGACAGGTATGTGCTAGGAGTCCTACCTCGTGGTCCTCCGGGCCGGAGGACTGCGTTGCTGCAGCGTGTGGGTGGGCCCAGAAGCCTGTCTGGGGCCTACTACAACTGTTGCGGAGATGGTCCTGTGCTGTCTGTCCTGCTGGAAGAAGCCAGACAATTGAGAAGAATCCAGGGGAGGACCCGTCTTGGAAGGATCAAGCGGAGCGCTGGTCTGGAGAGAGGCCTGGTGACTCAATTGGAGGACGCATCTTAAGTTAACCTACCACATAGTACTGCCGGGTCGACTTAAAGGTTCTGGTACTGTGTTGCTGTTCATTGGAAACTACTACATCCTGTGGCAGAGGATCGTACAGTTTTGTTCTACTCAAGTCTGTGGCAGAGACTTTCTGTTCGTGCTGTGCTCCAGCTGCTAGGTTAGTGAGAGAGGCCTATCCGGGTGGGCAAAGATTTACTGTAATCCTGAACTGAAGATACATTCATCCCTGAGATTTCAATTCCTTAGTGCTACACCAAGAAAAGGTATTTGAACTTCCCTGCAACTCTTCTTCTACCTCTTTCCTGCTACTTCTTCCATTTATCTCCCATTAAAGCATTGGAAAAGTACTAAAGTGACTGTTGCCTACATTGTCAGATAATAAGCTCAACGTGGACTCTAATGCCCCGTACACACGGTCGGACTTTGTTCGGACATTCCGACAACAAAATCCTAGGATTTTTTCCGACGGATGTTGGCTCAAACTTGTCTTGCATACACACGGTCACACAAAGTTGACGGAAAATCTGATCATTCTGAACGCAGTGATGTAAAACACGTACGTCGAGACTATAAACGGGGCAGTGGCCAATAGCTTTCATCTCTTTATTTATTCTGAGCATGCGTGGCACTTTGACTGTCGGATTTGTGTACACACGATCGGAATTTCCGACAACGGATTTTGTTGTCGGAAAATTTTATATCCTGCTCTCAAACTTTGTGTGTCGGAAAATCCGATGGAAAATGTGTGATGGAGCCCACACACGGTTGGAATTTCCGACAACAAGGTCCTATCACACATTTTCTGTCTGAAAATCCGACCGCGTGTACGGGGCATAAGTCTGGTATTGGTGAAACTACAGGTAAAAAGGTGATGGAAACAGCCCGCTTTAAATCAACAGCTCCACCGTGAGTTATTGCTACAAGTAGAAAAGCAGTATCAAGGGCAAGAGCAAGAAACACAGAAGGGTGTGACCAGTGGCGGCCCATCCATTAGGGGCGCACAGGCACTGCCCCCCCCGTCCATGCATACGGCCCCCTAATCTACATTTAAGGCACCGGATGCATGGATTCCAATGGGTGGGGGGGATTTTGAAGCAGGTGATTAGAGCCAGAGGCTCTAATAGGCTTCAAGAAAGGGTGGGCTTGGGGCACAGAGCACTGTGCTCCGAGCCCACCTAGTTGTGTGACCCATCACCCTATTGGCTGAAAGGACAGGCGATCCTATTGCGCCAAGGAGGAGGACACAGTCGGCAAAGGACGCCGTGATGCAGAGCAGGAAGTAATACTGCATATTCCCATATTCACACATTGCTGGATAAGCTCTCAAAGTTTGGGTGCTGCAGAAACAACCAGCTGGATACTGGTTCAAGTCACAAAGTAGATATTTGCCAGCACACCATAGATCAACAAAAAGTGGTGTAAAAATGGATTATTTATTGCATGATCACAACACAAGGAGAGTGCTTTTTTGCAGAGGAGGAGGAGATGCGATAGAAGCCGCCACCAGCTACAGGGCTGTCTGCCCGCAACCTAGACGGGGTAAGTGCCTGGATGACCGCCCGCAACACGCCACTGGGTGAAAAAAAAAACACCAGCCGCCACTGAGGGTTACCTTTTTCCCCTCAATGAACTCCAAGATTTAGATTTTGCAGAAAGTGCAAAAATTTGATTTTCTTTCTCATTACCCAAGACACAGGAATTTAGATACAGTCAGGACATCCAACTGAGGGGTGGGCAACAGCCACTGAGAGGAGTACGAGAAGGGACAGGGACTGTCTGCAACTGCAACCCACCCTACACAGGCCATACACAGTTCGAATCTTGGCCATGTATGGGCAGGCTGAATGTACCAAGTTAAGTTGATCGACTGATTCCCCCCCTGCTGGGAGAAGACAATGGCCCAGCAGGAGGGATTCCCGCATCAACACTGTCAGTGTCGTTGGGGGAATCAAGCAAATTTCTTTCCTGCATCCCGTGGTTTGCTCTGTGTATGGCTGGCCTACTGACAGGTGCCCTTCAACCTGTTTTCAGACAAGTTCAGCTATGTGCCAAGAAGGGCTGGCCATTCATAAGAACTAAATGTTACATTTTTGCACAAAGACCTGGTGGTTAGAAGAACTGGAGTAAAGTATTTTTCCCTCATGCAAAGGTTAGTTTAGGTTTCTTTTATTACTGTGGCAACATGTGGCCATTGTATATACAAATAGCAATAAACTAAATTCTTAAAATGCTCACCTTGATTTTCAAAAGACTATTGCCACAAGTAACAGAGGATTAATTTTAGTGCATGCTAACCAAAGCTTCAAAGCTACTTAGCTCAATTCATTTTGGCATGAGTAAACACCACAGAGGTCATTTAGGTTAAGAGGACAACAAGCAGGAGAAAATTAACGCAATCATGTTTTGGTATTCTTCCATTCCGAATAATGGTTTACATTCCTCTGCGATTCCGTAATTTAAAAACATCTATTCTAGTTAAAAAGATTTCTGCACTGGTAATCAGTTTATTGACAGGAAGTCAGTTGCACATAAAAAATGTCTAACCTGTTGAAACTGGCTCCTCAAACAGAATTACGATTAACACACACAAATGCAATTTTTAGTGATTAGATTTGTGGCATGAAAATGTTTATTAGGCAGATTTGTGAGCTTTACTGGAGTATTAGTATGTCTGAACATTATCAGCAAACAGCTTGCTAATTGCACTTATTAGTATTGCTTTCCAGCATTCCGCAGATAGGATGCCGTAATGCAATACAATATGGTGTGTAATATAATATAATAATAGGGTGTAATTAATTCAGGTTTTTATGGAATTACCGGTAATATAAAACATAATGAATTAAACGTTAACACTTTTTTTAAATTACTTTATTTTTTATCAATATTATTTTTATCCAGTGTTACCTACTGTGCTATGTAGGTTGCATCGCAGTGGCTTTCATTTAGAACAGCACCCCAACAATCACATACTGTAGCTGCCAAATCACCTGCGGTGTATCACAAGTACATACTGTGCCTCAACAAAGGAAAATGCTTGCCCCATGTGTCATGGGACAAAAGCAGAACTTTTATTTTATTTTAAACATTAATATAATTTATAATTACTACACAAGCCATTTTCTAAACTGCTGCCAATACAAAAGTACCGTACCTTTTTTGTTTTAATCTGCAGCTATCAGTGGTTTTCAAAAACTGTCAAAAATCAAATGTGGCTTCTTTGTAACTCTAGCGCCAATTTTGGAATTCTTGTGCATGTGCAGAAATACCCCAACATGTCCTTTTACCACTCAAGTGTATGCCTCACTTATTTTCCCAGCATTCTAAATACAACACTAGGACTGATTTTGTGAATATAGCAGACAGATCTGATACATGGGATCCATGCACTATGAGGCTGGGTTCACATATGTGCGAATTGGATACGGGTTTTACCGCATCCATTTCGCATGTCGTGTGAGTGTGACCGGCTCTCAATGGAGCCGGCTTACACATGTCCGGGGCGGCCGCAGTCCGCATTCCAAAAGGGGTCTGTGCGTGTTTGGGTCTGGTTGAGGTGTGAATTCAGGAAAAAGTTGGGACCTGATTCGCATCTGAACCGGTGAACAGGACTGCACCAAACCCTGGGCTGCAAACCACTGCCGCACATATGTGAACCCAGCCTCGATAACTGAAAAGAAAAGGGTTTTTGTTTTCTCAGTGAAAGTGGAGATGGTCCCTTTTAAAGAGTTTTATCATTCATTTCAAATGTGTTCTTTTCTGTTATAGTTACTCATACAGTAGCAGTGCAAAGTTTACTATACTAATGTGAAATTGTGTTCTAGCTAATATTAAGGTTAAACACCAGGCAAAAAATAAATGTTCCAGATATGGATCCATTAATAAGTAGTTAAACAGGAGCCAGGTACTTATCTGCATGTCTGGTGGGGATGCCATCAGCTGACCTCCTTCTGGAGGAACATCTTTTCGACTTGCTATAGCATGTGCATATCAGATATTTGGGCTTCCCTCAAGTGGCTTTTTTGTCATTGATACCTGGGTCCCTCTTTAGACCCCTTTCACACTGAGGCGCTTTCACGCTAAAAAAAAAAAGCCTGAAAAGCTCACGAAAACCTATTTCCATTAAAATCAAGAAATGCTTCCACACTGGGGCAGTGCGCTGGCAGGGCGATGAAAAAACGCCCCTCCCCATTGAAATGAATGGAAAGCTCTTCAAAAGCACCTGAAAAGCTCTTCAAAAGTGCCTGAAAAGCTCTTCAAACGTGCTCAGTGTTTTACTGGCGGTTTAGAAGCGCCTCAGTGTGAAAGGGGCCTCAAGATCAAAAAAGGAATCCTGAGACACTGCCTACATGCAGCCAGAGTGAAAATTTCCATCATTGGAAATCCTTCACTTCATCTCACCTTGTAGAATTGGGTTTTAGATTCTTAACGGAGACTCAGAGGTCCTCTGACCAAAACAAATGTGAGGAGGTCTGGACCTGAACCTGTTGGCTGACCTATAGGGACTCTGATTCTTTTACTGCCTTGACTAAACACCTCAGTGTGTTACACCTATAACCTTTAGAGTGGTTTCCCCACCTGCCTCTTTTTTTTTAAAGTAGAACTATAGGCAATTTTCTTTTCATTTTGGATAGAGCGAGGGAGGGTTATAACCCCGTCAGAATTTTTTTTCACAATCTGTCCTATTTCGGAGATTTCCCTTTTAATTCCTGTCCCATATCTGAACAGGAAGTGACAAGTTAAGGGAATTCCTTGGGGACCCACAGCTCATCAGAACTAGTTTACCCATTGGAAAATTTCCCCTCGATTACATTCATGGGTACAACCCAAAATTTGGGATTTTCTTTTACTTTCACTTTCAATGATAATGGTAAACAAGACAAAGAGAGAGGGTGAATCTCCTAAACAGGGGCACAGACAGCTATAAAAAGTGACAGGGGTTGTAATCCCTCTCCACTTCAACCCAAGCCAAAAAAAAAATGTTTTGCCTTTAGTTATATTTTAGTAGTGGAGCTCCAGCCCCCCACCAAAAATGTAAAAAGTCAGCAGCAACAAGTATTGTAGCTGCTGACTTTTAATATTAGGACACTTACTTGTCCAGGGAACCTGCAATGTCTGCACCCAAGCCGATTTTTAAATTGGTTCTCGGGTGCAGTCGCCGCCATTTCACATAAGGGAAACCAGCAGTGAAGCCTTGTGGCTTCACAGCCAGTACCCTACTGCGAAGTCACCAAGAAGTGGTAGTGAGTACTTGTCAAAAACCGGGTGCCAGATGTGACAGCAGAGATGGGAAGGAAGGAAACAAGCGGAGCTTCCCCTTTTGGGTGGAGCTCGGCTTTAAGGTTTTGTGTAAATAACTCCTTCTCTTGACATGTTGCTATCCTCAAATGCCTCTGATTTGGTGTATTATGGACCCCTATGTACCAACTATTGTACTGTGTACCACCCTCCCCCCCCTTATCTGAACTAAAAGCAGTTAAATGCATTTTAAGTCATGCTAGTTTATCTTGTATTGATTGTAGCTTCCTGTAATACCCCGTGCAGTAAGACTCAGACTGAAAAAGGAAGTGGCAGCACTGTGAGCCAATCAGGGTCAACTGCATTGTTAACTGCTGTCAGTCTAACTTTGGGAGATTGCCGATTGTAAAAGAAAGCAGCATGATAGCATCACCTTACTGATGAGGCAATCCCAATCAGCGCCATCCAGTCAGATCAATAACCAAGGCCTACATTTTAACCACAGTGAAGAAAAAGTGAGGCCACCAACCAGGCTAAGCTATCTGGCAGGAGTGCCTGTATCATAAGATTGGCTAAACATAAATTATATAGCTGACATACATTTTTAAGCACTGTTTTGGGCTGTTTTCCAACAGTTTTGCTTTATCTGGAAAACCCTTTTACATTCGAAACATATCTTAAACGCTGCATCAGCTGTGGCCTAAAGAATTCCCCACACACCTTACTTCTAACAGCCGGTAAAAAAGTCTGTAATCCAAAATCTGGACTTTGTGGAACATGCTTGTCTACTCTGAGGAGGGCAAAGCCCTCTTTGACATGAATTCCACAGGCTGATGGGTGTGGTTGGTTCCTTCCTCTGACAGGTAAACCTTCACCGCCTTTTTTTTCTCTTCTTCCTTCTCTTCCTCTCATCTATTTTCAGTTCACTTATCACTCTTTTTGCTCCCTCCCTCCTCTTTTTTTTTTTTTTTTTTTTAATATATATAAAACCCTAGCCGTTTTTTTTTTTTTTGCCATGGATAGATATTTTATCTGCCCCACTGGAACCATTTTATTGCTCCAATTGAATGGGGTCCACTTCAGGTCTCTAGACCATTCATGTTGTTTTAGACCTTGCTCACACCCTTTCATGGACTGAACCTACCATTGGCTATACTAGTAAGAGCTCTATTTCATTTGGTCTATACATGTTATCGATCCTGATATACTATACTGTTCGGCAGTCATGACTACCGGAAGTTTATGGTTGTATTTTCTATCTACGGCTGTACCTCATTCATTTCCTATTGTATGGATATACTGGAAACTGCATCTTGATAAATAAAGAAGTTGAAGAAAAAACAAAAAACAAGCCTGTGTATACTAAAAGGATTTCGACTGTGTCTGAACATCCTGTGCATTTTCGTTGGTGGAATAGTATAGTTTGCACTTACAGTTTGGCCACTTTGGGTCAATGCACCTAGAATCAAACTTCTATCAGAGCAGGGTGACATTTGGTCAATGCACCTAGAACCAAACTTTTATCAGAGTAGGGTTACATTGGGTCCATGCACCTAGAACCAAACTTCTATCAGAATAGGGTGACATTGGGTCCATGCACCTAGAACCAAACTTCTATCAGAGTAGGATGACATTGGGTCCATGCACCTAGAACCAAACTTCTATCACAGTAGGGTGACATTGGGTCCATGCACCTAGAACCAAACTTCTATCAGAGTAGGATGACATTCGGTCCATGCACCTAGAATCAAACTTCTATCAGAGTAGGATGACATTGGGTCCATGCACCTGGAACCAAACTTCTATCAGAGTAGGGTGACATTCGGTCCATTCACCTAGAACCAAACTTCTATCAGAGTAGGGTGACATTCGGTCCATGCACCTAGAACCAAACTTCTATCAGAGTAGGGTGACATTGGGTCCATGCACCTAGAACCAAACTTCTATCAGAGTAGGGTGACATTCGGTCCATGCACCTAGAACCAAACTTCTATCAGAGTAGGGTGACATTCGGTCCATGCACCTAGAACCAAACTTCTATCAGAGTAGGGTGACATTGGGTCTATGCACCTAGAACCAAACTTCTATCAGAGTAGGGTAACATTGGGTCCATGCACCTAGAACCAAACTTCTATCAGAGTAGGGTGACATTGGGTCTATGCACCTAGAACCAAACTTCTATCAGAGTAGGGTGACATTCGGTCCATGCACCTAGAACCAAACTTCTATCAGAGTAGGGTGACATTGGGTCTATGCACCTAGAACCAAACTTCTATCAGAGTAGGGCAACATCCTTTCTTGCTCTTTCACAGGTGTTTATAAGGTGTACTGACACAAAGTAGGTGGACTGCCTCTTTCAGCCTTTCAATCCCCAGTGTTGACAAGGTAAGTGACACATGACAGTATAAATTAATGTGTCACTAAATCTGATGTATGACAGCAAAAACAACCCATTTTTTATTCCATTGCCCATAGAAACACTTTATTGATAAGTCAACCTCTTTTGGTGGTGAAACTGTTACAATGCATTCAGTTTGCACCAGTGAGTGATGTCTGAGTAATATTTCTGATGTCACAGGCACGTTGTGTCTAAACTCAAGAGAAAGGCAATAAAATCACATCTCTATGGTAACATCACTAGACTGTGACAGTATAATATGGCGTAGCCTAGCAACTGGGATAAAAATTTTAGCATTTCTAAAAACCAAACAGGACTTTCAGCTGGACTTTTCATTTTGGGAGATTTGGAAGAAAAACAGAATTTGATCTGCAAAGGCTTCTGAATATTCAGGCTCTGATCCTTACATAACTTATCATTTAAAATAAATAGCAGGGTGATTAAGGTGCTAAGCAGAACATATTCAGCTGCAAATATTTTCACTGGCGGTACATGCTAGTAAATGATTACAAGACGTCACATTGGCTTTCTGCCCTAAACATCTATCTATCTATCTATCTATCTATCTATCTATCTATCACATACTAGCACATTATGAAATACCTTAGAACGAAGCCCTCCAGTGGCACGCTGACGGGGCTTCAATCTTCACCCAGTCTTCCTTCCAGGTTTGAGTGCTCCGGCCGTCTGTTTGGTGGAGCTGCGATGACGTCACTTCCACATATGCGCACGGGAGTCATGGCTGCGGCACGGAGCACTGAAGGAATGGCACGGTTATGCAGTCCCTTCAGAGTGCATGTGCTGGTAACGTCACCAGCTGCATGCAGTGTGAATATCTTCTAAATGGTGCAAGTTTAGGATAAATTCACTATAATAAGGCTGACCTGTAGTCAGAGTGAATATCTCCTAAACTTGGACCGTTTAGAAGATATTCACACATGGTGACGTTACCAGCACATGCACCCTGAAGGGACTGCATAACCGTTCCATTCCTTCAGTGCTCCGTGCCGCAGCCATGACTCCCGTGCGCATACGTGGAAGTGATGTCATAGCAGCTCCACCAAACAGACGGCCGGAGCACTCGAACCTGGAAGACTGGGTGAAGATGGAAGCCCCCTCAGCGTGCCGCTGGAGGGCTTCGTTCTAAGGTATTTCATAATGTGCTAGCATGTGATAGATACTAGCACATTATGCCATTGTCTTGCAGGGTTATTATGGGGTTTTTTTGTTTTGCAGTTTACTACCTGAAGTAATTGGCGCAAATAAATATTATTCGGGGGTGGTTATGGAATTTCTTCTATCTATTGCACCTATATATTAACTTGTCGAATCCTCTAGTTAGCTAGTCTATTGAAACTCTGATCACATGTTACTGTTGATATCACAATAATACAAGGTTAGCTATGAAACCAAGCACACGGCTTAATAAAACAAAGTATTATTTATTTCCCAAGAACATAGGAAAGCGCTAACATAAAAAAATACTAAAGAAAGATATTACAAACTTATACCAATAGAACACATAATACAAGAATATCAAAGATACTTATCACAAGGCTCTCCAAGAGTGTTTGTATCATCGAGCTAGGCTCAGATGGTAAAGAGAGAGCTACCAGGCTTGAACCAACAGCGAAAAAAGGATAGATTCCCTTTTGTGTGCCCTTTTTACACATTCGTCCAAACCCATTCGTAACCACCCCCACTATCCTCCTGTCCAATGAGATATTGCCAAGAGGTAGTCCTTTTAATATCTTGTATTAATGTCTGTCCTGCTGTATTGGCCTCTAGGGGCAGCATTGTCCATATATCATTTCTGGGTGCCTGTCTATCCTTTGATCTTTGTCACCCACCGCCATCAATCATCCTGGCAGCCATGGCTCTCTTTGAAGATTACTTGCAGTGTAGTGTCAGCAACAGACGTTTCGGAGCCAAGCGTTCAGATGCAGATTCTGATATGCTACAAAGCTTTGATGTACAACTTGCTACATTCCAGACCTGGTATCAACCAGGAAGAACATCAGACCTTTTAAAACCATCGAACTGCAAATATCAGCATGGCTGATCTTAAGGATTAGGAAACAGATATGTAATGGATCTATGCCAGATCCAATTCAAACTCTGGATAATACCCAAAACATTGTTACCAATAAACGCAGTAATATTGACAGAGAAACTCCAGAAATATGACATTAGACCATGTTGCCTTCCAACACTACCGCTTTAACAAGGTAATGTTTACTGTATAACTAAAAGGTAAAACTTTTTTTGCTTTGGATAGAGTAGTAAGGGGTTAGAACCCCTGTCAAGTTTTATAACATTCTGTGTCCCTGATAAATTGCCCTCTGTTCTGATCCCTAATGTCACCCGGAATGAAAGTGAAGGTAAATCTAAAAGTTTGAGTTGCCACCAAAACAGGAACAGAGGTAAAATCTTCCAATTATGATGTTCCTGGTACATCTGAGTGGGAATTTCCCTTACATTGGAAAGATATCCTCTCTCCTTCTGCTGAGTTTTCAAGAATAGAAGTGAAGTGAAATCTGCCTAAAGAGAAACAGATACCCCTACGTCATCCAAAATAATAAAAAAAAGCTTTTACATGCACTTTAGGTATGGAATAATGCTGATTTATGCTTTTTAAAATACTATGTGAGAATAGCAATGGTAAGTTAAAAAAAAAGAGCTACCTGTACTCCAACCTACCACTTTGGACATTAAAGTAATCACTTGTTTTTAAGCCATTTTACATTTCCATTCTAACTGAGTCTGTTGGCTTTTTAGAAGGGTTTACTGTAATTCTAACGACACTTGAAGCACTTGAATTACAACAAAGAAAACCATTATTTACTTCTGAGTCTACAGCAGAAATATCAATAAATCTGTAGACCTTCCTAGTCCTTCTTTAGATACTATTATCATGCTTGGCTCGAAACCAAAAATTTGTAGTCAAGCTCTGTGCCCAAAATGCCCCTTTCATTTTAATAAATGCAGGTCTTCACTGCCATGAAATAAAAATAGGATATCATAAAGGTTTGTGCCACATTTTAAAGCAATAAAAAGTGGCAATTAAAGATATTTTAAAGATGCCAGAAGGAAAAAAAACTACTACAAGTCTCAGCATTTATTTAGCAGTAGATTGGCAACATGGAGGCAAAAAGAATTCATACAGTACACCACATCCAAAGAGCCATATACAATACCTCAAACCCACATGAAAAATGTTTGGGTTCTTTTGTTGCTCCATAAAGAAAGAGACTGGCCTCTGATGATGATAACCACTACTAATACCTATAGCTTCATACATGATACCAATGCTACATTATTACATTTTATGAATACTGAAGCTAATAATATAAAGGCTCCTTGTTTTACATTTTTTTCAAAGTCAAAGCATTAAAGTGGCTATAAACCCTTACATATACCTGGTAAAGTGACTGGTTTTACTGGTTTATCTGCAGTCTTCTCCCCTCTACATCTGTTCAAAGTCCAGAATTTATATAGCTTGTTTGAGGTTCCAGAAAACAGGGGGCAGGGACCTCAGTGAGCAGAGCTGACTGGAGGGAAGGAACGCACCTCCTTCACACAGCCCACAGGACTAGAGCTGAGGCTGTTAATCACAGGATGAGTGCTGGAGCTCCCTCCCCTGTCACCCTTTTTCTCTTGGTGTCAGGAAAACTTTTCAGAAGTGACTCATGCAGATAGTAGAGAAGAGCAGTGGACAGAACTTTTCTGTGCTTCTGTGATCCCTGCTAAATAAATGGCTTGGAATTCTTTTTTTGTTTATCTAGTCACAACAGGAACTGGCTCCTTCTCTTTCCACTCTGTTAATATATGTTTTCTTTAATGTGCCCATGGGACTGAGTGCACTTCAACCTATCAACCATTACTGGACAAAACAAAAATCTAAGAGAAGGTAGCTATAGCCAGCTCTTCTTTGCTTACTATCTTTTGCCCAATGCGTAAGCATTAAATAAGAGCAGAAAGCAGTATAACAAGAATATAAAAAGCATTGCTCAGTTATACAAAAACTTCCGTAGCAACAAGTATTTTAAGGTACAGTGGAAAAATCCAATGATTTGCCTTCATTCACCTTCTGTTTTTTATTTTTTTATCCAAGGTACCTTACGGGTTTTCTTCAGCTGTTGGAATTTTAATTAAGGAAGAAAACATTTTGTTTTTAGCATGGTTCACTCTTTTTGTGTATGTTTTAGAATGTTTCTATTGTAAAATCCAGGAAGAAGTAATCTACATTACAATATCTACTATTTTATCAATTATAATCCCTTTATATGATAACATTTTATGTTAATTAATCCCATATGATCTATTGTGGTGCAACTGGATGGCAGGTGTGTTGGTGTCACCTAGGGGCTCAAGAGTTTATGATTAACGTTGTTTTTTTCTCTGAATTTAATAAGTCCTGTCCTGAGTCCTGGAACCCAGAGAATTTGTAGAGCTTTGAGTGGACATAAACCTCCATTCCTAGGTCCACATCATGCTTAGCCTAGCAGGCAGAACTAGTTATTAGTCTTAGCTGTGCAGAGGTATAGTATATGCTGATACCCAGGACTTTCATTCTTAGTCTCTCTTCTGTGGGAGCCTGCTGTTGGGTGCAGTGGCATCACTAGGGTTGGGGTCACCTGGTGTGGTAAAACATGGTGTCACCCCCCCCCCCCCCAATAATTTTTGCAACCTGTGGGAGAGAGGGGGGCATGGAGAAAGGGGGGTCAGGGAGGGAGAGAGAGAGCGAGGGGGCAGGGAGTGAGAGGGGACAGGGAGAGAGAGAGAGCGGGCAGGGAGAAAGAAGGGGGGCAGGGAGAGAGAGAGTGGGGGGGTAGGGAGAGAGAGTGCATAGAGAGAAGGGGCAGGGAGAGAAGGGGGGAGAGAGAGAGGGGGGCAGGGGGAGGGGCACAGAGAGAGAGAGGGGGCAGGGAGAGAGAAAGAGGGCAGGGAGAGAGAGAGCGAGGGGCAGGGGGAGAGAGAGGTTGTGCAGTGAGAGAGAGAGGGGAGAGAGAGAAGGGGCAGGGAGAGAGAGAGGGGGGGCAGAGAGAGAGAGGGGGGAAGGCAGGAAGAGAGAGAGAGAGGGGACAGGAAGAGAGAGAGAGAGGGGTAGGGCAGGAAGAGAGGGGGGTCAGGGATAGAGAGGGGGCAGGAAGAGAGAGAGGGGGCAGGGAGAGAAAGGGGGGCAAGAAGGGAGAGAGAGGGAGGGCAGGAAGGGAGAGAGGGGGAGGGCAGAAAGAGAGATAGAGGGGGCAGGGAGAGAGAGAGAGGGAGGGCAGGGAGAGAGAGAGGGAGGGCAGGGAGAGAGAGAGGGAGGGCAGGAAGAGAGAGAGAGGGAGGGCAGGAAGAGAGAGAGAGGGGCAGGAAGGAGAAGGAGCAAGAAGAGAGAGAGAGGGGGCAGGGAGCGAGAGACAGGGGGCAGGAAGCGAGAGAGGGGGGCAGGGAGAGACAGAACTGTGATAAACACACACTCACACACACATTGAACTGGATAGACCAGTGTCTTTATTCAACCTCACCAACTATGCAACTATGTAACAGAGCTGCATTCATTTGTGCTTTTTTTTATAAAGAGGTCAGCTTTAAAGGAGAAGTACAGCCCAAGCTCGTCTTGCACTTCTGTGACCCATTTTCAGCAGTAGGCTGAAGCCCGCTGTCGGCTGACCTCACAGAGCAGGGCCAGGCTCAGGTAAGATTGCGATAATGAAGTCGGGATCCATCCACATGCCTGGACTGGCACCTGGCTCAGCCTATCAGTGAGCTGCTGAGAGCCTGAGCTGTCTGCTTCCGCCCCCTCCACAGCCTTCTGCTTGGGGAGCTCTGAGAATCAAGCGATCTGCAGTCTTTGCTTGCTTGGTTCTCAGTGATAGAGCTGGCATGGGACAGATGCAGCATCCACCTAGGTAAGAATGATTTAGAAAAAAAAAACGAACCCCATACTTCTCTTTTTAACCACTTGCCGACCAACCATGGTACATATACTGCGGAAGGTTGGTTCTATTGCGCAAAACCTGTATGTCGCTTCATGCAATAGATACTGTGGGCGCGTGCAGGTCCGGCGGACTCGATGTCCGCTGGCCACCCGCGATCACTTTACAGAGAGGCAGATCCCCGTTCCCTGCCCCCTATCTTTGTAAACAAGGCAGATCCCCTTTCTGACAGGGGACAACATGAAGATCTGCTGTTCCTAGTGATCAGGAACAGCGATCTCTGTGTTGTCCCAGTGAGTCAATTCCCAACACAGTTAGAACACACCCAGGGAACACAGTAAACCCCTTAATCGCCCCCTAGTGTTAACCCCTTCCCTACCAGTGTCATTTAGACATTGATCAGTGCATTTTTTTAACACTGATCACTGTAATAATGTCACTGGTCCCCAAAAAGTGTCACTCGGGGTCAGATTTGTCCGCAATGTCGCAGTCCCCCAAAAAAGCACAAATTGCCGCCATTACCAGTAAAAATAATAAAAAACTAAATAAAAGTCCATAAATCTATCCCCTATTTTGTAGACACTATAACTTTTGCACAAATCAATGTATGTTTATTGCGATTTTTTATTTCTTTTACTGAAAATATGTAGAAGAATACATATTAGCCTAAACTGATGAATAAATGAGCTGTTTTATTTTTTGGAGATATGTATTATAGCAGAAAGTAAAAAATATATTCTTTTTTTATTTCAAAATTGTCGCTCTTTGTTTATAGCGCAAAAAATAAAAATTTCACAGGTGATCAAATACCACCAAAAGAATGCACTATTTGTGGGAAAAAAAGGACTAAAATTTTGGTTGGGTACAGTTTCGCAGGATTGTCAGTTAAAGCGACACGGTGCCGAATCGCAAACAATGGCCTGGTCATTAAGGGGGTAAATCCTTCCGGGGCTGAAGTGGTTAAGATAAGTCTGGTGGTGTGATGACCACAGTGTGATGGAAAAGATCTTCCACTGTAACTTATGAAAGGTCTGCACAGCTATGGCAGCCTTTGGATCGTAAAAAATCTCTACCAGTATGGAGACTGTATGATTTCATTTAGTTGTCTTCTTCATATAATGCAATAGTGTACTGATAGACAGAGTAGCTTTGTTTGCCTTTGTTTGGGCCTGTGGCACTGAGCCTTGCCACTTTGCCTAAAGCAGATTTTGGATTACCATACAAGCCTATTGGAATACAAAAACAGCTTGAAGCAGGTCAGGAGGAGGCCAAATTGCAGGTCAAATTAACCTGTCAATTAATTCCGAAAAATCTCGGATAGTAAAATACTGATGACAAACCCTAAGGGCCTTATATTATAGGCTCTACTGAAGGTCTAGGTCCAATTTGAATCATAAAAGGTTATTAAACCAATATGTGATCACAAATAATGTATTTCTCAAGTTACATAACTGGTGCCAGCACATTCTTCTTAATTATAAAACCTGTTTTCATGCATCTCAGGAATATATGGTAACCAGGACATACACTACATCTGTATCACCTGCTTGTGACTCGCCCTCAGCTCTGCCCATTCATACCATGCCTATATGATGTACTTGACAAAAAGATGCTTGAAAGTGGTTGTAAACTCTTACCTATACCTAGTGAAGTGGCTAGCTTCAGGTGATACACAGAGGTGAAACAAATCATCTTACATAAGTTGTACCTGTTTATCTGCAGCAATTGTCCTGTACAGCCTTGTAAAACTCATATTAACCACTTGCCGCCCACCATATAGCAGAATGACGGCGGCAAAGTGGTTTCAATATCCTGACCGGACATCATATGACGTGATCAGGATATTAAGCCCCCGGGGGCACGCATCACGGCGATCGTTGTTGCGGTGTGTCTGACACACCGCAACTCCAATCTTGGTAAGGAGTCTCTGACGGAAACTCTTTACCACGTGATCAGCCGTGCCCAATCACGGCTATCACGATGTAAATAGGAAGAGCCGGTGATTGGCTTTTCCTCACTCGCGTCTGACAGACGCGAGTAGAGGAGAGCCGATCGGCTGCTCTCCTGACAGGGGGGGTCTATGCTCATTGTTTATCAGCACAGCCCCCCCTCAGATCCCGCCCAGGACCACCATCATGCCGCCCAGGACCACCAGGATGGCCACCACACTAGACCACTAGGTATGCCCCCCTTAGACCCCCAGGGAAATACTAATTTGTGCCAAGGCATCTGCCAATCAGTGCCCACTCACAATGCCTACCACTGCCAGTGCCACCAGGGATGCCTATCAGTGCCTCATATCAGTGCCGCGTATCAGTGCCCATCAGTGCCATGTATAAATGCCCATCAGTGCCGCCCATCAGTGCCCGCAAGTGCCACCTATCAGTGCCAATCAGTGCCGCCTATCAGTGGCCAGCAGTCCCGCCTATCAGTGCCACCCATAAGAACCCATCTTTGCCGCCTATCAGTGCCTATCAGTGCCGCATATCAGTGCCCGTCAGTGTATCCGCTCATTGGTGCCACCTCATCGGTGCCGCCTTATCAGTGCTCATCAGTGAAAGAGAAAACTTACTTATTTACAAAATTTTATAACAGAAACAAAAGCAAAACTTTTATTTTTTTCAAAATTTTCGGTCTTTTTTTTATCTGTTTAGCAAAAAATAAAAAACGCAGAGGTGATCAAATACCACCAAAAGAAAGCTCTATTTGTGGGAACAAAATGATAAAAATTTAGTTTGGGTACAGTGATGGATGACCGCACAATTGTCATTCAAACTGCGACAGCACTGAAAGCTGAAAATTGGTCTGGGCAGGAAGGTGTATAAGTGTCCTGTATTGAGGTGGTTAAAAGGATCTTTCACACTCACAAAGCAAGGGGTGGGCAGCAGCAGTTACACACTGTACAAGAGCTGTGAGAGCTGATTGGAGGGAACGGACACACCCCCTTCACACATCACTCAGGAACAGATCTAGGGCTGTCAATCACAGGTGGTGTGCTAGAAGTCCCTCCCCTGTCACCTTTTTAGCTCTTGGTGTCAGGAAAACTTGTCAGAAGTGACTGATACTGATAACAAAGGAACTAGACAGCAGAGAGAAATTACACTTTGGAGAGCAGCAAGTAAACACTATAGAAATGTGCTTTGTTCAGATTTCATTTCTGAAATTTTGTAACCACTTTAAGTCTTGTATACAGCTATATCTGTTTAAACCTCTCTTCTGCTAGGTCTAGGTAGATCACTTAGCAATGTAGAAGGGGCATCCTTACAAAACATGCTCTATATACAGCCAGAAATAGCCCCCTCTGCCTTTCAGCCTGGCCTACTTGTGTCTCTTATTATGCCTCTTGAGAAGAAGGAACGTCTAAGTGCTGAGCCGAAAGTACAGTTATGCATATATGAATCAGCAGATTTTAAGGAAATGAACATGTGCGATGACAGGTTCCATTTAGGAACCTTCATTTTCCTTCATATCCATTAATCGTTTCAAACTTTTAGGCCCTAAATATCAGTTGGCACCTGGGAGGATTTGAACAATACACACAATTATCATTCAAAACCCCAAATTTATATTGCAGCTATGGGTATAGCCTTGCGAGCTAAATCACCTACCAGTTTCTCATTTTGCTTTGGAAAATCCTCTTCTAGCCAGACTTTAGGCCTCATGCACACTGGACATTATAATAACGTTAAAAAAATACCAGTAGCTTTGCAGTGAGTTTTTCAACGTTTTTCAGCGTTTTTGCAATAATGTTTTTTAGCATTTTTCAGTGTTATTGTTTTCAAGCGTCTTTTTTTTTCAATGGGATCAAAAATGGTAAAAAACGCTGGTGAGCCGCGTTTTTTAACGTTTATCGCCGTTTTTCTGCGCTTGACATTAGAGCAGTTTTACAGCTGAAAAACTCCTCTCATAACCGCTAGTTTTGGGGGTTTTTTTACAGCCAAAAACAGTTGATAACAGCCTATGTGTGCATGGACACATAGAATAACATGCTGGAGAGTTTATGGACTGTAGAAAAAAAACGTCTGAAGCCAAAAACAGCAGCTGTAAAAATTGTCCAAAAACATCCAATGTGCACGAGGCCTTACAGTCATTTGTTTTTGCATTAACTGCCCTGACTACGTTAAGAACATTTGGTCTAGCTGACTAATACTTTTTCAACTAACTAATCAATCTGCTCCATATACTAACCAATAATCTCCCAAAACAGTGTAAGGTTTGTAAGTATGTTTTGTTAAAGGAGAAGTATGGCCAAAGCTTTTTTGGCTGTACTTTTCCTATGGATCACATGAGTGTAGTTTATTATGCACACTTGTGACCCTCTTTCAGCCAACAGCGGGCTAAAGCCCACTAACGGCTGACATCACTCAGCTGGTCCAAGCTGGGCAAAGATCCTGACTTTAGAAATCAGGATAATTCACAGATGCCTGGACTGGCAGCTGGCTCAGCCTCTTAGCGGTGCCGCTGGGAGACTGAGCCAGCTGCTCTATTGCCTCCCTATCTCAGATCTCCAGTGAGCGCTGGAGGGGAAGAGCAGAGAGCCGGTAACTGACCGTCC